>OY759251.1:1439129-1989914 GCA_963662185.1 Eilema griseolum
TTGTTATTGTTTACTTTGCAAAACTAATCATACTACAAGTTAGTGGTAGACCAAACAGGTTACTTGTAACAATCGTATTTATGGAAGCCATAATCTGTTCATTATAGGATGATTCGTGTGACAGTTCAAAGCAAATCCACCGCTTCTACTTTGGAACGATGTTAAATTAACACCTCGTATCAAAACATATTCGATCTTGCTTTTTCACTAACAATAATACACTATACTAACAAAAAATGTTTCTCGATGTAGCCTATAATAAAAAACTACAGGTAAGTTGGTCCCTGGTAAAATAGAATAAAGCCTCCCTATTTTTTCCCGTGGGTGTCGCTAAGGGATAGGGCTATTATCCATCCAACAGTAAATATACAGCCCATGACAGAAGGCCCGCTTGACGGCAATAAACTCGGATCCGTTCGCTTTTCCTTTTGAGGTACAGAACCCTAAAAATAATAATGACGCTTATTTTTATCCTGTAATTTATTCACCTGTATTAAATTTTCCTGTATTATAATTAAGGTCTGTTATAGAAAATCATATAACATTATGAAATTCATCCCTCTTATCTGATGGGACATAAGTGGACACGGCGGTATTTTCGCCCAATTGAGCAGTCCGACTGGGGTAGTACCTCCGCCCTACAGAATACCGCCGGCTATAATAACTTCGTGTTGTGTTCCCAGCGGTGAGTAGGGTAGCCAGAGCTCACTAGAGAATTTGTGCTGTCAGTGGAAGACTTGTCCTGCTTTGTCTTCTACTGACGGCACAGAAACTGGATACAGTGTAAGAGTAACCATCTTTCATTACACAAAGGACCAATTCCCTAGCGACAACTCTAGGGAGATCATTGTACATTGTAGGTACTATCGCAGTCAGAAATGTTTCTACAAACCTATTACAGCCTAACATCAATAATAATCGCTTGCACGGCTTTTGTAATGTCGGCGAAGACACTTGTTTTTTTTTAATACATGTGTGTAATACAGTTTCATTACAAAATAACCTTACTTTATAACTTTTCTGGAACCACCTGTAAGAATAAATTCTAAAAACTTATAAACGCCTTTTGAATTTAATTTTTGAAATCCATCCATAACAGCGGTATCTATTTCTGTTATCTAGTTTACGGGAGCTAGCGCGCTAGCTGACGGGAATTGGGCACGTTTGGCCCGTAACGGGGTCGGTGAGACCCCCGGTAATCAGAAAATTAACAAGAATACCGGTTTTGCGATAAACTTACATATGCTATTGGCCTCATGTAATTCGTTCTTTGCTAAATCTAACCAATACTTCTGATCTGAAATAAAAGATGAAATGAATAGCAATTGAATGATATTTTAAAGCAATTATTACATACATACGAACATATAATCTCGCCTTTATCCCTGGAGGGTTAGGCAGAGCAGAGCTCCCGAAGCACCAGGATTGAATGAGTTTTGCGATTCCCAAGATTATGGGGATGGGCGGTATACCTCTTTTTACTGCGATCGAGGAAAAGGTCCAAATATGATGTCTATTATCGAGGAAACCAATAGTCAGATAGCCTCTGAAGAGAATAAAAGAGAGAATGTAGAGATTATTCTATTTATGCTGCATGCATGCTTCACCGTCCGCATATTTCACACTTCACATGCAGAGAGGCTAAAGTGGAAGTTAATCTAAATTGTCGGGCGGATTTTCATAATTTTATAAACTGTTGACTGTAATATTAAAATTATAAATACATTCTTTTAATTTGATTTATCGGCTTTAAGGTCGTAACTGCCATCAGACATCCCAGCCCTGATAGAAAACCTGTGCCATAGCCTTATCAGTCAACCAGCAGGTGTATCGGCTTGCGAGATTTGGTGAAGTCAAGCCGACTTCCCGAGTCCCGAGAGTCTTATATACTTGGAGAAAAAGGATATTTTTATTCTGGCGTCAGGTTTAATTCCATGCAAATATTTGCACATTTTGTACAATGCGTGACATGAATTAAATATGTTTGAAGTCATAACGAGTCCAATTATTTAATTGTATAACCCAAGGGCAATTCGATAAACCGTAAGGGAATCGATTCATATTTATACTCATTATAAAAGTGTGCCATGTTAATCAGATTGAGGATGAATGTGGGCTTTATAATCTCGCATCATTCACATCTATATTATCTATTTGATTCATAGTCTAATAAGAATACATTTTGTTTCAGTTTTTTTCGAACCTACAGACAGAAGAAAAGCAACTTGTCTTCACGCAATGCTCTCGTATTTAGTTATCACCTATTGGCGCGTATAGCATCCAGCGTTTTACATGTTGCCAACTCAAAAAATATGTGTATTTTATGAGTTAGGTTAATATCGATGCAATTAATAAAAAATATCAATATGTTTCAATATGCAGCATAAGTATGACCTTTCATTTTAGTGTTTTGGCATAGCTCTGACGTGTAGCCCGGCAGCAAATGCATTGGAATGGATTTCTGAAAAGATTCTGGTACATCAGGGTAGTCATTTGGATTTCTTCCTTCACAGTGTTAATTTGAAGATTTTCATGGATCATAGGTTTTTAGTTTTTAAAATGAGTTTCTAAACAGAAATATATTACTAAGCTGCGTTTATAAATAAAACACTTTAAAAAGATACGAAAATTGTTTACGTTTAGTTAAGTACTTAACCGAATCGAGGAAAAGTATTCTTTTATTCAAAGTGTAAGGAGCTCACGGTAAAGTTTCCAATACGATTTGGTTGGACTATTAAATAATCTGTCCTCGTAGAGCAGTGTAGATGGAATATCAGATTCATACACTCGACTGTATTCGTTGAGCTCGAATTCGTCTTTCTGCGTACAAAATAGGAAACAAGGCAATCAAAACTTTGCGGCAGAACTGAACAAATTTTCAGTCTAGTAAATTGTCTACATTGTGTTGCTGAAGCAAAGAATTCATATCGCAACGGAATGAAAGAATGGGACCGAGTTGGCGCTCAGGCAACAGATTTTGCTACCCACTATGATAAATAATAGCCCGTAACTTTCTTATATTAGCTACTTATAAGGGAAGAAATGTCTGATAAAGTACCTAAGTATAATAGTTCGGTGGAAATAAAAGATGTTCAAAACAACATTTCTTTCTCTATTTAATATGAAACCAGCAAGTTGAACTACAAATATTGCCCGATAAACACCTGAGCTCGGGAGATGTGATGGAGAAGATTCCAATCGAATTTGACAAAGTGATTGTGAAACAAGAAGCTGCTGAAGGTAATGTTGTGTTAGTTAGCACAGAGGGCACCATACAATATTGATTAAACACTTGTAATTTATTTATATAGTCTTATACAGAAGGTATTCATAAGTCATATATTATACTATATTGATCACAAGAAGGTAACTCAATTGGGTATTTTAGTAGTAGGTATTCCCGGAGACTAGACCAACTCTCCAAACCACCACCTCCCCCCTGTCATTCCCTCCCCCCGCCATGCCCTGTCTCTCGGCTTCAGGGTGGCCGTCGCGGATAAAAAAAAAAAAAAAAAAAAAAAAAAGTTTGGTGTCTATTCGGGGGTTTTCGGCCATGCTGAGTCGATTGCGCTAATCCGTTTTCGCGTACGACGCACCGTTACAAAGTTACAGAAACGTAATCTGAGGTAATTGACGAACAATTGATAACGGCCGACCCTTGATAACGACCAGCCGTCGTCGCTCAATGTTATCTCGGGTCTGTTGTCTTTTTTGTCAATGTCTGCGTCATAGCCAATGATGACTAAACCTATGATGTAAACGGGTATGTATATGATTTAAAAAAAAGTCCTTTCGCAGTACTAATGTTCTTTATTATTTTCAAAACAATATTTGAATAACTTACTTAGTATGATATCGTTATACAGCGTATTGTTAGTGAACAGGTGCTGGAAATCGGCTAATGACATACCATAATGTTTATAGTATAAATACATTAAACAATATTCGCCACATACTGGAGTGTAATCGTTTTGGATTCGATTAGTGTTGTAATTCCATACTCTGCAATTTCGATCTAAAAACGTACGATGGAAACCTGTGGGTGCTCTACCATAGGAATCAAAGTACTGACCAACTCCATTCGCGTCTATGTGTATAGCAACCCAGTGAGAACCAGGCTTATTGTCGCTATCTAAGTTGCTTATGATATATGTAGGCATATCTACATGAATCGGCAAGCGATTTGCGGCATAAACATTACATTCACTTTTTGAATCCACTTGTCTCAAGTATCTCCGTATTTCTAATGTATTCATGATCGCGTTGCGATGTTATCAGGCTCGTAGATTATAAGCAAATAATGAGATCAACAATAATTTAACATATTATAGGGTCTACAAAAACTTTTGTATTAACTGTAACATGACGTACGAGCTCCCTTTGCTCGCTCCCGCGCATAATAATTTCACTCATAATGAACATTGACCAAATTGGTCTGGTCTATGACAGAGTATCTTAACATACACTGCATTTCGAACATTCACGGTAACATAATATATACAAACACATTGTTAATAAAACAAAGAAATACTTTGTATGAATATATTTTATTGAAAGGATCAATATACAATAATGCAGACTTATTTCTAAAACATATTTAATTCTAATACGCGCTTAATTCTAATACACACTTAATTTTAAAACATTTAAGTTTACTTAACTACTATAGTCAACAGAAATGTTACGGTTTTTATCGATTTCTATAACATTATCAAATTCTGCATAGACAATACAATTAATAGTTTGTGTTAAAGCCGTATCAAAGCGAACTTCTATTCTTACGCTACCATGTTTTATAAGGTTCCAGTGATTAGAAGCATTCGCTGATAAGTCAGGTGTTAAATCGAACGCTAGCAGACAAAACCCTTTGGAATATTGATCTCTAGATATCCCGTTGCCTTCATTAAGGAAATGTATACCTGTACCCGAGAACAACGTATGATAACTAGAAGTAAAAATATTATTCCCAAATGATGGTTGTAAAGCTTTTGAAGGTATTTGTTGTCCGTCTATGTATAAACAAAATGTACTAATATCAAAATTTTCAAAGTTAAATGGGTTTTTAGAGAGATTTCCATTGAATGCTGCATTATTCACAAAACCAACTATACACCGTTTAGGTACTTGACCAAGGAATATGTTATCAAGAGTTTTACCCTGAACACCTGATGGTATCGTTAAAACTTTAACTTCAGCTCGTGTGATAGGATATTTAGCTGTCGTAGATGATAACACTTTTTGATGTGCAAGTAACACAGTTGGATTAATTCGTGCTCTACGAACAATCAGGGTTGCATCTGTAATAGTAACTTTAAATTTAAGGTCATGCGAAGAAGCCATTAGATTAAAATTTTCCCTAGAGCGAACTAATTTTACACACATATCAACACCATTAATCAAAAATTTTTCTTGATTAAATATATCACCATGAAGATGACCAATCATTTCTATTTCTCTACTTTCACTAGCCATTTGTTGTCTCTTTGTAAATCCCTCATTTTTATCATCCATCTCGTCCATTTTCCCAGCTACGTCTTCATACCAAAGACTGCATGATAGATGCGAGTTTTTAGCTGCAGGTGCATAGTTCAATAGTGTTTCTATGTAAGCTCGATAAGCATATGTATTATTTGGAGGTGATACAAGTTTTTGGTTTAAGTACACATCGAGTTGACTAAAAAGCGAATGTAACCAATTGTTAACTGGAGCAACTACTGCACTAGTAGCAAGTTTTGTATTATCCTGGGTTAATATTTTCGCTTTTAGTTGAAGTAAAGTATGAGATAAATCAACGTAGTCGTCGCCTGCTCCGGGTATTTGAAATTCAATAGGTCCATCGTCAGCAAGGGACGAAATGGGCTTATAGTGTATCCATATTCCACTTTCAATACTAGTTTGAGTTGTTGGTAATGCAAATAAATCTAGTTCAGACTTAACACATTCACAAGATTGACTATGTAAAAAAGACATAGTTAATTCGAAAATATATCTTTAATATGATCACTTTTCAATTTTTTTGCGGCTTTCACTCTCGCTGTTATCGAAGGAATGAATGTAGAAAGACGTTTCCGTTTCGTTATATATCCTGATCCAGACATGTTGATGCTATTTATTTTCTTATCAGCTCTGCGTTTCAAATTGGTACCGACCTCTTTGAGTCGGGATTTAATTGATTCCTCCATAGGACGTGCACTGACCATATCCGACAACAGACCAACGCCAGCATTTAAGGCTTCTTTACCAATTGCTTTAGCTCCACTAGATAGTAATGGAAAAACAGATCGAAATAATCCCCCAAGAAAACTTCCAATACCATGTCCTTTTTGATATGGTGCTCCCCTATAGATCACTCCTATACCTGATCCAGCTTGATGGGAATAATAGTGTTGGTAAGGACATGAGATATTATCATGTTGAGAATACATTATAATTTTTGAAAGTGAAGTTTAATGCACACTATCCCAAATTGGAATGGTATCTTTTGACCAGTGGTTGATCTTATATCTATTTCAATGGTATCAAATTCTCTACGCATAACAGGCAAATAATGGGGTGGAGAAAAAACATGCATTTTATTAGCACCATAAATGTATTTCGAGGGATCTAATGGTATAATTCGCAGAAGTGGAGTCATCACATCCCCAACAATTTGTGGTTCAACTATATCACAATAAACAAATATTTGCGATGGTAAGCCTAAGTGTAAATTAGCCGGACATTTTCCTATATTTTTTTCTACTAAGTTTCTATTTGGTTCAAAACCTAATTGAAGGGCTAATCTGGATGATAATGTTATGGATTTTATATTTTCATCTGATACACTAACCACAACAAACTTTGATATCTCATCATAACGAAATCTTATTTTTTCTCGAATATTATTCATTGCCTTTAAAATGTGATTAATATTGTCATAATTCGTTGCTGGAATGTGTATTTTGTAATATATTAGAGATTCTTTTTTTTCATTAGGCATTTGTGCTAATTTTGCAATGTATATAACATTTTCATGTTCTTGAACCGTAAACATGGTGCATGGATACTGGAACTCCACAACGCCAACCTTCCATTCTCCTTCTAGTATTATTGGTTTCGGTAATTTTGTGGAAAAAATTGATGTTTTGTTATCTGGAAAGTATTCCATGGAACTATTACTTAGTAAAGTTAGATAAAAGCTTTGTTTGTTCATATTTCTTTCAAATTAGTAGCCAAGACCCAGCTATTAAATTTGTCTGGATAACCTCTCCACTTGACTAACACTTCTTTTCTAACACCAGAATATCGAGAACGTATTATTTTATCTACTTTAAAATTGGCAGTGGGGTCAAAGATGATTTTCTGTAACTCTTTTTCATAGAAAGTTCCTATTATCTCTTCGCCCTCTAGGTCTTTAAGAGTGTATACTAACCACGGAGACCGGCGAATTACGGAAGATATTATGAATATTTCATCACTCCAGTTAGATTCATAACCTTTTTGAAAAATATGTTTATGTTTCGTTATTCTGACAAACTCACCAACGCGAAACTTCGATAAAGCGATGTTAGAAGGTTTGTCTTTTCCTTTCTTGTAATATAAATTTTCCCATACAGTAATGATATTATCACGATTAACTTCAGATGGACACATTTTGATACTAGAATGATAACTATGATTATACGAGTACAGCAAATCTTGTAAAACATCAATATATTTATGCGTGTTCTTATGTGTGAAATACCGCCACATTTTCATCTTTAGAGTTCTCTGGAATCTTTCTACAATGCTTGCTTTAATATCAGGATTATTAGTAGTATAATAATTAATATTTTTTGAAGTAAAGTATTTTCGTACATCTTTGGATACGAATTCTGTCCCTTTGTCAGATTGTATATGTGTAGGTGTAACTTTAGCTTCCATGAATATACTCTCGAAACATGCTTTGATTGTTTCAGAGTTTTTCTTTTTCATTGGTCTCGCAAAGGCATATTTAATAAACACGTCAATAACACAAAGAATATAGTTGAACCCATCATTATAATTTGAGTAAGTTCTCATATCACTCAAGTCAGCCTGCCACAGTTCGTTAATATTAGATAAAATATATTTATTTCTTGAAAAGTTTCTTTGTACAGGTTTATGTAATGTATATGTTTCTTGTGACTTTAACCAGTTCTTCACATCATCTCTTTTCAATTTACCTTTCATTGCTTTGGTTAATTTGCTAAGGCTACTGTACCCTGCAGGATGTGAAGAATCATAATAAATCTTATTTAATTCTAATATGGGGTCCATTTTTCCCAATCAATTTTTCTTTTTATCTTTTTACGAAATTTACTTTCAGTTATTGGTGTAGAAAATAATTCATCTGCTGGGATTGAATCTTGATGCTCTTGTGATTGTAGCTTTTTAATATATTCAGATCTTTTTGTGTCACCAATATATATTAGCGGTACTTTGATTTCCTTTAAAGCTGTAGCGAATGTTTGCCATCCAGTAGGTTCACTATTTTTAAGTGTCCTCAATGAATCATTTACCAAATCAACAATATTACTTTCAGGAACTTTTTGACCATCTATAACCACAGTGCCTGTCTCATCCCAATTAATCTTATATTTATTCAAAGAGAGTAAGTTCAACAGTGATTCCCCCCTTTTTATATAGGATTTTGGTATAAGTTTTAAAATGTAATTAGATGTGTATGGTCCTTCATTAGTTTCTTGCAAACTTACTTCCTTTACTGATGTGTTAGAATGGACTGTAGATATATTATCTTCATCATCAGTAATATACTTCACCGATCTTTTCGAGTCTTGATTTATTATTGGTATTTCATAGCGCTGTCGCTCCTCTTTAGTGAAGTTTAAATATCTTTGTAGAGTTTGTAAATATAAAATACACTTCTTTCGATCATCCATATCGCTATTTAAAATGTTTTGCATATCTGTGTCTAAACGAGATAATGGAGTATCAACCGCGTTAGGTTGTTTTAACTTTTCTAATAGAGATGGATCGATGAGTAACATTTTTTTAGCATTATCCATTTTTCTTAGACAAGTGTACTAACCAAGGCACTTAGAACAGAACCCAATATTAGTGGTAGAAATGCACCACCTTTTTGTATTATTAAATGTTTTCTAATTTTGTGTGATCCCTTCCGTACTATTTTTCGTAGAATATTTTTGTATTTTTTCAATTTTGATCTTTCTTTTTCTTTCAATTCTATTTTTCCTTGTAAAACGTTATGAATACATTCACAAATACAATTTATTTCTTCTTCATCGCAGGCTTTTAAAAGAGCTTTTTGATATTTTGGTTTAAGTGTAATCAGAGCGCTTAATAGGCCTTTATGCGTCTTTGTGCTTCCATGCATTGTTAGTAACTAATGGATATCTGTTGATTTCTACTATATTTAAACCCTTTTGATGGTATGTAAACAGTGCAATATCCATCACATGGAAATATCTTTGTTTTAATACGACACATGTCATTTGTTTCTTGTTTTAAATCAATCATAAGATATCCATGTGCATTGTTAGTTGCGTCTTTGTAAGAATCTTCCAAGTATTTTGGATTTTCTGGAAATACTTGTCGTGCCAAGTATCGTATTTGTGTTTTATCTCTTGGATTTTTAAAATAAATTAAATAACTTGAATTCAGAGATATGTCTCGTTGACCTTTTCCCTGATGAAATAAATTTTGTGATATGTAAAACACACTTAAATTTCTATGATGACTTCCTTTTGTGAATATATCAACAATACGTCCATCAGACTCTCTCATTAAGTCATCAATTATTAGGAGTTGAGGATCCTTTCCACTAAACATAGTTAGATCTGGTATGCCTTGGATGTAATTAACATTTCGTATATTGTATAAAGGTTGCATTTCATCAAAACACCATGTTATTTGATCAAAATTTGTGTTACAAACATCTTTAACAAATTTTATAAAATTTGTTACAAAGACTGACTTTCCACATCCACTTGGACCAGCAACTATCGCAGTAAATGGATGATTGAAGTGGATCATTTTGAAAAACGTCTAAGTAAGTTACGATTTAGACAAAGAATGAAACAATTTGTTAAGAAAATAAGCATTTATATATTTTATTTTAAAAAATTATTACTTAAACAGACTTATAATGATAAACATTTATAACACAATCATATAAACAAATTTACTATATTTTATACATTTATTATACAATCTTATAATAGACAGACTTATAATGATAAAAATTTATGGCACAATATTATAAACAAATTTGTTAAATTTTATTTTATATAATTATTACACAATCTTATAATAGAGAGACCTATAAGGACAAACATTTATAGCAATCTTAAAAACATATTTATATTACAATTAAAGCACGAAGCAAGCGTGTTGCGGCAGTAGATTGTAGAATATTTATTATTTATATTTACAACATACATAAAAAGTTAAATGTTCTTAATTTTATAGTGCCCCCAAGCTAGGGTATTGATAGCGTCTTCCAATATGTATCGTTTAGTGTCATTGTGCGAAAGAGATATTTTATTAACTTTTTGTGTGTATATAGTATGTTTTATTGACTTAAATCTTAACATTTCACTATAATGTATTTTTTCTTCTAACAAACAGCTTTTATAATCATTTAAAGTAAATTTTTTTGTAACACATTTATTAACACCCTTTGCTTTAGCTATAAATTTATTTTGTACGTCCATAGCATACATTTTTGCTCGAAGTCCTACAAACTCTTTAAGAATTTTGCCATTGTTTTCGTCTTTAAAAAATCCTAATCGCTTTTTATTTATTAGAGGTAAACCATATATATTGTCAGGAGGATAATCGGATGTATCAAAGTAATTTTCTAAATTTTCTTTAATATCATGATAAAAATTATTGGTAAATATCTGGTATACTAAACTATCAGTATCTGTATATAATAGTTTAATATTTTCCATATATTTTTCTTTCATAAAATCATAATGAAAGTCATACATTAAAGTTTTTGAAATATCTAAAATACAAAATCCAAGGTAAATCGGTTTGTTGTATAAAACTTGTGTTTTGTTTAATTGTACAGCGATTAAGTCTTCTGAAAATACAGATAAACTATGAAATTCAGGTCTTGCTATTAAAGTTTCAGCTCCCTGAGTTTTCCCACAATTTGTCCAACGGTTCACTAATTTTACATTTACTCGTTTTAAAACATTTTCCATTGTTTTACCAAAAACAGAGTTATTCATTAATTTAAAGAAATCTTTTTCAAAATCTGAAGTTGCCAATGAACGCATGCGAGTGTTCAAATCTATATAAACTTTTAACCACGCTGATTGATTGAACTTAAGAATTTTGTGAATTTTAAGCAAACGAAGTCCTCTTTTCAAACATTGTTTAAGATTCCTATAATGAATGACATAGTTCTTTTTGTCATTTAAATTTGGAATCAATTTTTTGTCTTTACTACCACCATAACATATATTTTCAGGACATAACGGCAGATCCGAATGTAAGTCGTGTAAATGTTTTGGATATTCTAAGTCCACTTCCAAAATGAAACCATAATCAGCATCGTCAGGAACATGAAAGTTAGTATTAACATCAACCCATTCAAATTTTCCAGTAGGGAGACATTGAGACATAGCCCAACCGTAAAGGTTATTTGCATCCAGATACATTAGAAAAGAAGATGGTACAGAAGGATCATATTCTGACATATAAGAATTATTTGCTTTAGCATGTCTGTTACTACATTGAGATATACCACCGCGAATATTTTTTGCAATAAAAGTAATTTTGTTTATATCAGTTAACAACTCTAAATTTATTTTAGTATATACTAACATGGCATCCCAACTCAAACCCGGTGCTGTATAATAATGGGCTGGGTCTAATTCATATGTTTTAAGACACACATCTCTAAAATTTTCAAATATATCGGCCAACAATAAAACATCTGTTTTTAAATATAAATCAGAGTACTCTTTCATATTTTTACAATGGAAATGATTCCATACATCTTGAGCATGCTGGTAATCATTTTCAGTAACATGCATATCAGTTAACGAACTATAAAATTTGTCAGGAGTAGGCAGACATGTTAAGTTTAAACATTCGAATGAAGTCATGTATTCATAAGGATAAATACCTTTACGTATTAAGCGCCGAAAGTCTTCCTCACATGGAAAATTTAATTTGAGTTCTTTGAATTGTTCCAATAATAAATTTTGAGCCAATTTTTCTAGACTACTAGACATGAATTTAAAAGAATCAAGAAATCTTAATTTCATAACACGGTTATTAATATTTAATATTTTTGAAAAAGAAATGTACTTTTCTTTATTCTCAGGAATTATTTCTATATTACCATCTTCAAAATTGAGACCATGAACAATAAAATGCGAATCATAGTTACCCAAGTTATGTAGAAATATGGGTACGAAGTTTGGTACTCTATACTTTTTAGAACAATGTGTATGTCCAACTCCTTCATATAAACCAGTAAACCAATTATAACAAATCTCAAAATTTTCATTTAAACTGTGATTACAAATATAACAGACTTTAGTTTGATTAGACATATTAATATTTTCTTCCGTTAATGGCAACGGACTTTTAACAAATGTATTTTTTTTACAGATATTAACTAAATCATCTTTTATCATTTTCATAAACATAAGTGCACAATCTTTACCTGTATGTGACCTATACTTTGAAAGCCTATCATCATATGAACATTTAATGTAATAGCCAAAGCTATACGTTTCATGTTTTTGAATGTTTTCGGTTGATGAATTATTTGGGTTATTAGAACATCCGTTAATAGGATTCAAAAAAGCTTCAAAGTCAGCATATATTACGAAGGGTACTCTTAATTTTCGTTCATAATTGTTAAATGATATTTGGTTCGAAGGTGTTAACTCATTAAACCAATTACTTTTTTTATTAGATTCCGATGGTAGTTTTGTTGAAATGTGGAAACAATCTTTTTCTTGATGTTGTTTTAAATTATTATGCGATGTAAAGTTTAACAAACAACCATCACAAATATGAACTGCACATTTACTTGATGAAATTTGTTGAGCGACTAACCTTGAAATATTTTTTATATAACAACAATGACCTCTGTTAGCCTGAGTTATGTATAATAAGTTTAAATGGATGTTTTTTTTTTCTTTTGTAAAATATAACGGGCCAACCACAATATTTTTCTTTTTTCTAGAATCGTAATCTAATCCAAAAACATTTATACTAATATCGTTAAGTTTTTCAAATTTATTAATGTCTTTCAATTTTACAGGAAATGAAATATTACCAAATTTTAATTTATTTTTATAAGGAATATAACATGTTACCCTGTCAACATGGGTTTTAGCTGGATATAATGCTGATAAAACTGCCCATCGAAAACATTCGTTATCCCTATTTTGCACATTTATTACTGCTTTTTTAACTTTTATGTCTAATGGTAGGTCTATGTAGAAAGAGCCCCGCAATGGGTTAAATTTATTAACATTCATATCCATGTAATTTATTTTTAGTAAACTCCAACCACTATCTTTTTTTTCAAAATTTGAAATTTTAGTACTTATTTCAGAAGTTATTAAAGAAAAAATCATATCTTTATCATCACCACGACTGAAAACGTAATTAGTTATTTGGAAGTCGAACGTGTTACGTAAGTTTTTAGTTAGCTGTATAAAGTCTGCATTGAGGATAAAATTTACTTTTACAATAAAAAGATCTATGATACATCGTTCAAGTAAAGTAAATACGACATCTTTGATTTCTTTTAAAAATAATTCAGGTGTTTGAAAAGGTCGTGGATTGTTGTCAATAATGATATCAGATTTAATTCTATACGTAATAACTCTATTTCCGAAAGCACTTTCAACTATTTTAACATTTCTTAACTCTGAATCATTCTTTAAAGAATTATTTTTATGTGTATTACTTTTCAAATGGTTACTCAAAATTTTTTTTTTTATCGACACATTGCACTGTGAACATTTAATTGTATCATAACTTTCTGTACTCACAGTTTGAAAAAACACTGATGATGTGGATGGTGCTTCAAGATGTATTCTTTTTGCAGTTGAGTCTTCTTCTGTTGTTGTCACAGATTCTGATTTTCTTTTTCCTTTTCCAGTTTGTGATATATGAAATTCCTGGTTGAATTCAGATGACATAAAATCTAACGACACTTCCTCAGCAAGCACCACGAGTTCCGAATTATATAAGTCACAGTTTAATGTATCCATGGTGTATCACTATTAATCTTTATATTTAACACAAGGATTCTTGAATACGCACTGTTTTACTAGATAGATTGTACTACACAATAGTTCATACACTATCAAAACTAAATTAAGGTAGAAGTCTATGTGTATCTTCACTACTTCAATTATTCATGAAGTATTTAGCACAATCTTCGGTAGCAGCGAGCTGTTTAGTTATATCGTATATGATATCACGTACATTGTTTAAATTCTTGTCCCCATCGTTTGCTGCATAATATTTTACACGCAGCTCGGCATGTTTCCATAGCTCCGTCGGTGCAATTTCTTTAGTCTTCTTCAGATCGTAAATTTCAATTTTTACGAGGTGGGATGCATTATCTCCATCGTCATTGTTTGTAGAGATATATGCTGTACCCCCGTTTGATAAGCGTCCAACAGTAGATGACTTTTTGGAGGCCTTCTTCTTCTTCTTCGATTTCTCAAAGAATTCCTCTATGTCTTTCTTCCTTTTTAGTAGAATGGCGTTCTTTACTTTGTACTCCAGAGTACCTTCTTCATCACTGCGCTCATCCTCTTCCCCTGGATAGTAAAACTGTTTATATGTATTATCTAGAAACTGAAACAATATAAAATATCTTTTTGAAAAATTTGACATGGACACACGAATAAAAAAGTATAAATGTAATTAAGAACACTATTTGAAATATGATAATACTTACAGCCATAGTAACCACAACGTATAAACAGCACACTGTAATGTATGAAGAATACTATGATATTCAGTTATCAAACTTGTACTTTGGTCTTTTTATTATAGTGTACTAACTTATCCACTGTTGACGACGTTTTAACTGAGTTTAGTGAGAGAGAGGGCTCTCTTTTATACACAGCCCGTCTCTCGTTGCTTTTAGAAACGTAGTAATGATATCCTCAGATAATTTACCTTCAGATAGCAAACCAATTTGTTTGAATTGTAAGCTAAATACCTCAGATAACTGAACTTTTTTGTTGTATTCGATAACCACAAATCCCTACCTACTTAGTCATATTCCCAGATAACAGAAATTTTGCTTATAAGAGTGGTCATTACTTTAGATGACACATACATTTTTTTGTTTTGGTAGCGACTGACTCGTTCTAATTGTTTGCTGACGACCTTAAATTTAAAGTTACTATTACAGATGCAACCCTGATTGTTCGTAGAGCACGAATTAATCCAACTGTGTTACTTGCACATCAAAAAGTGTTATCATCTACGACAGCTAAATATCCTATCACACGAGCTGAAGTTAAAGTTTTAACGATACCATCAGGTGTTCAGGGTAAAACTCTTGATAACATATTCCTTGGTCAAGTACCTAAACGGTGTATAGTTGGTTTTGTGAATAATGCAGCATTCAATGGAAATCTCTCTAAAAACCCATTTAACTTTGAAAATTTTGATATTAGTACATTTTGTTTATACATAGACGGACAACAAATACCTTCAAAAGCTTTACAACCATCATTTGGGAATAATATTTTTACTTCTAGTTATCATACGTTGTTCTCGGGTACAGGTATACATTTCCTTAATGAAGGCAACGGGATATCTAGAGATCAATATTCCAAAGGGTTTTGTCTGCTAGCGTTCGATTTAACACCTGACTTATCAGCGAATGCTTCTAATCACTGGAACCTTATAAAACATGGTAGCGTAAGAATAGAAGTTCGCTTTGATACGGCTTTAACACAAACTATTAATTGTATTGTCTATGCAGAATTTGATAATGTTATAGAAATCGATAAAAACCGTAACATTTCTGTTGACTATAGTAGTTAAGTAAACTTAAATGTTTTAAAATTAAGTGTGTATTAGAATTAAGCGCGTATTAGAATTAAATATGTTTTAGAAATAAGTCTGCATTATTGTATATTGATCCTTTCAATAAAATATATTCATACAAAGTATTTCTTTGTTTTATTAACAATGTGTTTGTATATATTATGTTACCGTGAATGTTCGAAATGCAGTGTATGTTAAGATACTCTGTCATAGACCAGACCAATTTGGTCAATGTTCATTATGAGTGAAATTATTATGCGCGGGAGCGAGCAAAGGGAGCTCGTACGTCATGTTACAGTTAAAACAAAAGTTTTTGTAGACCCTATAATATGTTAAATTATTGTTGATCTCATTATTTGCTTATAATCTACGAGCCTGATAACATCGTAACGCGATCATGAATACATTAGAAATACGGAGATACTTGAGACAAGTGGATTCAAAAAGTGAATGTAATGTTTATGCCGCAAATCGCTTGCCGATTCATGTAGATATGCCTACATATATCATAAGCAACTTAGATAGTGACAATAAGCCTGGTTCTCACTGGGTTGCTATACACATAGACGCGAATGGAGTTGGTCAGTACTTTGATTCCTATGGTAGAGCACCCACAGGTTTCCATCGTACGTTTTTAGATCGAAATTGCAGAGTATGGAATTACAACACTAATCGAATCCAAAACGATTACACTCCAGTATGTGGCGAATATTGTTTAATGTATTTATACTATAAACATTATGGTATGTCATTAGCCGATTTCCAGCACCTGTTCACTAACAATACGCTGTATAACGATATCATATTAAGTAAGTTATTCAAATATTGTTTTGAAAATAATAAAGAACATTAGTATTGCGAAAGGACTTTTTTTTAAATCCAATACATACCCGTTTACATCATAGGTTTAGTCATCATTGGCTATGACGCAGACATTGACAAAAAAGACAACAGACCCGAGATAACATTGAGCGACGACGGCTGGTCGTTATCAAGGGTCGGCCGTTATCAATTGTTCGTCAATTACCTCAGATTACGTTTCTGTAACTTTGTAACGGTGCGTCGTACGCGAAAACGGATTAGCGCAATCGACTCAGCATGGCCGAAAACCCCCAAATAGACACCAAACTTTTTTTTTTTTTTTTTTTTTTTTTTTTTTTTTTTTTTTTTTAGCCGTGACGGCCACCCTGAAGCCGAGAGACAGGGCATGGCGGGGGGAGGGAATGACAGGGGGAGGTGGTGGTTTGGAGAGTTGGTCCAGTCCCCGTGAATACCTACTACTCACACACTATATAACAACATTCTTTCTTCATCCTTTGACATAATTATAATAACTGAAACCTGGCTTACGCCTCACTTGAGCGACAATGAGTTCATTGACGACCGCTATTTAGTTTTTAGAGACGACAGGGACCGTATTACTACAAATAAGCTGGACGGAGGGGGTGTTCTGATAGCTGTGTTACGCGAGCTCCGGCCGGTCAGAGTGGACAAAACAATGTCTGGAAATTTTCTTGTAAGTTCATTCATTGTCAGAGCTACTACAGCTTGTAATAATAACATTGGAACGTTACTTGCAATAATAATACATCTTTTATGTTTTTAAAGATAAGGAAAATTGTAATATGAAAATGCAAAACCATCGAACGTTGAGATAATGTCAAGGTTGTTGAAAATATTGTTTAAAAGTTCGGGCGCCTTGGAGATACACATGCCTAGGATAATCAGCGGAGATTGGAAACTTTTAATCTGCCGGAGGTGAGCTAAATGAAACCAAACGGTGAGGTTTAAGGTTTTATTGTCCACTCCAGTGTGCATTTAGAAATAGTTGCAAGGAAGATAATGATGAATATTGATAACTCTTGGCAACAATTAAGTGATACGACTTCAAGATACTGCGTCAATTGCTTGGTGAAGATCCTAATAATGTATAATACGTCCAAATTCAAGAGACTCTTTTTACTACATAGTTTGAAAAGCATTTATCCACCTCTAGGCATACAATAGGCAAAATTTTGTGTAATGTACTTAAATAACTAAACTAAATGTCAGAAATAAATTGAACAAATTAGGTACATGTCAACATGAGTGAGCGTCAAAAAGTGCCCATAACACTTGCTGCGTTGCCACGTTGGATGGCTATGGACAGCCTTTGGACCGGTCAAGCCGTTTCGGAGGAGTTTAACCACAAACACCGCGACACGAGAATTTTATATATAAGATAAAAGATACTTAAAATACGATACATATTGCAACAAAAGGAAATAAAATATATAAGTTACAAAATGTACCTATATCAAATATATAATAACTGAACATTCCGTAAATATTTCAAGCTACCTATGGGAGTTATTGATATCGTGCATAAAATCACATTTGTTGTATGGGAGTCCCCACAATTATAATTTAATTATTTATTTTAAAAGTTAATGCACTACTTAAGTCACAGACATACGCCTCTTAGTAAGCGTGATTCATTATTATTGTTTGAAAGTCCAAACAGCATTGAAGTGAAAGCATCCCTGATATAAAAATATAACGATTTTCTCCTAACACCCTTAATTTTATTATTTATTGCTGCCGCTGCCCACAAGAATAATCCGATTATTATATTTATGGTCATGATAAGGAGCCACATGTTTGCTTTATAAGTTTGTATGACATATAAGTATGATAAGAAATATATTTTTTATCTAGCGAGAATACAGACAATTTTCTCTCAAATTACAATAATCCTAAATAATAATTTAATAGTTAAGGAGTAGGCCTTACGATCTGTAGGACCCGGATTCGCATACTGGCCATTACACTACTGACGTGAACCCACTCCTAACACAAGCAATTTGATTTTGATTTGATTTAGCTTAGCTGGAGGGGTTAACGGGAAACCTAGCAATTTCAGTTGCCAATATTGTTTAATAAATATTGTTTTGAAAACTTCTAAACACAAAAACCTCAATAATAGCTGCACAGTCCTTGTATTAACGCTTAGAGTCCTTAGAGAATGATGCATTGCGAATGGACAGCTTCATTCAGACACAGGTTCACAGTAGGCAGACGGTCAATCGCAATAATGCTCCGTGCTCTTGATATTTTTACGATAGAATTTCGTGCTCGGGGTTCAGTACAGGTCACATAACAAACAGCCTACACCCGGTAAAGTTGGAAGAAACATATTATATTTATTATAGTCAATCATTTTTTCTTTTGAGGTGTAGATACAATTGTACTTCTTCACCTCGCAAATTTATTAAGTTATTATTTATATCCAAAAGTCTGATCTGTATGCAGCTGATGTTGGTTTGGTTGATTGGAAAGTAAATTGCGTTTTTTGGTATTTCTATAATTCTGTATCCAGAGATATAGCAGACCTTCGACTAGTTTTCTTCACAATTTAAATACACAAATCTGTTCAACCGCCAATAAATGGGCTTACCACAATTACCAAGATCTAGTATACCCCCTATAAAAATAAAATTTTCTATTTCACACAATACCAACTGAGAAACAGAACGGAAAGGTAACAAGCTACAAAAACGTCACCGCATGGCAAGAGATGGGTGGTCCATATTCTACTCTGCCGGGTACCAAGATTGGTTACGTTTAGTTAAGTACCTAGTACCTACCTAACCAAATCAAAAGTTATAGATACTTGATCTATAACTTTTAATACCCTTGCTGGAGCTATGAGGGAACAGATGAACCTACAAAAATGCCCTTTAAGTCACTGGCTTAAAAGGTCTGTGCTTGCTCTCGCTCTTTCTCGTACCTATATCCTGTATTGTAATAGTATCAAAATGACAAGTACTATCTATAAAAAAAGAGATATCGCTAGTCCTTGCAAGGCTAGTTTATACCCTAATATAAAGTGTAACAAAATGGACTCTGGGATTTTTGTGGTAGCTCCTGTCGTTTTGTACGCCAAACTACTTATAAAAGAGCTTTGGCTTTCCAATTGTGATTGGGACGACACCGCGCCCGACAACATTGCTAAGTTGTGGGCTCGCTTTAGAAAGGAACTTTCTGTGCTTGACCAAATACAAATTCCGCGTCATGTAGGTATAGAGGTTTTTAACGAGTTGTCCAACCAGACAATCAAACTTCCGCCGCGCTGCTAGTGAGAGTGTTTCGTTCGTGAGGTACAAAATGAGCGACATTTGGGACATTGGCGAGTGTTCTCTATTTATTATTTTTATATACTTTCACTATTTTTTTTAGTTGTTATATGTTATTATATTACTAATTATATTTATATAATTAATATTTTATTTATAATTATGTATATAATATTATATTATATAAATAGTACTCGCTTATATTAGTATATATATATATATATATATATATATATATATAATATATATTAAGATATTTAAAGATATATTATAAATTATATATAAATTAGTTATTAAAGTATATAATATTATATTATAATATATATATATAAATAATATTATAATACAATATAATATGTATAATATATATATAATATATATACAAGTATTATATAGTAGTTATTAGGTATAAAATTATATATATATGCCAATACAAGATTGTATACAACATTACAATTAAATTAATTAAGACAATATCGAAAGTTTTTGCAAGGACGGACCACTGGATGCCAGACGTTCGGCAGTTGGTTCGGTTACGTAACTGTAGGTACTTGATGATTTACGTAACCTATAAGTAGGCGTATGAGGGCTCTAACGCTTGTGGAGTATACAATTTAAAAGTATATACATATATTCAGACAACAGGTCCCTGAATCCCTGAAGGGACAGGCAGAGGTAAATAATACCAAAATTTTACGAATATACGAGCAAGAACCAAGCACACGGCTAAATTCATATTTTTGTGAAATACGTTTTGTATAGTTAATATTTACGTATAATCCATATAAAATGCAATATATTTTTTGTAATAGTTATCTAAGCTCTCCGACATACACATTACAAACAAACACTTCTATTTCACGGTACGAGAGGCTGCCGTGTGGCCTCTCTAGCCGGCTACCCAAACACAGAAGGACTATATATTTTCAACATTACAACGGAATTACAAAACGTCAAAGAAAAACTCCGCCTTCAGTTTTCAAATTGGAACAGAAAATCGCTCCCGTTCAAAGTAGGGCCTCATAAACTTCATATAAAAACACATCGTAGACAGTTTTGTTTAGCGATGTTGTCATCGTGATTCAGTAAACTGCACTGAGACGTGCTATTTCCGTTAGTGAGCCTCGCACTTTTTGTGACTAAGCACACTGCTCGCTGTGTTGATGCTAGAATTATATGGTGAACAATAGTCTTGCCTATTTGCATGGAGATGACTTCAACGTTCATATAAGTTTATAAGTACTGTTTATTTGAACGGTCTTACGCTAACATTTTACCATACGCTTCAGCTGAAAGTTAGCGTACAGATTCAGAATTTTATTTTAGGAACAAGTCCCTGTTGTTATCGGCTTAAATCGGATTAAAGTCGATTTTTAAACTATTTAGTTCGGGTCAACAATAGTGTCCGGAATACGGCAATAGACTCTCAACCTATTACGTGGGACCGAATACAATGCAATCATTGTGGTTGTTAACTTATGAAATGTGGGTGTTAATGTACCTCTGCCTAACTCTCCTGGGATAAATATATGTGAATATATGTATGTATGTATGTTTTAACCAATATAATTCGAACTTACCCAAAAACTCCAACAGCAACGGCTGCTTCTCTCAAAGCCCTTTCTTGGTCCATGTCTCTCAGTGTTTCGGGTCTGATGGTGGCTGTATTGCGTGGCTGCCGCTCGTTTTGGACTGCTGCGGAAGAGTTGGATAAAAGAATATGGCCATGGTTTCGAGAAAATATTAATATAATTGAACGAGTGAATCAATTCACGTACCTGGGCCACCTGGTCACCGCCGACCACAATGGCAATACTGATATCGATAGGGAACAGAGGGCTTTGTCTGTCCGGGCTAATATGATAGCTCACAGATTTGCACGTGGCTCTCTACACGGCATGGCAGGTTTTCCTTCCTTACCGATGCCAACCATGTACGCGAGTCCTAGGTAATTTTCCATATCAGGTCCACAAAGATCTGCGTATTAATTACTTTTATTATTAATTCTTATTAAAATATCTCTCTCTCATAGTCATAACCAACAGCACACTGATAGCAGAGTGCCAAATTACCTGCTCTCCACTGTGCCCTTTGCTAATTAAAAGTGTATAGAAATTCTTTTAATTTTGGACTTCAAGCATATTTAAATAAAGTCTAACATTTAATGCTAAGATTTGCTGTGTCTGTGGTATGAAGAAATCTTTCCATGGAATCTAAGTTTACTAGCTAAATACAGTTTTCTGTCATAAATTTTACTCACCCTATCGAACACCACGGTCATAATAACCTGGTGTTGTGTTTACGGCGGTGACTAAGGTAGCCAGAGCGCACTGAAAAGTTTTTATGCTGTCAGTGGGAAGACCAAAGGCTTGTCTAGATTTTGTGTTGTAATACAAACACCGATAGTCCTTATCATTATATTAAAACATAAAATGAATAAAATTAAAACATATCTCATCACCTGCTTTCAGAAAGAAGAAAGAAAGAACGTGCTGAGCTGATAAAATTTATTTCCACACTGCTAAAAGTACGCACTGTGCGGTATGAAAGAAACTTCGTCACACGCAGACTCAGGCTGTGGAATGAACTCCCTGCTGCGGTTTTCCCATGCTCCTACAATATGGGGTTCTTCAAAAGGGGTATTAGGAGGTTTCTTCAGGGTCGGCAGCGCGAGTGTAAACAAGCAGTCCGAAAGATTTTGCCCAAGTACTAATGTTTTTAAGCATGGCAGCACAAAAACTCTCCAGTGAGCTCTGGCAACCCTACTCACCGCCGGGAACACAACACGAGGTTATTATAGCCGTGGTATTCTGTAGGGTGGAGGTACTTCCCAGTCAGACTGCTCAATTCGGAAGGGCTCGATATAAAATCAAACAAGAAAAGTTTTATAAAAGACCAGCTTTTGCCCTTGGCTCCACCCGTGGTTATCGCGACTAAACACAGGCTACGTCCTTTTTTAAGGTCTAATCTACCCCTATAATAAATTTCATCAATATCGTCTCAGTGGTTTAGGCGTGAAATCGTAATATGCAGACAGAGTTAATTTCGCATTTATAATATTAATATTACATATAGCAACATGCAGTGTACAAGGTGATCCTATCATTTCCTTGTTTCTGTTATAAATAAGTTTAAATTTTGTGTGATGACTTAATTTTATTGGACTATATTGGTATAAATCTCGTCGCATTGTAGTTGTCCTCTAGGGCTCCTTACTTAAAGTAAAAAAGAGGATAAGGAATTAATGAAGTTACACTCTTCTATGGGGCCATTACTCGTTAAACTGATATTCTGGTGTGTAGCAGTGACGTGTAGTACACTTACAGCACTCTATAGAGCCTGTAATGTGCCTCCCGCCTAATTGTGCTCGTAACAAACAGCGAATGAAATGAAAGCTAGTTGATGTCGGTGCGTTAATGTTTACTTGTAATAACGTTACTGCCGCGCGCTTCTTGTGAGGAGTGCGCACAGCTCTTTAATATGAAATCTCGCGTTAATGGGTGCCATCGCGCTTTCTTTGCGGCGCGCTAATGCGATCCGCGCGCATTACGCGAGCGCTCGAGCGCTAATAGCACTAGCGCGGTGGGGCCGCGCCCGCGGACGCGCTGGAGCTGCCTCTCATTAGCCAATTGTACAAACGCATTAACTTGTAACATGTTTGTGCAATTCGATTACGGGCGCGCTTCGCATGTTTTAATACCGGTACTCTTGTAATCTACGTTTTATTACTCCTGCATAATAAGCGACCTATGTATTAATCCAGGGTATAAGCTGGGGCGCAAGGTGTGTGAGGAGGATAAGGATGAGAGTCGACCCTGTAAGAACAGAGATTTTGTGCCGTCAGTGTAGAGGACAAAGCAGGACAAACCTTTGGTCATCCCACTGACAGCACAAAAACTCTCAAGTGAGCTCTGGCTACCCTACTCACCGCCGGGAACGCGTCCAGTGCGTACATTGTACTTGTTGACAGCAGGCGACAGGGGTGACCGCAAGTCGGCTAGCGTTAGCATGATATGAAACCATCACTGCTGACCGCGGATTACGAGCTCATCAGGCCTGACATTTGAAAGGGAATTATGAGGATACAAACCCACTGTGTCGCCCGGTTTGCGAGGAATATGCCTGTAAATCTCACCTTCAGCAACCAAAAACGACCCACAAGCGTCGTGCGTTTTAGTCGGTTCGAGTTCGACATAACCTCTCCCACCGGCTCCGGTAGTGAAAGTATCCGTGGGGATTATCCGCCCGCTAAAAAAAGTACCCACCCCTTTTGAATAATAAACATTTTTACTCCACCATTTCGCAATCGGTGTCAACGTGGTTGTTGGCAATGCTTTTGAGATTATGGTAGCCGTAATAGCAATTTGTAGACACATGTACATTCTGACATGGGCCTGTTGATTGATTGGTATCAACTGAAAGGGTGACAGGTTGATGACGAACAGTGGTACACTGTTAGTCCTGATCTGGAAAGTACACAGATACGATTATAAAAGATTCTAGAATGTAATAGGTCACAGTTAAATAAGATTCGGGATACAATGGAACGTGATAGTTTAGTTTTATTCTACGACCTTCTTCTCGCCAACTCGCTCGAAGTTCAAGGCGGTATACGGATAACTCGTCGCAGCGCACCGTCAGCTTGGTACAGAGGTTCTTTAAGTTTACCTACATTGCTCAATATTGTAAACATTGTAAATTTTATGATCTATTATTAAAACAAAATACTATGGCTCCTAATCATGCTTGCGCAGGATGCAATAATGCAATAAAAACAAAGGACTTTCTAGTGTGCTGCCTCTGTGCTAAAAAATTCGACCTACTATGTTCTAACGTATCGGAAAAACGCTTCAATGGCATGAACAAAGAACATAAGAGCGCATGGAGATGCCCGGAGTGTGTTAGCAAGCAGCCTAAAAAAGGAAACACCAATACGCCTGTTCGTCAAGTCGCCAATATTCCTCTGCCTAACCCTCCGGGGATAAAGGCGTGATTATATGTATGTATGTATAATTATTTTTATTCATATCTAAGCAAAATCATTCGTATCGACGTGAAGCGAAATGAAAATCAACTATTACGATTTTAATTTGATCATGCCTCTTACGTGTTTCCTTCTTCTGACAGTCCCGGAACCTTTAAGCGGGGCGTGAAAAAGCATATGATGAGGCCGTCAAGCTGAGTGTCTCCATTGTAATGATATATTTATGTAATGGTGACCCTCTTTCCTGAGACTTTGCCTTCAGTTTACCAACAGGCGAGGTGAGGTCTAATTGATATGTAAAATATACTCGTATATAAAAAAAGTATTTGTTCTCTGCACTAGGATAATATTTTCAGTGACATCGACTTTCAAACACAGTCGCAACGTGAGGAGACGATGATTTACAAATGCTTCAAATAGAAAAGGGAAAATGGCTTGAAAGCCAGCGTAAACAAATTAATCTTAAAAAAAAAACAATTATAAAAATGACATTAATTACCGAAATTACTATATTCCCTCTACCCCATCCAGATAGACTAAATTGTTTGTGTAAGTAATTAATTTGGTTCGGTAGTGTTATGGTCAGGATTCGAACGTTTATGTCAACAATCGTACCTGTCAAAATTTATAATACACAAGTGAACGCGTCTCGATACAAACAAATAAAAGAAAGCTATTGGAAGTAGTACAATTTGGACCACCTCATCTCTTCCCATGCGGTGTCGTACAAGGCGACTAAGGGATAGGGTTGTTTAACATCAGACAGATATATACAGCCCAGACTCAGCCTCAGATGCATGGCTTGAGTCAACAATAGTGCCCGAAAGACGGCAATATACTCATACGCTGATTTTACCGTCGTGTCGCCGACGAGTCGCTCAGAATTCAACACTAGACTGTGTTTGTAACCATCTCTCTCGATCTGACCATCCTCGGGTACGGGGATCACAGAGTCCCCAACTAGTCCACGGAAACGGGGAGACGCGCAACGCACGCCCCCACTGCGGCCTGTTTCTGCTAAGGTGACAGGCAGCTCCACCCGTCACCCCCAGGGCTTAGATTGTCATGGGTTTTATGTTTATTGGTGGATAGAGAACAGCTTTATCCCTTAATCACCTTCTAAGACACCCATGGGAAGAGATGGGGTAGCCCTTTTCTACTCTACTGGGATCAAATACGGCAATGGCCATTACGCGCCAATCTAATAACCGCGGTAGCCTAGTGGTATGGGTAATGGACTGCTGAGACGAGGTCTCGAGTTCGATCATGGCACACACCGCTGTTGCAATATTTACTTGCTCGCAGAAGGAGGCGGGTCGTGGTGCCTGGAGAGCACGCTATGCTGTCGGTACCGGTTGTCATACGAATATCTATGACAGTCAATACGGGTACATACTTTGAAATCGCCAAATGGATGTGAGGCGTGAGTACGGTCGCCGTTACGGCCAGTTTAAATAATACCGATACCGGCAAATTGCCGTAGATCTATACAGCATACCATGAAATAGACTTAAATACCTAAGTGGTATAAGAAAAAAGGTCGATAACTATTTCAATTTCAGGTACTTTCCACTAAATGAATAGCCTATAATTTGACAAAAGATCAAAAACATCACTCTTGGACTGATGCCCGACATGTTTGAACAGAAGTGACTCGAAAGCTGTTTCATGTCATTCACTTCTGTTCTTGCATCGAACGTGGTCACTAGATTTAGTTAGTACATAGTTAGAATGTAGTTCGCATCATCGAACTCATTCGCTTAGGCTAGTTAGATTAAGTTAAATAAGTATAATAAGTTTCAAGTGATTCTAGTTTCCTTCTTGTACCCTCTGGCTGCGGGGATCCTGGTGCTGAACGCGGCGCAGCACTGCACCACGATGCTGCCGCTGTTCGAGGAGCACACCGTCAAGCACTACACGTACTTGCGCGCCACCATGCCGCATCTCGTGCCCTACTTACCTATAGGTAAAACAGAAACACACCATTTCTTTTTTGTTTTTTTTTTCTGGTATCATACTAGCTGTTGCCCGTGGCCCCGCCCGCGTGGATATCGGTTATCGCGACCAAACATGGCCTATGTGTTATTCTGTGGTATAAGCTATATTATTGTAAAGTTTCATTAAAATTCTATTCAGTAGTTTTTGCGAAAAAATTTTTTGCTACTCCTTATAGTTAAGAATTCGACCATCCACGTCCAGCTAAATAATAATTACCCTGCATCTTAACATATCCTGGGAGGCATAGCATCAGCAAAGTACCCTGAGAGATTTATCCGGAGAGAGTCTTCTCCCCATTTCCGGGGACGAGTTGGTGACTCTGTAGTTCCCACACCCGAGGAGAGGGCCAGATCGTAAGAGATGGCCCTGGGTCGGCCGGGGTGCGAGGGATATGCCGGTTAACCTCACCTTCGGCAACCAAAAACGACCCACAGGCAGCGTGCGTTTTGGTCGGTTCGAGTCCGACATAACCTCTCCCACCGGCTCCGGTGGGGGTGTATCCGTGGGTGCCCGACAGGGTCCATTAGTAACAATAATTTTAACCTGAACAAACTGTACTACATTATGGAACGCAATAAATGAATTGAGTATTGAGTATACATACAAAAATATAGGTTTGTGAACCTATATATTTAAGCAGGGCATGAAAAAGCATCTGATGTGACCGCCAAGCTGAGTGCCACCTGGTGACGCAGGCAGCGTGCGGTAATGGACTGTATTGCGGGAAGTAGCTAACTGTTCTATTGACGCTTTACACACAAAACAAGACAGGTGGCCGGGCTGCCGCGGATTCGATCCAGGCAGTGAATGCAGCCCGAGAAATTAGGAGAGGATGCACTAACCTTCACGACACACGTGTTTTCATCGCAGCCGGTACACGGATCTTCTCTTCCTTGCTCAGGAGCTGCCGTCAGCATCACTAGATCGCTTGAGGAACACACGAGAGGCACAATCCGATCGGTAAAGGTCTATGAAGCGGTAAAAATGTAACAAATATTATACATTTCTGAGAGACGCGAGCGCGGTCCGTCCGTCTTTACGCTGGCTAGTTCAAAGCGAGACTGAGTGTCTATATTTCACAAATGGCGGACGGAAGCTACATCTATGGTTAGTGCGGAAGAGGAGACGGGTATAAAAGGAGTGTGTTTCCGTGTCAAAAATACAGTTTCCACTTCGGCGCAACCATTCCCCCCGGCTTGAAGGGTTACCTTCGAAACGACAAATGCGAAACAAATCTAAAGTCTAATCTAAATCTAGGTTTGGGAAATAACAACTAAAATATAAACCTAGATTGGAGCTCGTGCCTACTGCTGGCTAGGCAGCGGGCAGAGGCGAACAAACAACACAACGCAACAGTCTCGACCAAGACGAGACGCGATTAGCCAACAACAAAATAAGGGTCTCTTCACGTGGGACCGATACAACAAGCGAGTGCTTCTTCTCCTCGGGTGGTTCGGAAACCGTAGTGAGATTGAATTGACTAACTGGCCACCCATCTAACGCGGCATGAATCCAGGACGGTCCACCAAACCACAACGGGTGATCCAAAATTTGCGAAGGAAGCAATCCACGAGAGAGACAATCGGCTGGGTTGTCGGTGCCAGCAACGTGAAAGAGATTATGTGGCGCCAATTCAGATTGAATTTTTGCCACTCTATTAGCGACGAATGTGTCCCAACGATGGGGCGAAGAGTGGGCCCAACACAAAGCGACTGTTGAGTCCTAAAAGCTAAAAATTACTAATATTAATGCGAAAATTTACAATTATGTCATTAAGCGACACGGAAGTGCTAGTCTTAGCACTGCCATCCAAAACTACACGGAGTTTTAGTAGTAAGCTTATCTTCTCTAATAACTCCGCGGTGCGGGATAATGTACGAAGGCTGGGTCCCGCCAGTGTCCGCAGGCGCAGGTGAGATGTAACCTTTATCTAAATATTCATTAACAACCTCATCATAGGCCCGCTTCGACTTTGGGGACGCCTGCATCTTTCGTTCCAAACAAAGAAAGCGTTTTTCAGCGGATACACGGGAGCCACCGAGTGAAAACTTGCGGATGGTAGACTCCAGTGGCGGCTCGACGGTGCAACAGAACGAAGCAGTCGAGTGACTAAAACTATCTATAGAAGCGGGTGCGGAACCAATTATAACAAAACCAAGAACTGTTTCCAGTGCGTGCGGAGCGGGGTACGTCGGTCCCCCTTGAACCTTACGTGATAACTGGAGGTGCGGGAGAATCGAAGCGCCGATCAATATATCGACGACTCCAGGAACAGCGTAAGTCTCATCTGCTAAAGGCAAGTCTTTAAATTTCGTTAATAAAGACGTGTCAACCGGGACGGTAGGCAACTGTTCAGCTATTCTATCTATAACGAGCGAATCCATGTCAAACCAAATATTATTATTAAAACGAGATCTAAACCTTGTTTTAACGGTGCCACGAACAGCTGACTGTAAGCTTCCAAAACCCTTCACCACTGAGCGGGTTGAACGCTTATCAACATTGAAACCAAGACGCCGACAACAATCTTGAGTAATAAAATTACTTTGCGAAGCGCCATCTAACAGCGCTCGAACAATGCGCGGCTTACCTAATGCATCAACAATAACAACGCGAGCGGTCGCAAGACACACAGTAGTGAGTGCAGCACTAGCGGAGAACGAACACAAGGTGACGTCATCCGCGGCGGTCACCGGGCGGGCCGGAGCGCGCGCGAGCGCGGGCTGCGGCTGCGGCGCAGGCTGCCGTGTGTCACCGCTCGACGAGCCAACCGTGCTCACATTGGATGCGGCATTACTATTCTCAAAATGAAGCAAAGTGTGGTGTCTCGCTTGACATTTGCGACAACTATTTCTACTATTACATAAAACAACGCGGTGTTTAGTACCGAGACAATTAAAACAAAAATTATTAGCGCGAACAAATTTATAACGATCACTAGGCGACAATTTTAGAAAACCAGGACACCTGTACAGTTGCGAATGATGAGTGCTACACAAAGAGCAAACAGGTGACTGTACACGTGCTGGTGCGGTACTAACATAAGTATGAGTTGACCTCAGTGACTTCGATGACGCATCTACTTTGCGTGCAGAATCAACAACTATCTTCGCGCCTTCATGTTTCGATGAAGAGCGCTGCAAAACTTTTATATGCTCGCGAACAAAACTTTCCAAGTCTTCGAACTTAGGAATTTTATTGCCGCGATGATCCGACTCAAACAAACGAATGGTTTCGGAATCTAATTTCCTTAAACCCATATACAAAAATACGAAGTCGCAGAGGTCATCAATCTTTAGGTTCTTTACGGCGCGAACAGCTGACGCGAAAGTATCTAGAAATTTCTCTAAGTTTTGATCGTTACATGCCGCAATAGATTTCAAATCAAACATCTGATCTAAATAGGCGTTAGCTACCGATCTTTTATCCTCATACCTAGCTTTCAAAGTATTTAAAATTAAATTATAATTCTCGGCACTAAACGTAATTCCAGCGCAAACGGTTATAGCTTTACCAGTCAATTTTTCAACGAGATAATGCAACTTTTCGTGATCTGTCAACGAATCGTTCTTATCTATTGTATTCTCAAAACTATCTATAAATAGACACCAATTGCGAATGTTACCATCAAACTCGGGTATTTGAATTGGTGGCAACTTAGGTCGGTCGCGAGTGGGGTTGGGTAGGTCAGCCGGCTTCTCCAAACTCCTAGCGACGCGTTTGATACGACAATACAAATCGTCAAACGACGACAAGGCTTGATAACTCACTGAGTAATCGGGATTCAAATTCAACTCTAAAACGTTGATGTCATGTACTAAGGTTTCGAAATCCGCGCGTAGACTATCTAAGTTTTCTATAGAACACAAGAACGAATCTCTGATGACCAAATCAGAGGTTTTAAGTGCATTATCATAGATCGATTGTACGCGAGAGTAAATCATTTCTTTTTTAGCGTATAAAAGTTTCAATTGAACCTTACCGGTCTTATCAACCTTTGGGGACATGTTTACAATTAAATCTCAAACTAAAGTGCGGTAAATAACAAATATGAAATGACTTAATCTTAGCGGTACAGAGCAGCGAGGCGGCGCGAGCGATAACCGTAGGTAGGTAGGTACTTATGACTGCCAGTGCAAGCTTGAACTAACGCGCATAGCAACAAGGTCGTACCTACGCGATGGTCGCTGTCTAGGTTCAACTATTATTTCAGAGATTAAGTATTGCGTAATATCTATTCAAATTAAAATACTTTCGTATGAATTGGGATGAGATGCGAGCGAGGTAGGTACAGCCACGTGTCCACCCACGCAGGTACTAGGCAAATACGACGCGAGCCGAGAACAACGTAATTGAAAAAAACAAAACAAAGCCAAATGCGTTAGGTATTACACTGTGCCTATGCACTAGGGTGTCTGAGTATACCTAAGATCTAAGCCTAAATGTCTGGATGCGGGGTTTTCTACTAAAATAACCAGGCACTTAGGTGCGATGCGAAAATTGCGAACTACGATTAAGTGTTGATATGATACCTAACCTATTTATGTATTAGGTAGGTACAATGCGAGCCAGCGGCGAACGGACAACAAATCTAATCCTAAGTGTCTGGATGCGGGGTTTTCTACTAAAATAACCAGGCACTTAGGTGCGGTGCGCTCATTCCCATTAGAATAATAACAAAATACGAACTACGGCTAAGAATCCGGCTCGATCCGGACCAAAAATGGTGACGCAGGCAGCGTGCGGTAATGGACTGTATTGCGGGAAGTAGCTAACTGTTCTATTGACGCTTTACACACAAAACAAGACAGGTGGCCGGGCTGCCGCGGATTCGATCCAGGCAGTGAATGCAGCCCGAGAAATTAGGAGAGGATGCACTAACCTTCACGACACACGTGTTTTCATCGCAGCCGGTACACGGATCTTCTCTTCCTTGCTCAGGAGCTGCCGTCAGCATCACTAGATCGCTTGAGGAACACACGAGAGGCACAATCCGATCGGTAAAGGTCTATGAAGCGGTAAAAATGTAACAAATATTATACATTTCTGAGAGACGCGAGCGCGGTCCGTCCGTCTTTACGCTGGCTAGTTCAAAGCGAGACTGAGTGTCTGTATTTCACAAATGGCGGACGGAAGCTACATCTATGGTTAGTGCGGAAGAGGAGACGGGTATAAAAGGAGTGTGTTTCCGTGTCAAAAATACAGTTTCCACTTCGGCGCAACCACCACCATTGTAACATTACTTAATGTCTGTAATGGTGACCCTCTTTCCTGAGACTTTGCCTTTAGCATACCATCAGGCGAGGTGAAGTCAAGTTGGCGTATCCTAGATAAAAAAATACAAAAAGGTGTGTACTTATCTGTCATGTTTCACTCTTTCCGGTGGTATTGTATCCCTTCCGCCAACCGAGGCGGGTGAGACGCTGCCGCTGGGGTGATAAATATATTACTATCCTTATCTCCTTCTCAAACAAAAGTTGACCTACATGCGGACGGCATATTTATCTCTGGTGGTGCCAGCTCAACGAATTTTTCTTTCTTATAGCCTTTTTCGAATTATGTTAAATTTTTTAAAAAATGTTCCTTACGCTTTCACTTCAACTCCAAATGTAAGTCGAAATAAAATCGGTTAAATATTTTTTTTCCAAGATAAGTTGAAAAGTTTAAGTACGATTAAAAAAAGCAAACTGAATTTATATTAGAAATTTTTAAATGCTCGCCCTTCACAGAAATGTATTACCCCCTGTTAATTAAAGGACGAGCCTTTGGCGAGGCTTTTGGGATTGGGAAGTCGGTAGCCGCTCCAGGAATAGTCAAAGTGCGGTCTGGGTTCTAAAGATCTCGCTTTGGTTGCAACTTGGACACACCGAACGTTTTAGATCGAGGTTGGATTTTGAATAGATTTTAATTAGGAGAATTGGCCTTCAGGTCCATCCTACAAGAAGGTATTACCGATTGGTTCTTATAGTAAATAAATATGTATCAATAACAAACAGCAACTCATTAAAGAGTTATCATTATTGTCATTTTCTCAATTGAGTAGATTGCTAGCACCCACATTTCGCCAGTTTATGTTTAGGTCCCAATGTAATTGTTGGCGACCCTATTGCCATTAACCGGGCACTTATAAACCTGCGATAAATACACACATAATTTCGAAAAGCATCGAAATGTCATTGGTGTGTGCCATGGAAAAACCTGGGATCAGCCTAGAAGGCAGACCAAAGGTAGGTAGCTTGGAAAGAAGCGATTTGTGCCAGATTCTATCGAAAGCTTTGGCGATGTCAAGACTAATTGCCAGTGACTCGCCGTGCTTGTCCATAGCCTCACCCCAAAGATGGGTAACGTATGCTAGAAGATCACCCGTTGACCGTTTCAAATATTTTTAGATTTAGCATAATCGTAAATAAATAAGAATTTGTCTAGAGTTATCGATGTCATGGACTATACATGACAATTGATATAATAGGTGAGTTCCGTTACCAGAGTATAGCTGCATTAATCGTTATCCGTTTCATTCTTTTAAGTAGTATTCCCGTTGAGTTTAAACAATGTTTCCCTTCAAAACAATAAACATTACGCACGATGACAATTGCTAGAAGCAGCTCACGACGAAGATCATATCATCAACACAAATCTCCAAGGAATTGCTGCCGAACTCGTGCTATTCTTAGACACAGTAACATTTTCTATATACCGCCTGAAGAAGAATTTAGTAAAAGGTTTGTTTGAGCTCATAAACAGCCTTAACATTATTCCATCACAGCAAAGAAATGATGGAATATCTGTGATGAAGGTAAGATTTAAGAAATTAAATTAAAATATCAATCAATCAATTAGCCCCCCGCAGTCCACTGCTGGACATAGGCCTCTCCCAATTAAAAAAAAATAAAATATTATTAATGTGTAAATGTTCTAACAATCACTTAGAAGTTTTCTGATACCTACTTTTTATTTCAGCTTCTAATATTCCTGTCATTTATGCAGCAGGGTCTATCAAATCCAAAAAATAAAATATTATTAATGTGTAAATGTTCTAACAATCACTTAGAAGTTTTCTGATACCTACTTTTTATTTCAGCTTCTAATATTCCTGTCATTTATGCAGCAGGGTCTATCAAATCCAAAAAAATTGCTACTAGATTGTTTACCTTTAGTCAAGTACATAATCGAACGAAGTATATTAATGGTCAAACAAACTGTTAACAGGTGGTCACTAACCGCAATTCAAGCTGGGACCTCAGACAGTAGTCGCTTCCAATAAAGCCGAAAATACTTGCTGGGAATGAGCGGTCTCCTGCTTTGAAGAAAACGTTTTAAAGGCACTTCATCATTTACTGTGAACCGGACTCTTTTTTTATCTGCTACTATTTTATATTTATTCATGGGGCGTTGTACTTCTGGTGGGCTGAAAATTTCAGGTGCGTCGGACTGTGCTGGTTTGTGTAATCTCTTTGAACTTCTTGGCTTTGGTCTGAAAATAAGTTTTGTAATAATGAAACGCTATTGACATTATACGCATTTAATTATGAATGTGATTGTACCTTCAAATGTTAAACGAAAATATTTACATGGCAACAATTAAAAAAATATCTAAAAGCGTTAGGTAGGTACATGCGGCGGATAATCTGTTTCAACGAAAACATTAAGTAGGACCTACATATTTTTTGCATGGGTTCAATGAAATGGCCATTTTGGATCTTGCATTTATCTAGGTCTAGGTTAAGCATGGTAGATATAGATACCTACTATTTATTGATCTTAAGAAAGTAAAAACATCATATTACAGCATTTGAATAATAACGACAAGAATATAATATCTAAATAACTAGTTTTTATCCGCGTAGATATCTCGTTTCCATGGAAATAGTAGAATAAAACTATACAAACTTTCACTTTATCAACTTTGAATTAAAATAGATAAAATAATGTAGGAAAATGTGTTTTTACCTATATGCATTTTTCATGTATACTAAGTAATAAAAAATAAGCATGATTTTTCCGAACAACCTCCACCCCCCTCTCCTGTTGGTACCCAAATATTTTATTCGTCGTTATTAATCTTGTCAAGATAAAATATGGACAAATAATTAAGTCTCATCACTCTTGTTTAAATACCAGAAGCTTGGCAAAGGTCGTGAAGGATGGAGTAGATGAATGAAAGATAGTGTTTGGTTGAGGAACTTCATCAAATTTAAACTCAAAACTTGGTTGGTTGCAGTTCTTTCAGCTTTTCTTTTTCTTTTTGCTGATCCAGACTCCCATTTTCTTCCAATATCTCTATCTCGGCCGGACATGTCGATAACGTCGTATCTATACACTAGCGCGTCTAACCAAACAAGCAAATGAACAAACAAACTCAACGCTGTAATATTACTTAATGCATACAAGGTATATATTTAAAATTATCTCTTATTCTTCTTCACTTCTGTTTTCTAAATGCAATACTAGATACAAATATTAAACAATTGTAACTTGGTGTAGTCTATTTTTTTAAAAGGAGTTCGCCTACTTTGATCTTTTATCTATCTCCTGCTAAGGAGGTAGAATTAAGTATAATTTTACGACTTCAATTTATTTAATCTGATTAACTTCACTACGGATCCTAGAAAGTTGAAATTAGTTTGTATAGGTTGTTAATCTCTACATCCCCCTGGTGATATTTTGTGATTTTTTCAAATCCCATCAAATCAATACGCGCGCACCAGGTCGCGTATTGGTTTGGAGGGACGGTATCGAAGTATTGCAGTTAGACCAGCTGTTGAACTTTTTAGGGCTACAACTACCAGTAACGATTGCCTTAGATTATTCATTTGGCAACGAAGCTGTAAAGAAAGAAGAAAGCGAGGGTGAAGGTACTCAGCTCGCTCTCAGATATTACTGTTTCTTTCACTTTCTTTACAGTGTCGCCCGCCACGCCACTTATATGTTTGCAAACGGTACAGCTCGTGGTCCAACTATAAAAGAAAACATTCATCATCTCAGCAGGTATTATTTTTAAGTATACACATCAGGAGTAAAGCAAAAATTAGACTACCAGCTAACATAATAAGTGAGCTTAAACCAACACAATAGTTACTCACTTACTCAGATTCAAGAATAACAAAACAGCAAGACTTTAAGTTCACTCTGCGTAAACAGCCATATTTAAGTTATCAATGGAGGTCTTAGGCCTAATAAAGTACCTATGTGTTTGTTTGTAGGCCTCTGTGCTAATCTTTGTGAAACAAACTTAAATGTAAATAATTCATTTGAACTGTAATTCTGAACTGACATTTAACTATATTTTAACTGTACTTTGAACTTATATTCTGACTTTATTTGACTGTATAATAATATAAACTCACGCCTATATCCCCGAAGCGGTAGGCAGAAAATACCGGTGAGTACTCCTTCAAATATGATTATGATAGAATTATCACAGCATTTAGGAGTAATTTATTACTTGATTTAATGGTGTTGTGAAAATATACTGGCTCTGAAAATTTTCTGTAATGTTTTCAAATGTTTGATAAGTGTGTAGTACAGAAAGCTCATTGTTTGGTCTAATTGGCAATGAAAATTAAATAGAATTTTTGAAAACGATGACATTACACACAGCATTGTAATATAAAATAATAACTACAGTTATCACACTTATCACTGTCAAATGCATTCTGTTTTATTGTAAATCAAAGATAAACACGAATTGACATTATAAAAGGGAAAGTGCAGCTTCCTACAGAACAAGTTGGAACCTCGGGGCACATATCTTGGACCCAATTCAATTGAGAAACGTGGCTCTGGCGCACGGATTGTTTTGATATAATTAATGACTGGTGGGTTTAGTCTCCTCCTCCACAGCACCCCGTGCTCTCCTCAACAGACACCCAATAAACGCGCACTGTTCACGATATGTGCCATTAATTCATATAAGAAATATAGGATCGAAGAGTCGTCATAAAAGGTTTTGTATACAAAAATATTCATCAACACACATACATACAGTCACGTCTTTATCTCCGGAGGGTTAAGCAGAGGTGAATTAACACCCACATTTCACCAATCACTGATAAAAAAAAACACATATCTATACAGGTATCTAGGTAAGTAAATCTTTATTACAAAATCTAGACCTTAGAAGCTACTTAATATATCGATTTGAATTGCATAAAAGTGAATACTCAAGACTGCAGGTACTTGAACCTGCAACCAGTACTTTACAGGGAGTATGCTCTGTCCGCTGGACTTCTTGAGCCAGATATCAAACGTAAAGTAGCGGAAAAGCGTAGATTGCGAAGGGCTTGGCAACAATCTAGAAATGCTTCTGACAAAACCCGCCTGAATCGTGCCATCAAGGACTTAAAGAGCTTGCTTAGCTACTCTGCTAATGAAACAGTGAAGAGTAAGCTCAATGCGTTTTTATTTCTTGAAGATTCGATTATTACTTCAAACTGAACAATGTCCCAGAAACGTTAAGAAAATGTCACTATATAAATCTCCGCTACCTTCTTTCCCCAAAATACCATGCGTTGACAAGGTGGCTGAAGTCTTGGGAATATCCATCCGCACCGTTTATTCTGTTTTAAAGGAGCACAAGGAGAACGACAGCGAATCACCAAAACCTCCCGAAAAAACTGGCCCAAAACTTACCTTTAAAGATAAACTTGATAATTTCACATTCAACTAGATGTATCGTATGGGTCTTCTGCTGGTTATAAACTTTGTATGCCAAATGTGAATATAGTCGTTTTAGTAGTCAAGTTATAAAAGAGTAACAGACAGAGTTATTTTCGAATTTACAATTAAAAATCTATAATAGTATTATAACTGCACAGAGTGCACTATAACAAGCATACCATTCTTGTATTTTTCGTACAGCCTCACATCGCCTAATTGCACGAGCTATTTTATTTGCACGGAACTTACGTTGCACGAAAATGACCGCATTTCTGAGTTTCTGATAGCCGTTGTATATTTTTCGTGATTCTCTCTTGAATCTATAGTGGATTCGGTAAAAGGGTTACACCAGTAACTTAAGATTTGCGGTTCGTTCGGGCCGAAAGAGCTTGTTTAAACAACAAATTACCGGTAGAAAGTACTTAAATCAATGACTGTTATCTCTGACCTCTCGAGGGAATATAATCAGCCACGAAAGTAGATTAAAGTATACCTCTGCCTACCCCTTTGGGGATATAGGCGTGAGTTTATGTCATGTAGTTTTCCTGGCATAATGGAGTCTGAATTCAGGGCTCGGTTGACGATATTACCGTGTGTTTCAACAAACATAGTTGGTGAAATGTAGGTGTTTTGTAAATGTCTGCCTATCTCTTTAGATATACAGGAGAGAAATTTCTTAAAAAAAAATTTCAATGTAGTCTACCTAGTTGTTTCGTAAAAGAATTAAAAACTATATACATAGTCTCTATTTCAAAAATCCTCAATTTACCTGAGTTTTATTTAAGAGTTTTCTTTCTCCCGCACTGATATCGTCTGCGAATTGTTCCGCTAGTCGCCTCTTACGACACCCGTCGGATGAGATAGAGCTGTGATACTTTTATTCTTTCTCCGTGACCACACAGATAGTAATAATAATTATTCTATTAATTCAACAGAAAGGAGACCTGAAATCCATTATTAGGAGTATTGCCAACCTTAAAAGGCAAGAGTTTGAAATTGACAGTAGTAAGGATAAACAGTTTTATTGACTTTAAGTGTTCCATACAAAGCTTCTAAGACTCTAGTCAGCACTATTTTTTTTATTTTCCATTATGCCATAAGATTCTGGTACACCTATAAATGAAAAATTTTATGATAATAAACATGCTATAAAATAATTTTGTATATGAAATGACGTTTATTTTACGGACAAACTATTTAGGGTGAAAGCATTTTAATTTAAGTAATCAGCATCGTTTCTCAATTGAACGGCGCACCAATTACTCCTATAAATCGTGACCCTGTATATAGAAACCATCCAAATTCTTCTATACATCTATCCCGTCTTACGGCGACGGTGACATAAGACGGATCTATGTATAGAAGAATTTGGGTCTGATTCTGGTCTTGGTCTGGTCGTGCGCTCTGAGGCACGACCAGACCAATGCAAATACCCATATTCATGCAATAAAACTGGTTACCCTACTTCTGAAAAAACTACAATAAAAATGTATCTAATTTACTTTGTTTAAACGCGTGGTACACGTTCAGTAGCGTGAGATGGTCGCCGTCGATGTGCGCGAACCGCATCTTCGCTTCGTCGGCGGCCTCCCTCGCTTCATTCGGCCGCACAAAGCACTGGGGCACTAGACCAAAGCTTGGTCAAACGAATTGCTATGACAAAAAAGTAAGAATTTTTGGGAATTATATTAAATAATGCAATATTATTTTAATATAAACATTTATTTAAGGCTCATAATCATAAATCATTTACTTAATTACCAATTTGGATGATGTAACTCTGAAATGTTTCAAAATAAAAATAATTTTTTTTGATTGTAAATAACGTTTATTATCAATAATACGTCTTTTACGTATGGTTTGTGCATTTTTGTGACTGTAGTCATCATGTCACGTCGTCATTTAAGTCGCGAAGAGATGTTAAGGGCTGTTGGTATGCACCCCAGTCGCAACCTCAATCCTCGACCAGCGAACCACTCAGACCCAAGGAGCCTGAGGAAGAATATCCAATATATGTGATTGTCCAGTAAGTATCAATAGAGGTAACAGTTATTGCTAACTATAATATTATAAAGTATGATAAGTAAGGGCCTCTTCCCAAAGTAAACTCGTAGGACTGTACTTCGCAATTCTAATAAGACTATTGTTCCCAGAATTTATTGAATGATCCTTTAATTTTGAACCTATTGTGTTCAGAAAGCCACTAGCTAACAATAGGGAGGTACTTATAACGATACTGTTGCCTGAACGGATCTTTTGAGTGTGCTGCATTGTTTTACTTCTGAACATATCATTCTTGTAACCTAGTATGAATTTACAGTTTATAGGAACTCCACTTTGAACATAGGTCTTAAAGAAAGACATGATATGGTGTCGACACGACAGAAGAAGAATGAAGGAGTTTTTTTGTGATATAAACAGCAGTCGTATACCTCCATAATACTCTCTGGAAGTCTACATGTTCTTTGTTAACGAGAACCATTCTGTACATCTTCTCAATGTCGCTTACAAAACAGACCTTATGCATTCTCCATCTCATTATGATACTTCTGAGATCTTCTTGTAGGACAGGCCCGTTCATAAGTTCATCATTTACGACATGTTGCGTTCGAACATTGTTACACAGGATTTGAAGCTTATGTTCTTATTTTTGTAGATTATGTTGTTCTTTTTTTTCACTGTTTTACAATATTTTCATAGCCGTAGCTGGATTTCTGATTGTTAAGTACACTAGTGTCGCTTCAAGTACCTCTTCACACGTTGAGCCAATCTGCCTCTGTCGGTGTCTACGAGTGCGATATTGTCAGCATATATATATATTATTTTAAATCTATAGAACACGTCAATTAGACTTCGCCTTGCCTGATGGTAAGCTGAAGGCAAAGTCTCAGAAAAGAGGGTTGAAAAAAACTTTAATGAGTAAAGGTTATTATAAAGTGGATGAGTATCTTAATGATATCAATGCGTGGTCAACATAAGTCTCTTGCTTGCTCGCACTAAATAAATTGTAATCTAAAGCAAATTTAAAAAAAAAAAAGAAAAATAATCTATAAGGAAAGTGAAAAGTCATTTATTTGGCTCCGTGGCACTTCCAACATTCAAGAGCTGCATCTTTTACATTCGTTTCAGCTACAGAATGCAAAGAAATCAAGAACAGAAAAATGGTACAAGTTTCTATTTAAAAAAGACTTTATTAAACCTTTCAGTTTTATTATCTCAATGACTCGCATACATGCTAGACTCCTTGGTCCGTGTTTCAAGACGGGTCCTGCGAGTGCCCGAAACTGAATCATCGCAGACAGAGACGCGCACAGTCCGAGACTGCACGGCTGCAACAACAGACGCGCCGCATTTTATTTTTTATAATAAACTCACAAATGAGGTACTAATATTTAGTACATGCTGCATCAGCGGTCGCTTAAAAAAAATAACGCCATGACTCCATACAAACTTACCCAAACCCCCTTATCATAAAATATAGTAGGTATGAATAAGGCATATTACCTATATACAGTTATACAGTTTTTATGGAAACGACTGCCGCCTGACCTTGCATCTCGAGAAGACAGTCTGCATCAGATACTCGTCCATTTTTAGGCGTACTGATTTTGTTAGTGAGGTTGACTTCGTCCCGAAGGTCTCTGTGGTCCTAGCCTAGACTATCGCAACTTATGTCAGTGAACATGATCTGACCGCGACTGTACAGTAGACCTAACACTGGCTTTGGAAACGACCGCGATAGTACGTTAGCAGCGAGCACTTAATATCCGATAGGTACTTAACAATTTTGTTGTTTTTTGTTATGTTTGTGTTTTATTTTTGCTTTCTACACAAATCATTTTTTGTTTATTTCAGAATCACTTATCTGTACCAAACACAAATAATTATCTTCATCATAATAAGGTTCGTTTTCTTTTATAACCTCTTAAATTTTACTCCCGCTCATAATTATTACAGATTCACCTCTGCCTAACCCTTTGAGGATAAGGACGGATTATTATGTATGCATGTAGGTCTTGAGTTTATTTTATTTATAGGAATAGCTATTACCCGTAGCTCCACCGGCGAGGTATTCTGATCCAGTTCTCGTAACCCTTGGAAACTGAACTACTGGTCCGATTTGAATGATTCTTTCAGTGTTGAGTAGTCCATTTATCGAGGAAGGTTTTAGGGTTTAAGGGAGCGGAGTATTGATAATAAATGTTAACGAATCCGGCAATTTTTCATACATATTTTGAAGACTCTTACCGAAATGACTTTGCAAATGTAACGAATTGTTTGCAGCAATTATTCACGCGAATGTTGATTGATTGTCGTCCGCTTTCTAAATCATTTCTAATAACATGTAATTAATGTACTTTTATAATTAATTTAATGTTTATGTAGGTAACTGTAATGTTAAAATGTATTTTGAAATTTGCTTTCGAAATTATCATAATAATATTTGATGAAGTTCGTGTGACGTTCGGTGCTAGAGATGACCATTATTTAGCAAAAATATTTTTTTAGGATAAAATAAAATATTATATTACTACTAATGACGTCACTGTTCAGTTATCTTTAGTTGCTCCTAATAGAAAATAAATAGTGGCTAAGGTCTCCATACTTGCAATATTAACCTATTCCCAAATATTTTTTTATACCACTTTGGTGGCAGACAAGCACACGGCCCACCTGATGGAAAGTGGTTACCGTTGTAATAATAAAAACATTCGCCAGATGTAATAATAAAAAAAATGATTTTGATTATAATTAATTTATATGAAATACCATGTATTCGCCATCCCACTGACAGCACAAAAACTCTCCAGTGAGCTCTGGCTACCCTACTCACCGCCGGGAACACAACACGAAGTTATTATAACCGCGGTATTCTGTAGGGCGGAGGTACTTCCTCAGTCGGACTGCTCAATTGGGCGTAAAATACCACCGTGTCCTACCTCCTCCTCCTCAAGGACTCAAATTGACTAAAACGCACTCCGTCTAAGCGATTGCCGGAGTCATATTTCTCGCACACTGGGCATCATTTGTACCTCGGTACAGACGGTATACCCCTAGCCGGGTGCGATGTACCCGGCGCGGTGGTGTCGGCGGGAGGGGAGGCAGCCACTCACCGCCTATAAAATGGTTTGTGCTCAGATGAATTGTTTGACATGATGCCCGTAGCTATGTCCCATAGGCAGGGAATTCATCCTCACACATTGCGACCTGAGACGGTGCGCACTGTGCGGTATGAAAGAAACTTCATCCCACGCACGTTCATGCACTCGGCCGAGCGGCCGGTATTACAGGATTTTATTAACAAAGACAATTGTGTTCAGTACTGCAGCTGTTCTACTCCTCCTTGCATAGTCTCCTTACTTAAGTAAGGCGAGTATGCGAAGCAAGGATTTTGGCATGTATATGTTATGCAATAGACCTAAACCGATGAGATCGGTCATGTCAGATGAGCGAAAATTACTAGGCTTCACTTTCGAAACTTAATAAATAAATGTCATAGATAGTAATTTGGTACTCGTTATTATAATGTTAGATACAAAACACCTTTCTCTGTAACAGTAATTACTGTAGGTAGTGCACTCACGTTTTTCTTTTAGCACCCACATTTCACCAGTTTATGTTTAGGTCCCAATGTAATAGGTGGCGAGCCTATTGTCATTAACCAAGCACTTATAAACCTGCGATAAATACACACACAACTTCGAAAAGCATCGAAAAGTCATTGGTGTGTGCCATGGTAAAACCTGAGAGGCTTATTGCCGCACAAGGCTGAAATTTAAATGTAAGTGGTGAAACTGGTCAATACGTAACATGTACTGTGAATATTAGTCTCATAATTTCAATGAATATTGATTTTATATTTTTAATGTTATAGCTAAAAAGTTACCTCAAGATGTGAATCCACGGGGTGTATTTGCATGCAATGAACTGGATCTATCTGAGGTGAAAGTTTATGGATTTGATTATGATTATACCTTGGCACACTACAAACCCTCGCTGGAACATTTGTTGTATAATCTTGGCAGAGAAATCCTTTTGGAAAAATACAAGGTATGTGTTTAGAACAGAGTAGGTAACTTTATCTGGTTAACCATGCACATGTCATTTTGTTTACTGTTTCTTTTACTGCAGTAATATCTTTATAAGTATATTGCTTTCACTAATTTGAGATTTTTGGAAAAAAGTATTTTTTTAAACAGCATTACTTCTTGAGTGATGTGAGTTCATTCACATATAATCCACAAATTGCACTTTTAAATACTAATTAAACAATTCAAATGAATATTAATGTGTGTTTACAGTACCCACCAGAGATATTACAGTTGGAGTATCAACCTAATTTTGCTGTGAGAGGCTTGCACTATGATATTGAAAAGGGTCTACTATTGAAGCTAGATTCCTTTCTTCAAATTCAGTTTGGTGCAGTGTACCGTGGTCTCACACAGGTGTCTACTGAGGAAGTGCTCAAGTTGTACAGAAATAGGATCATACCTATTGCTTATACACTTAATCTTATTAGATGCATTATATTCTAAATATAGCCGCGTCGTTACCGGCAGATTAGAATTTGGACCACCCCATCTCTTCTCATGTGGTGTCGTATAAGACAACTAAGGGATAGTTGTTTACTGTTTAACATCAGACAGATTTAAATACAGCCCAGAGTGGGGATTTCTTCGCAAATAAAAAAAAGCTTTGTATGCGACTAGTATTCACGCTCGTATGAAGAAGAGTACTAATACTATGGAAGTTAACGATGCGGTGTTTATTCTCTTTAACACAGAACTGGTAGTAAAATTCACTCCTGCGCAAATAATTGTCACCATCTTGCTGACGCTTTGACGCGACAGTTATTCTTACCTTTTAATTCTACGGTTTACTAGCTTAAGTAGATATCAAGAAAGCACAATTATAGTTTACTTTCAGCTAAAACGTCCTCACGAGGTCCATTTGCACCGAACTAAGTAGGCACTTTTGGGTAAAGTAGGGTCTCTTGTGCAGCGATAAAAGTGACGTCACACGCCAGTCGCACTTAATGCAATTATATGTAGTGTAAGAGAATATCGCATTTATCTCGGTCTACGTTGCGTTCACACGTATATAGCATTTCAGAACAAACTAACATATTAAGATACTGTTTAATATGTTCCACAGACTTTTGCTTTAGCAGAATCGATGCCCAGTATTGAGTATTTAATAGAATAGAATAGAATAGATCTTTATTTGCTAGAACATTGTGATAAGGATGTTACAAATTATCTCTTATGACTAGGTACATCATGTTCTTATCATCTGCGTATTTTTCCGTTGGTCGCCTCTTATGACACCCTTCGGACGAGATGGGGTGGTGATACTTGTATTCTTTCTCGGTAACCACATGGATAACCTACACCTACAGTGGATAGCGATGGGCTAATTGATTAATTGATTGATGTGTTATCTGTCTTAGTGAAAGGTGTTAATTTATAAGGAGAAATGACATACAGTTCAGGACTGACCATTAAGCTTGACACCCATTTAGATCTTACTTCATCTGTCATTGAAGTCAACAACCAAGGCATATATCATAGTATTGAACTTGGCTCTCATTTCATATTTATGTTTTTGATGGGATATCTACAAGTTTTTCAACGATAAATATAAGGCTTATCTCTTGAACTTTCTCTATAGCGTCTGCCATATATTCTTGAGTGAACGAAAGGAACATTTTCGGCAGTAATTTCAAGCCATGATAATTCTAAATTAATAAAATACAATAGGTATTAAAGGATAAAGAGGAGAGTGACCCAAATCTTCCTATATATATCCCCCTGCCATTCAGTTCCTCATCAATACCCGCCTAAAGTGATTCAAAATGTTTCCTATCTTAATCAACTCATTCTTAGTCACTCAACTCACCGCTGGGAACACAACACGAAGTTATTATAGCCGCGGTATTCTGTAGGCTAAAAAATTAAATTAATTTTAGACTTTAATGCAATAGGGTTAAAGTTCAAAATTAAAGAGCTTTTTGCAGAGTAAAAAAAGTAAAACATTAAGTGATAAAAGTGTACTGAAGAGTGACTGTTGTAAATACTAGAATTTTTTTACAAAATTAGTGACGGGAGTGACTACATAGTGCATTATCCACACGCATTAGACAAGTTCCGAGTCCAGGCAAGATTATTTTAATAAACTAGTCACAGTTTCATTGTGTCTAGACTAGAATAATATACATAATAGACTTAACGCTTCGCTTGGCTGTTTTTTTTTTTCATGTCAGCACTAAGCAGCGGCAACACACTATACAGCCTCTTAGTTATAACGTGAAAAGTTCGGAATTCAGTAAGTTAGTAGGTAACCTTGAAGATGTTGGTTATTCAGTCACACTCGAGTTTTGAGGAGGTAGGATTGAGCCGTCCGACTGGGGTAGTACCTCCGCCCTACAGAATACCGCGGCTATAATAACTTCGTGTTGTGTTCTCAGCGGTGAGTAGGGTAGCCAGAGCTCACTGGAGAATTTGATAGTACCTACTTAGATAAATATGATACGTAGAGAAACAATTAGTCAATATGCAGTTAGTACAATTATTGGAAGTAACTGTTTCTAATGGCATAATTTTGTTTATTAAACACGTACAAGTTGAAATTAAATTATTTGTACTATTGAACAGGATCTTTCTTGTATGTCACCGGCGCGCGGCGAGCGCATTGCGCGGTAATGAACCGACTCAAGTACGGTGAGTTGGAGCCGCTGAACCAGGGTTTTAGTTTTAAACCTATAGTACCGTTACAATAATCTTTTGTGCATGTATATCAACAATATACATGCACAAAAGAGTAACGCAACGACTATAATATAAAATGTATTTATTATGTGAAATAAAAATTGCCTATACTACATAAGAACTACGAATTTATCTTACTCTAACTAATCCACACATTTTATCGAAACGTAAAATACATTGTGAACGAAAAATTCTTTTGAAAATAGCCTGACAAATCGTTTTAAAACGGCATACTGAATGCAATGATAACTGTGCAACTCTGCACAAAAGCCTTGCATCTACATAATCGATGGCTTATTGGCATTCCTATAAAAACTAGATAATGAGCTAATGAAGTTTGATATAAATCTGTATAGCTAAGTATAGTACCTACCTACGCCTTTTTGTTCTAACACAATACGCTTCACAATTACACTACCAATTGTATCTCGGGGACGAAGCATGAGTATAATTTATGATTAAACGAACTTACTTAAGTGATGTTCTATCATAATTATACTAGGTGCTTCGTCCGAAGAGATTAGATCCCACCCCTCTGATTTTCTCAGCTGCAAACGGTATTCAGAGAAACTGCACAATCAAACACTTTTAAAAGTTTTGCCTTATGTACTGTCTGATGGTCGGCAGCTCAAGGTCGGTGGGAAACTCAACATTACGCATTAACCACAGTGCTCCCGTAACCCGCGCTATTGGAGAATTATAAGTGATTTGTACATATTTTTTTATTTTAGAAGCGGTGCAGTGAAGATGCGTCGAAAACACAGAGGAAATTTTACTATGGAGACGAGAATTTTATATATAAGATTTGGAATGTCTGATATTTTTTTTATTTATTTATTCTTTATTGAACACTTACAAGGCATATTATACAAAGAAGTGAAATGTTGTGTACAAAGGTGAGTGTTACTCAATGTCGAGTTCTCTTCCATCAAACCCGGGGAAACCATAACGCAGGAGTTAAGCTATAGGTACTTGCTCCACTAACGAAAAACTACGCAGACGATAAGTGATATCGTCTGCGTATGAGAAGAGAAGGAAAACTCGAAATAAAACCCTGTACCAACCCGTCTGACCAGCGTGGAAACAGTACGCCAAAATCTCCCAACATTGGGAGAGGCCTATGCCCAGCAGTGGACTGCGATACATATAAATTGTAAGATACGTACGAAAAGTACACTTGGTAAGCAATAAATTATTTGATTTGATTTTAAATACCACCCAACCTATTTACCAACATATTTCCACCTCAGGAATAATGTGATAAATATACACAAACTAAAGTTCGAATAAGACTTTCTTCATAATAAATACCTAAAAATAGCTTGGGTTGCCACTTTTCCGAACTTAACGCGAACGAAGTTGCAGGCAGCAGCTATTTATTAATAAAACTACACGATACACGTTCTGTTCATAAACATCCAATTGCAAATAATTGTTATAAGGATACAATACAGATTTAACCCCGTGCACGTAAAATAAAAAATATATATTAAAATGATATTAACGATTTATAGCGCAGTTGTCATATTTTGTATAATCTATTAATTCAGATTGCATTTATTGTGCCGGCAACACCGACAACTTCAAGTGCTGAGAAGTTGTCGGTATTTGTATAAAGTATGGACATTTTGTTGGTTTCTGCTGTGATCAAATCAATGGATAACTAATTTAACTCTTTAACTCAGACTTGAGACTCAGGAGCAAAGAGGATATAAGCTCAGGGCCGTGTTCCTTCAGCAGTTTATTTATGTTAGGTTTCTTCTTCTTATTTTATTCAACAATATCATGTTCTTTAACTTGTTTTGGTATGTTATCAAAAAAGACAGCCTGCTGCCAAGCGTTTGCCCTTACATCTGATCTAGGGTCCGTGGTTATAGAAACCTCATCTGTCAAATACAAATTGAACCAACCAATGTATACATTAATCTCACCATCTTCTTTCGAATTGAACTAATTAAGAGAATCACACTCGCGCTGCCAACCCTGCAAGCATTGAGAGTGTCTGTGCCGTCAGTGTAAAATACAAAGCAGTTGTCCTGCTTTTGGTCTTTCCACTGACAGCACAAAATACCTCCAGTGAGCTCTGGCTACTCTACTCAACGCCGGGAACACAACACGAGGTTGTTATGGCCGTGGTATTCTGAAGGACTTCACCAGTCGGAAAAAATGTATGTGTATAATTTTTAGGAGTAAATTCCGCCTGACCTCCTAACCCCGAAATTAAAACCTACACCAGAATCTCGTATCAATCAGCAGATGTGTCCACTTGCAAGATTACAAGTCAGGTTGGCTTGGTTCACGAAGATCTTCCCAATTAAAATTTTATTTCAGTGTTGTTGCAATATAATACAGTGCTTTGGATAAAGTTTTAGAAAAATATGCAAATCGTGTTCAAAAAATCTTATAACGAGCAACAAAAGATGTCAAGAACCTACCATACGACATACGGTCAATGCCCTCTTTGCAATGATAGCCACGTGCTGAGACAGTGTCCTAAATTCATACAAATGGGTCCCGTCGACCTCGACAAGTGGTCAAAAATTAGTGCCAGTTCAAACAAAGATGGATGGATTCACACAAAGACCGTTGCCTTTAAATAAAAAAACTAAAATAGACGAGCAGCTGATGATTATGATTGCCAAAGAATACCATCCTTTAACACACCAATATCCACGAAATAATATTAATTATCTTATGAATGTGTAAGAGTCATATGCAATTTTATTTGTGAGAAAAAAATAAGAATTTCAAAACTAACACAGAGATTTTAGCATTAGCGTTGCTTCAGTGAGGTCATAAAATGAGGTCATACGGGTGTTTTTGTGATAGGGTCCAAACCTTGAGGTAGTACGAAGTACACGTAAGTAATCTCTTCAGAACCGACCAAGTCAAACTTTCACTCTTCTTCCCGTAGTAAGTCAAACTTCGAAACTAAAGTTAACCAGTCTCGTACTGATCTTCAAGACTCGCGGTCAATGACGTCAGGTTTTCCGTAGATGGGCTCTTGCAAGCCGATTTGTCTTCGCATAGTATTTCTGCGTCAGTCTGTAACCATTACAAATGTTTTTTTTATTGGCGCTATATTTCCATCGGTAGAAAACAAAAACAGAGAGGCCTCAACAAAGTGGTATAAAAAAAGGTATCAAACTGTCAAATGTCAGACTATGAGCGCCGCCCTTATTTTTTTTTTATAATCTGTCGCCTATATCCCCGTAGGGGTTGGCAGAGGTGCTAGCACCCACATTTCGCAAGTTTTATGTTTAGGTCCCAAACCTATTGCGATTAACTGGGCACTTATAAACCTGCGATTTAAAAATATATTTTATTCTATTTTAGTATATGCTGTTGCAGCAACAACAGAAATACATCATTTGTAAAAGCTCAGCTCTGGCTGTCGCAGTTCATTAGATACAGCCTGGTAAAAGACCAACGGATAGTAATAAAAATAACGTTGGTTTCATGTAATCGGTAGTTATGTATATGTTAAGTTGTGATACATCTTTGTGATGATTATTGATTATTATATAAGTTCAGAGGGGCGTATCATTAACAACTCAGTGTCACCTATTTAATTGTATAATTAAATATAATATGTTACTTTGTTTAATCTAAATGCAATTCCCTAGTAACGATGCCAGTCAATGGCAGTTTCAAGTCCAAACAATATTTACTGAAATATGTTAATTGACCTTTAAAGCTGCCTCTTTTCTTAGTTAATTCCTTAATCGACTCTGATGTGGTCATTTTGGGAAGCAAGTGCGATCACCTGGAATTTATAACAAACTCTAAACACAATGGTGCGCAGTCGTTATTGTAAGTCACACATAACTTCAATATCTTGCATAACATTCTGAAGTTTGTTTTTAACAAAAAAAAGGTTATCATATAACCCATCTACAGACTAAACTTTAGACCTTTATGTCCATCCAGTTGGACCACGCAATGTTTAGTTACAAAACATTACCTCATTGAGATATCTTTTGTGAAATTGTATTGCATGTTGAGGTAAAATTATTTTTACTTATACAGGTCCCTGCTTTACGGCGTCGTTCAGTAAATGTCTTGGTGTCGTCATAATAGCTGGATCAATTCTGGTCAAAATTCCTCAAATATTGAAGATATTAAAAAATAAAAGTGGTGAAGGTATTAACGTCTATGGAGTTTATTTGGAGTTGTTTGCTATCACAGCAAACTTTTCATACAGCTATGTTATGGGATTTCCATTCAGGTTTGTAACACTTTAATAATCTATGTTTTTATGTTGAAGGCAATTAAGATTATATCTTAGGCATAATATAGAAAATGATATACTCATAGACAATATCAGGTAATTATAAATGGCCTTTTGCAAATTCTGTTTAGGTAAATTGATTTCAAAGGGAAAACTAATCTCTCAAAGATCGACGTTCTAATAGCAGTCCGTACAAAGGACCATTAAAATAGTCAGGAACGGTTCGTTCACGTCAAACTTTAATCCCGAGATACACAAATTTTGATCAAATAACATGGTGTTTTGATGAAATGCAACCTTTATACAATATACGAAATGTTAATTACATCCAAGGCATACCAGATCTAACTATGTTTAGTGGAAAGGATCCTCAACTCCTAATAATTGATGACTTAATGAGAGAGTCTGATATAGCCACACCACACATGTCGATATTGGTGTGTGGCGCTATTCGTATATCGTCACTTCATTAGTGTTATCGATATTTCAGAATTGCTTCCGAGTGTTAATCTTATGAACAATGAAACTGGAATTCTAGCTAGCGGTTATTTCTAGTTTAGGTTATTTGTTAAAACGTTACTTATAAAAAATTACTAACACAAGTATACTTTGGAACACATTTCTTGGACTTAAAATGTGCTCTATACGACCGGTACACGTTTTTTAGGTGTCTTTTAACGATAGCACGCGGTGCTACAGCGGTGGACGAGCTCAAAATCACCAAATATAGGTTATTACAAAACAATCCACGAGCTCCAGAGCCTCGTTTGCAAATAGATAATTATATTAAGTTTAGTAGGTACGGACTTATTTAAAATTAATTTTATTAGAAAAGAAAGTGGCTGAGATTGGACACCGCTATATCTGAAGCTACTAAGGTAAGCAGTTTTTGTTAATACTGTATATTTCAAAGGAAAATTATACTAGTAAATATTTTACCGAAGGTTTGCGTATAACGAAACCTATGAATTTGGCGCGACCAAACCGCAGCTTCGCGGCATAATACCTATTATGTATTATTGTGTATTATACCGTGTATTACCTATTATCATTTGTGATCTATGATTACATTTTCTAACTAAAAACTTATCTTTTATTTGTCGAGAATCGAATCCCCCTACATGTTACACTGATGAAGTCGCGATATATAGCTGTGTACTTATAATATTTTTTTTACTATAGGTGCCGGCTGATTTCTGGCAGAGTAGAATTAGGGCCACCCCATCTCTTCCCATGCGGAGTCGTACAAGGCGACTAAGGGCTGTTTAACATCAGACAGATATATACAGCTCAGACTCAGCCTCAGATGCTTGGCTCGAGTCAACAATAGTGCCCGGATACGGCAAGAGGCTCATCCCCTATTACGTGGGACCGAATACAATTATTGGTAAAAGGCGTGATAATATATATGTATGTACCTATGTATCGCGATATATAAAATAAATAATAGAATATTAGGCATTATAAGAAGACTACTGTTAAAGATATGCCAATGTTAATATGATATTCGCCAATTTGAAAGCCTCGATGAATACATTTTCACTTCACAATGGATTGTAGGAAAAGACAAACACGTGTGCTCGTTAGGAATTCTGAATCTTTATGGTACAGGCAACGAGAAAAGGTGTTGAAGCATTTCATTCGAGATAAGGATTGTCTCTATTATGTTAATTATTTGCAAGTCGGATACTATAAAAACTTGCTTTGCTGTTTTGGTTTGCACTTGATAGATAGATTTCACATCTTAGCACTATTAACTCATGAAGTCTTAGATATAAACTCCAGGTTATTAGTACCTACAAAATATCTATCCTATCCCACATCCTGATCACGTTCACGACATACGATGCTTACTGTATCCACTCGCGATTTTGTTTTGGCTTGTTCCCGGTTGCTTTTGCAAACATGGACCACTGGATGCCAGACGTTCGGCAGTTGATACCCAACCTCATGATTGACATTTTTATACTTTTTGATTTCAATCGCTTCCCTAATCAATGTACATGCTTATGAGACTGTAAAGGGAAGTCGACATAGACGATTGCTTCTTTCATGTAATAATATTGGGATAGTGATGAGCCCCACATATATATCGGCATACCTGTAATTTTATAGAGTGAGGATGGGGAGACAAAAGTTTTTCATTGACTCACCATGTGGCCACGGGATCCAAAGTGTAGTTATTTGTTTTGTTGAAGCTTACTATTACCTATATAGAGATTGATTTTATCGTTTTTTATAATGTCACTTTATATTCGTCTGTGTTCTTGCTCTGTTGCTCTGCTTAACTACTGAAATATTGTCCGCTAACCACGTACATTTATGGTTACGTAACCTTTGGGACATCATTTATATAGATCAGAAAAGCAGCGATCCTAGGATCTAGCCATGGGGAACTCCTACTCCATTAGATGTTATTGTAGTTGTACATAATAAGAGGAGGGGAATTGCTTCTTCCATCGCGTGCAATCAGTTGAACTTGTCCGATTCGGTCAAAAAATCTTATGCATGTTCGAGTGTTAGGATGTCACTGTTCAAATGTTAATGTTAGGTAAATGCACCCGGTCGCGACGGTTACCGAAAGTACACTGAATAATTTAACTTTTTTGTCTAATTGAATCGCGTCGCCAGCGGGCTCACATCACGTGTTCGGTGTCAGCATTAAACCGAACAACTTGCCTTTTAGGCAAGACTTTACAAATAACTTCAAATAATTCATGAGTATAATTTTTGTAACTACCGAATCTTAAATCCATCTTGGATTTTAAATTGTAAAAGCACAAAGAACAAATATTATGCAGGTAATTTATTATAAAAATATAAAATAATTAGTAAAGAATACTAGTTAGTTATCTAGTTATCAATAACAAATACAATATAAAGTCTGTCCTAAGCATAATCTTGGAAAAACTCAAAATAAACGAAACATGTCATACTGCGCCGCGCGCACTTTTAAATCTCTATATAATCACGTCTGTGCATATAATATACGTGGGTGGCATGAATGGTTGGTAGTGTTGTACCCATAGTTGTACTTCTATCTAATAACTACGTTGATAAAATATTTCATTTGATTGACACATTTGACAATTTTGACTTTTGTTTGACATTTATTATGTACATAAATGATAAAAGCTTTAATGTATTCGGTCACACGTAATAGGAGGTGAGCCTATTGCCGTATTCCAGGCACTATTGTTGACTCGAACCATGCTTTTGAGGCTGAGTCTGGGCTGTATATATCTGTCTGATGTTAAACAGCCCTATCCCTTAGCCACCTTGTACGGATTTATTAACTGTCTATACGCGCCCCATGTGGAGCACCTTTATGGACGTTTGGCGTAGTTAAGAGTTACACACGACTTGTTAGGTTTATTTTATTAGATTTATCGTGTACCGTACATAAATTAAAGTCAAAAAGCTTAAGTGGGTCTTATAAACGTCAAGATGGTTGCTTCTACACAGCAATCATAGATCAATGAAATAAATGTGTGCGCGGTCGATAATATCGGCGGGCGCACGGTGTTTCGTTCCAAGCGTGCAGAGTGGCGACGTGGCGGCAACGCTCGTCGCCGTACAACTCCCGCGTGATCCGGTTCGAGGACACTGCCAGGCGGGTAGTTTGACTGGGGCGATAATCGATCGGTGTCATCGTGGTCACTCTGTAGACAGACGATGATTATTTATTAAACTGTAACCTCTCTATTTTCTAAAAGCTGGAGAGTTCGTGCCAAATTAAAAATGGTATGTGATTACCATTTTTAAAACGCTTTTACCAAGTAATTATGGTGGCGCATGGGCCAACGTGTACGAGTGGACTGTATTGCGGGGAAGCAGATAACTGTTCTATTGACACTTTACACACAAAACAAGACAGGTGGCCGGGCTGCCGCGGATTCGATCCAGGCAGTGAATGCAGCCCGAGAAATTAGGAGAGGATGCACTAACCTTCACGACCCACGTGTTTTTCATCGCAGCCGGTACACGGATCTTCTCTTCCTTGCTCAGGAGCTGCCGTCAGCGTCACTAGATCCCTTGAGGAACACACGAGAGGCACCATCCGATCGGTAAAGGTCTATGAAGCGGTTAAAATACAACAAATATTATTCATTTCTGAGAGACGCGCGCGCGCGATCGCCTTTACGCTGGCTAGTTCAAAGCGGCACTGAGTGTCTATATTTCACAAATGGCGGACGGAAGCCATATCTATGATTAGTGCGGGAGAGGAGACGGGTATAAAAGGAGTGGGTTTCCGTGTCAAAAATACAGTTTCCACTTCGGCGCAACCATTCCCCCCGGCTTGAAGGGTTACCTTCGAAACGACAAATGCGAAACAAATCTAAAGTCTAATCTAAATCTAGGTTTGGGAAATAACAACTAAAATATAAACCTAGATTGGAGCTCGTGCCTACTGCTGGCTAGGCAGCGGGCAGAGGCGAACAAACAACACAACGCAACAGTCTCGACCAAGACGAGACGCGATTAGCCAACAACAAAATAAGGGTCTCTTCACGTGGGACCGATACAACAAGCGAGTGCTTCTTCTCCTCGGGTGGTTCGGAAACCGTAGTGGGATTGAATTGACTAACTGGCCACCCATCTAACGCGGCATGAATCCAGGACGGTCCACCAAACCACAACGGGTGATCCAAAATTTGCGAAGGAAGCAATCCACGAGAGAGACAATCGGCTGGGTTGTCGGTGCCAGCAACGTGAAAGAGATTATGTGGCGCCAATTCAGATTGAATTTTGCCACTCTATTAGCGACGAATGTGTCCCAACGATGGGGCGAAGAGTGGGCCCAACACAAAGCGACTGTTGAGTCCTAAAAGCTAAAATTCTACTAATATTAATGCGAAAATTTACAATTATGTCAAATAAATTACCTTAAAGATTCCGACCACAATACAAAATGTCATTAAGCGACACGGAAGTGCTAGTCTTAGCACTGCCATCCAAAACTACGCGGAGTTTTAGTAGTAAGCTTATCTTCTCTAATAACTCCGCGGTGCGGGATAATGTACGAAGGCTGGGTCCCGCCAGTGTCCGTAGGCGCAGGTGAGATGTAACCTTTATCTAAATATTCATTAACAACCTCATCATAGGCCCGCTTCGACTTTGGGGACGCCTGCATCTTTCGTTCCAAACAAAGACGTTTTTCAGCGGATACACGGGAGCCACCGAGCGAAAACTTGCGGATGGTAGACTCCAGTGGCGGCTCGACGGTGCAACAGAACGAAGCAGTCGAGTGACTAAAACTATCTATAGAAGCGGGTGCGGAACCAATTATAACAAAACCCAGAACTGTTTCCAGGGCGTGCGGAGCGGGGTACGTCGGTCCCCCTTGAACCTTACGTGATAGCTGGAGGTGCGGGAGAATCGAAGCGCCGATCAATATATCGACGACTCCAGGAACAGCGTAAGTCTCATCTGCTAAAGGCAAATCTTTAAATTTCGTTAATAAAGACGTGTCAACCGGGACGGTAGGCAACTGTTCAGCTATTCTATCTATAACGAGCGAATCCATGTCAAACCAAATATTATTATTAAAACGAGATCTAAACCTTGTTTTAACGGTGCCACGAACAGCTGACTGTAAGCTTCCAAAACCCTTCACCACTGAGCGGGTTGAACGCTTATCAACATTGAAACCAAGACGCCGACAACAATCTTGAGTAATAAAATTACTTTGCGAAGCGCCATCTAACAGCGCTCGAACAATGCGCGGCTTACCTAATGCATCAACAATAACAACGCGAGCGGTCGCAAGACACACAGTAGTGAGTGCAGCACTAGCGGAGAACGAACACAAGGTGACGTCATCCGCGGCGGTCACCGGGCGGGCTGGAGCGCGCGCGAGCGCGGGCTGCGGCTGCGGCGCAGGCTGCCGTGTGTCACCGCTCGACGAGCCAACCGTGCTCACATTGGATGCGGCATTACTATTCTCAAAATGAAGCAAAGTGTGGTGTCTCGCTTGACATTTGCGACAACTATTTCTACTATTACATAAAACAACGCGGTGTTTAGTACCGAGACAATTAAAACAAAAATTATTAGCGCGAACAAATTTATAACGATCACTAGGCGACAATTTTAGAAAACCAGGACACCTGTACAGTTGCGAATGATGAGTGCTACACAAAGAGCAAACAGGTGACTGTACACGTGCTGGTGCGGTACTAACATAAGTATGAGTTGACCTCAGTGACTTCGATGACGCATCTACTTTGCGTGCAGAATCAACAACTGTCTTCGCGCCTTCATGTTTCGATGAAGAGCGTTGCAATACCTTTATATGCTCGCGAACAAAACTTTCTAAGTCTTCGAACTTAGGAATCCTATTGCCGCGATGATCCGACTCAAACAAACGAATGGTTTCGGAATCTAATTTCCTTAAACCCATATACAAAAATACGAAGTCGCAGAGGTCATCGACCTTTAGGTTCTTTACGGCGCGAACAGCTGACGCGAAAGTATCTAGAAATTTCTCTAAGTTTTGATCGTTACATGCCGTAATAGATTTCAAATCAAACATCTGATCTAAATAGGCGTTAGCTACCGATCTTTTATCCTCATACCTAGCTTTCAAAGTATTTAAAATTAAATTATAATTCTCGGCACTAAACGTAATTCCAGCGCAAACGGTTATAGCTTTACCAGTCAATTTTTCAACGAGATAATGCAATTTTTCGTGATCTGTCAACGAATCGTTCTTATCTATTGTATTCTCAAAACTATCTATAAATAGACACCAATTGCGAATGTTACCATCAAATTCGGGTATTTGAATTGGTGGCAACTTAGGTCGGTCGCGAGTGGGGTTGGGTAGGTCAGCCGGTTTCTCCAAACTCCTAGCGACGCGTTTGATACGACAATACAAATCGTCAAACGACGACAAGGCCTGATAACTCACTGAGTAATCGGGATTCAAATTCAACTCTAAAACGTTGATGTCATGTACTAAGGTTTCGAAATCCGCGCGTAGACTATCTAAGTTTTCTATAGAACACAAGAACGAATCTCTGATGACCAAATCAGAGGTTTTAAGTGCATTATCATAAATCGATTGTACGCGAGAGTAAATCATTTCTTTTTTAGCGTTTAAAAGTTTCAATTGAACCTTACCGGTCCTATCAACCTTTGGGGACATGTTTACAATTAAATCTCAACTAAAGTGAGGTAAACAACGAATATGAAATGACTTAATCTTAGCGGCACAGAGCAGCGAGGCGGCGCGAGCGACACTCGGCAGATAGGTAGGTACCTACAACTGTGAATGCACGCTTGAACAAACGCGCATAGCAACAAGGTCGTACCTCCGCGATGGTCGCTGTCTAGGTTCAACTATTATTTCCGAGATTAAGTATTGCGTAATATCTATTCAAATTAAAATACTTTCGTATGAATTGGGATGAGATGCGAGCGAGGTAGGCACAGCCACGTGTCTACCCACGCAGGTACTAGGCAAATACGACGCGAGCCGAGAACAACGTAATTGAAAAAAACAAAACAAAGCCAAATGCGTTAGGTATTACACTGTGCCTATGCACTAGGGTGTCTGAGTATACCTAAGATCTAAGCCTAAATGTCTGGATGCGGGGTTTTCTACTAAAATAACCAGGCACTTAGGTGCGATGCGAAAATTGCGAACTACGATTAAGTGTTGATATGATACCTAACCTATTTATGTATTAGGTAGGTACAATGCGAGCCAGCGGCGAACGGACAACAAATTCTAAGCCTAAGTGTCTGGATGCGGGGTTTTCTACTAAAATAACCAGGCACTTAGGTGCGGTGCGCTCATTCCCATTAGAATAATAACAAAATACGAACTACGGCTAAGAATCCGGCTCGATCCGGACCAAAATGGTGGCGCATGGGCCAACGTGTACGAGTGGACTGTATTGCGGGGAAGCAGATAACTGTTCTATTGACACTTTACACACAAAACAAGACAGGTGGCCGGGCTGCCGCGGATTCGATCCAGGCAGTGAATGCAGCCCGAGAAATTAGGAGAGGATGCACTAACCTTCACGACCCACGTGTTTTTCATCGCAGCCGGTACACGGATCTTCTCTTCCTTGCTCAGGAGCTGCCGTCAGCGTCACTAGATCCCTTGAGGAACACACGAGAGGCACCATCCGATCGGTAAAGGTCTATGAAGCGGTTAAAATACAACAAATATTATTCATTTCTGAGAGACGCGCGCGCGCGATCGCCTTTACGCTGGCTAGTTCAAAGCGGCACTGAGTGTCTATATTTCACAAATGGCGGACGGAAGCCATATCTATGATTAGTGCGGGAGAGGAGACGGGTATAAAAGGAGTGGGTTTCCGTGTCAAAAATACAGTTTCCACTTCGGCGCAACCAAATTATCTATCACGAATACCGACCAATCTGACGCAATAGTGAATTATATTTTTTTATATTCAGTAAATTACACAAAGGAGGTAGACATAGAATCGTGTATGTTCCGGGGAACAACTAGCCCCTTTAGAAGGGAACTTGTAGCCCCAAATTGAAATTTTATATAAAAACTGTCATACAAGAAAATTAAAGAAAGCGGTTGAAAAAACATTCAAACAACACTTTTAAGAACGTACAGTGACTGTTTTCCTCGGCCGGTAATGAGTGCGCTCTCGCAGCCACCAACACTACCCGACAGTGACCACGCGATGCCTGATATCCATATCAGGCAACGCGATGTCCGTGCAGTGCTGCAATCACTCGATGTCCGGAAAGCCAGTGGTCCGGATGGTATTCCAGCGGTAGTTTTGAAAAAATGTGCAGCGGAGTTGTCTCCAATGCTTACGCGCCTGTACATTTATTTTTATTGTACTTACTGTATTGACACACATACACACGCACACACACACACGCACACACAAACGCACACACACACGCACACGCACACGCACACACACACACACACACAAACACTATTAATGGTTGATTTAAATGATGATAGCTTATTTTCTACCGGAAGCTTAAACGATAGATTCAGGCAATTTATTATAAAAGCGACAGATTGTACAATCTGTCCTCTGGAGAAAACTTAAAATGGTCTATATCAAGACTAATAATTATATTATTGTTTTCGGATGCGACTGGGATTAATGCTAGAATGAAGTGGATCCCGAACTTGAAAGCATAGAGAATTCTATCAGCTTAGCATGCTATGTTTTGAAAAGCCTAAGAAATGTTATGGACATACCGCAACTAAAGAGAGTATACTTCGCGTTAGTAGTCTAAGTTAAGGTATAAGCATTTTATGCTGAGAACGGTATATAAGGCGAGAGCGACGGCGGATACAGTCAGTTGGTGTTGTGGCGCCGAGGAGAACATTGGGGTCAGTTCGTCTGCGTGCGCAGTATGTGTACCGCCTAGCGTGTGGAACTGGAATATTTCGCTCACCTGAAACAGAAAAAAAAAGTTGTAATATTCGAGCCCGACGCCTTATCCATTAGGCCACACGGTCTGTTGACGAAAGGGCCCATATAGCCTCAGACAGCATGTCATGTACATGGAGCAAAAACAAGGTCGGATAAAATATGGAGCCTTGTGGGACACCAACATTTATGTGCATACAGCTCAACCAACTGCTGTCAACGACGTCTTGGATACTTTTGTTGGACAAAATGTTGACGATCCATTCACATAGACCCGCAGGGAAGTTATCCACATCACACAATAAAATATAGATACCCCGACGCACACCGACGGGTTGCTGCACTAGAATAAAAGTACCTTTGTAATATGACCTTCACAATGAAACTTCATTTCCCTTCATATGTCAGTGTGGAGTGTGTGTACAAAAGGCCACAGTTCAGCTAACTGGGTGTGCATGTTATAAAAAACAATTATTATGAAAGTAGAAGAAGCGAAAAGTATGCCAGTAGAACGATGATTCTGCTTACCCCAAAGGGAAAACCACGTAGGTACCTCTCGTACGTAAACTATAATCATTTACGTCTGTGATCACCCGAAGGGGTAAGAGAGATACAGCTAAATCTTACAGCCCAGACTCGAAACTAGATGTGCCTGTGACTATGTCCGTGTGGTGGATTTTCGAGCGGTCTGCTTCGTTCGGGCCAAAATCTTTCTTTTTTTCTTTCTTACAGCTCGGTTTCTAAAGATCTTAGCGTGATATTATTTACTCTATAATTCTTTTTTATTTTTTAATCTTCCTTTAGAAATGAACTATCAATCAACTAGCCCATCGCAGTCCACTGCTGGACTAGGCCTCTCCCAATGTTGGTATACTTCATGGGTGACTTAACTTACTTGGTAATGAATTCCAGCTCTTGGTGGTGCGGCAAAGAAAAGAGACTCCGAACCACTTGGTTCTTGCTCGCACGTGTTGTTTTATTATTTGGTTTATCAAAGTTAAAGTGCACAATTTATTTTCAACTTTTTGTAAGTTGTTTTAAATTTTGTGCCTATCACTCCTGTAGAAGAAGGCAGCACGGAGTTAGAAGACGAGGCTGAATGGATATATAAGCAGGCCTTCCTTCCCTCGCCTCCTGGGCATCTGGTTTCGACACTGGCGATTGCCAGTGTCGAAACCAGATGCCCAGGAGGCGAGGGAGAGATCGCGCAGGTAGTGTAATCAGAGCTATATAAACCCTTAATTTTTTCAACTTTGACAGTTTGGTCATTGCATATATTTTTCACATGAGCTGTTAATTTTTCAATGGTCGTTTCTGGATATTACATGGCTACTTTGTTATATTAATTCTATATATCTATATAATACATATATTTATAATATATATAATAATTAGTATTTTATATATAAATATTTGTATATAATATATATTAGTATAATAATTAAGTAGATATATATTAAATATAAATAAAAAATCCTTTTGATGAGAGGCGGTAGTGATACTCGTATTCTTAGCTTTACCGGAAACGAATATTATCTAACTGTCCTGTAATTAAATAGGAAAGCTCCTACCAGAACCTCGTCTGTCAGCAGGTCTCGATGTCTGATTGCGTGGGACGCTTCGGGCTTCTATCTAATTTATATGCACTTATAAATAGCTTTTATTATATGCATAGGCGGCTAACAATTTATTTACCGTAATATAATAACATTATGAACCAATAATCGCACAGTAAGTACAAACATCTCAGGCAAATAAACATATTCATGCATACAAATATTTGCACTGAGCGGGAATCGAACCCGCGCCCCCTGCATAGCAGTCGAATGCTCTACTTACACACGTTCATAGGTCATGGTAACTACTTTCCATCAGGTGGGCTGTGTGCTTGTCTGCCACCTAAGTTGTATAAGAAAAATGTTAATTTAATATCAACCTTATTCCGATTAAGATTGAAAAAAATAAAACGGTCCAGCCCAGGGGAGCGCTCTAACCACTAAGCCACAGAACCTTCGCCTGAAACCTTCCAAATTCTTCTATACATATATCCGTCTTACGGCGACAGTCGGAGCCATCTACCTATATTAGTCATATAAGGAGGTAGGACACGGCGATATTTCCGCCCGATTGAGCAGTCCTACTGGGGAAGAGCACTGCACGGACATCGCGTTGCCTGATATGGATATCAGGCATCGCGTGGTCACTGTCGGGTAGTGTTGGTGGCTGCGTACCACAATCATCGATTCGGCAGTTGGCCGCAAAGAGATTAGCCAGCAGATTTGCCTTCTCTTGCGGCTCATGGGCCAGGGATCCATCAGGGTGACTTCCTTGAAGTTACCAAGCTACAAGGTAAACCTTGTGGTCGACGACGTCTACTGCGTTCCACAATTGCGTAGTACACGTAATTATTTTAACATCCGACTGTATGTTTATATTAATAGAAAATTTGTTTTAGGGTATAACAGCCATAGAAAATGTTGCTGATTTTAATATTGATATACTGCAAAAAAGTTCCGAATGTACTGAATTTATGCAGATTTTGTGGTCCTTCAATTTAAAGACAGCTTTTAATCAACCCACGCGTTTAGTAAGTGGGAAGTGTTTAGACAATGTATTGTACAACACAAGACATTGCTAGCATATTTATACTTTGGCATAAAATCGTTTCTACAGGTCTCCCTGTTCGGCGCATCGCCCCGCGCCATCCCCACTAGACTACGCCAAGACCCACTGGTCCCACTAGTGCTGCGACAACCACCACCTCTGCCCGGCTATGCACATGCTGACCCCTGAACACAATCCAACCGAGATTGAATTATGAGTGACGTCATAAAACTTACATACCATTACATTTATAGTTATACACGCCATTTACCAATTTGGTGCCTGGTTGGTTCAAGATTTCTAGTTTATTGTTGACTTAGTGTGTAATTATATTGTTTAAAGGCCAGTGGGTTGTGTTATCTAAATTATCTCCTGTAGGAAAAGCTTTAATCTTCACTACAGGAGGGTTAGCTGTTGGTGTTAGTATTATTTGTATACCGTTCGTTTCACCAGCTTTGAGGAAGATATGTTTGCCTTATGTTCCTGCTACAACTGAACAAATTACTGGGGTTATCAGTGCTAAAATGTAAATGTTACCAAAAGTTAAGAAAATAAACCAGAATACAATCGGTAATTTAGGCAATCAAACTATTGCAAGTAAGTCACACAATAAATCACAATAGTCCATTTGTGATATAAAAATATACAGTGACTGAATGTAAGTGTATTATATTATGTACATATTCGTATCATTTACGGTTTTAAGATGGTCTTCTCAGGTGTGTAACGTGAAACACGGTATTACTCGCCCTTTACTCTGCTCCGCTAGTCAAAGGGACATGTGACGCTCCTCCCAGCAGTTCTATATAGAGCTGCTACCGCGGCGGCCAGCATTTGCCGTAAGTTCAAACAACAAAAGTATGAAGAACACAGATATCTTCCTATAGTTAAAATAAATTTTATTTCACTGAGCAATTAAAATCGATAAACGTTGGTGCATCCGTTCGTATCATTCACCCAAAAGTATAATAGTAAATTATTTTACTATTAAATATTATCTCCGCTCGCGGGCGGCTTGGTTTGCGAGACAACACATTAGGATAGGGATTTATCCGATTTCATGCTAAATATATACATTCATCATTTATGTTTGTTTATCTGAAATGTATTGTTATTCTTTATAAATTGTAATGTTGGCAATATGGCAAGAGAGCTGGTTTATCAGTTGTTACATTGGCATTCATCAGTTTTGACATCTTTTCACTATCCTTTGCTTCTTTTCTTTATTATCATGTTCTGATTATCACCAGATTCATCATCTGTACCTGCATTATTGCCTGCTTCTATATCGTTTGTTTCAATATCAAATGTGTCAGTTGTTGATAGTCGAGCTACTTTCCATCAGGTGGGCCGTGTGCTTGTCTGCCACCTAAGTTGTATAAAAAATAATAATAAAATAATTACTGATCACCCACATTATAGTCAGCTACACCAGGAATGATTAAACCAGCAATACTACATTTTTTTTTTATTCTTAGTATTTCTGAAACACTTCGAATAAATTTCGACTTGTAACAAACTGAATACTTTGAACCGTACGTTAGTAGCAATACAGAAGTTAGTATGTTAACACTTTTGGCATGTGTAGCGATGATCGCGATTGATGCGTGTGAGCGGCGTCGTGTTAACTGTTGTGCACTGTATAGGTATGTTTAGTCTAATTAGACTTCGCCTTGTCTGATGGTAAGCTGAAGGCAAAGTCTCAGAAAAGAGGGTCACCATTAATTTACACATACCATGTGACAATGATGACACTCAGCTTGACGGCCTCATCACATGCTTTTTCACGCCGCGCTTTAAGGACCCGGGACTGTAGGAAGAAGGCTGCTGCACAACCACAATGTACAAAATCAGAAAGGAATGACCTGGGTGCCTACTACAACCGTTTATGAAATAGTCTTATTGCAGGAGAGTTTGTTTCAAGCTTAAAGTTTTCTTGCTTATATCCGTACCACAACCGTACATTATGCATGCATACAATGTATTCCTGCTTAGGGTTACAAATGGCGTGTTAAGTAAGTAAAATTATAACGGATTCCACAAGTCTGTAGGTAATCCGGCAATTTTCAATTGATTTCATGTGATTGTAATATAGCTGATTACGAGAAAGCTAATTCAAAAGAAATTGTAGGAAAACACGTGCGACAAAATCCCCACGGGTCCTGGCCCCCCGATGGAGCCGGTGGAACAGGTTATGTCGGACTCGAACCTACTAAAATGGACGGCACCTGTGGGTCCTTTTTGGTTGCCGGAAGGTGAGGGAAAACGGGCCCTAGATTCCGCAGTATAGTATTCATACAGATTGTCCAGTTGCGTTCAAAGTTTGCACTTTATAGTCTGAGGTCAGCTTATTATTTTTCTGTCATGGATCTCCAAAACTCTGCGAAATGGAGAAATAAAAGCTGGCAAACCGATCCCGGACTCCGAGGTGAGAACCTCGGATGTGACATGATGATGATGATTCATGATCTCCAAAAACCGAAATAATACACCAGTTGTCTCGGTAAAAGAATCTCTTTGAATCATTGCTTCCTTCTTACGAAACTTCATTTAAAACGGTTAAATAATTTATCCGTGGTATATTTTATAGGAGGTAGGAAATAGAGGTATTTCCGCCCAATTGAGCAGTCCGACTGGGGGAGTACCTCCGCCCTACAGAATACCGCGGTTATAATAACTTCGTGCTGTCTTCCCAGCGGTGAGTGGGGTAGCCAGAGCTCACTGGAGAATGACGTTGAATAAAAGAATTCATTACATTTTAAGTAGTTTACCTGTAAACTACTTAAAATGTAAGGAATTCATATATTATACGGCAGATGAAGTTTGTGCTCCGTACGGAAATTTGTAAATTGGCATTTATGCGTGTATTATGGTCGACTTGTATTGTGCTACAGTTTCTTTATTATTTAAGTATATTTTGTTTTATTTTTTCTCATGAGAATAGCAAAAACATTGAATACGGGTCCATTTTATTGAAGATTTAGGGCATATTCCATTTACTCGCTTAACATAAAATCCTTAGATTAATTCTATGTTGATTGCAAAGGTACCCTTTTAGATTTAAGATGAGCAAAATCGTTAATCACATCTTCAAAATCTATGGTATTGAGAATATCACATTCTATGGACATCAGCGACAAACTAGTTAATCTCTCTTGAAGCATTGGTTAGTTTATGTTATGTTATTATTTAAATAAAAAAAACAAATGCCGGTAGTGACGTTTCGTGGTTGTTCGCCAGGCCGTGTGCGATAACTCTATTTAAGTAAATAAGGAAAAGCAAGAATTGTTTTCTTATAATACGAATATAAATAGAATGAACATGTTAAGTCAAATGTTTGTGTACCGGGCTATTAATAGGTACAATGAGACCACCTCTGTTTGTGACAGAAAAAGATCTGGCCATCCACGTAGTGTTCGTACGAAAAAGGTGGTCAAAGCAGTAAGGGAAAGAATTCGAAGAAATCCTGTCCGAAAGCAAAAGATTTTATCTCGGGAGATGAAGATAGCACCCAGAACCATGTCGCGCATTTTAAAAGATGACTTAGGACTTGCAGCCTATAAGAGACGCACTGGTCATTTTTTAACTGATAATTTAAAAAAGAATAGGGTGGTAAAATCGGAGCAACTACTGAAGCAGAATCGGTTGAAGCGAGAAACTATTTACATAAACCAATTGCTATTGATGTGTAAAACCGCGTTTTGCGTTTGCCATCGGGTGAGGTAAAGGGAGAGTGATGTGTCCATTTAACAAAAATGTAACGACTAAATTTCAATATAGCCTAAACTCAAAATTCCTACTACTCACTTCCCTTTTCTGAATAGTGACAAAGCCATGAGTTATTTGAGAACATAAAATACCTTTCGAAGTCGTGATAAACGTTTTTTTTAATATCCAAAAGTAATTTTATAACAGCATGCAGCAATCTCCCCGCAATAAATAAACTGCTAGTCTCTAGGTGACGCATGAGCTGTTTGTTAATGCAACAATTTAACAATTCTATGTCAATTAATATTAAATGTCAAACGAAAAATTATGTTAAGGTTATGTCAAAAGGTATGTCACTGTATGTATGTTTTATACCACTTAGTTGGCAGACAAGCACACGGCCCACCTGATGGGAAGCGGTTACCGGGCCTATGGACGTATCCCGGCCGAGTAGAATTTGGGCCACCCCGTCTTTTCCCATTGTACGCACATACACACACTATGTACGTATGCAAAACCAAACAGTTCTACATACATACACACACATTTTTTTTTTTACGTGCACAAAATCCCCACGGCGCTCATTGCAAATATTTGTACGCATCAGTATGTATATTTACATACGTCTGTCCGTATCTCGGAGAGCACATTAAGCCGTCAATCCCGGTTGCTATACAAACATCTATGGCAGTTGTTACGGGCAATTGAAGCCTTAAAAAGTACAACAGCAGGTCTAACTGCAATGCTTCGATATCGTCATTGGGTTGTTGATAGAGAAATGAAAATGAAAAATATTTTATTATCAATAAGAGTACAGTTTTTTAACAAAGTGTCCGTTGGCCCCACACTAGGCAAGCCTGTCCTGTGGGTACCTCTTACGATTACACAAGTTACATTTGCTTGGTCGACATTATTACTCTTATAAAATTATAAAACAATTCAGTTACTAAGCAGGTTCTAATTCCGTGTAAGTATTGCCGCATAAATATTATCCTAATACCATCAAATCAAATCATTTATTGCTTACCAAGTGTACATAGATCTTACAATTTATATGTCAGTACAATTTTCACTTAGCGCCTTTTCCAGGCATTTTGGAGGTTTTATAAATAGCTTGCTAAAGGTATCTACACAATTAAAAACATTCCCAAGGCTCGTTGACATGTACCTATACTTATCTACGGCGAACATTTGGACTAAAGCCAAATGGGCTGCTCCATAATAGTATAATGAAATACTTACTATAGTAAGTATCACAGTTAGACTGGAAAGCCAACCCCAATCAAGTTGGGAAAAGGCTCAGAGAATGATGATTTCGATTGGATTTCGAATGAGAGTTTTTTTTTCAATACTTGTCGGTTTGCTTTTTATGGACGCAGAAATTGCTAAATATATTTTGATGGGGTTTTGTCTTTCTCCAGTGAGCTCTGGCTACCCCACTCACCGCTGGAAACACAACACGAAGTTATTATAGCCGCAGTATTCTGTAGAGCGGACTGCTCAATTGGGCGGAAAAACCGTCGTGTCCTACCTCCTTCAGTAATAAAAAATTATGAACTCAAAGGAGTCATAACAAATTTGAATATAAAACTTATATTAAACATGTATTGGCACTGTTATTGGCATTTATAATAATTGAAGCTTGGTCTCTAGGTCGTACATGCCGTGAAGATATCAAAATTGCAAAGCATATACAGTACACGTCTAGCGAGCAAAACAACATTGTAACTCACATGCTCTCTAATTCTATAGTGATCGCATGAACTCAACAATAAACACAATTATAATAATATGTACGACAACCATTAACAATATCAAACAGTATTATAACATAATATTGCTATTGGATATTTGGTAAATATATCTTATCTTAAATTCAGGAACACTGTTTGTGAGACAAGGTAAACTAAAGTATTGATTCATTCATTTTGACCTAATAATCTATTCATTGATCTATCTAATTATAGATAAATCAATGAGGGTCAACGATCTATGGAACTATAAATAAACAAGGATGTATGCATAGTATCAAAATAAATTAACTGGTTTTCCTCTTCATATTTTAATATTATATTTATATTATAATAGTGGGTTGTTGTTGATTTTGTGTGTTAATTATATGTATAATGTATAATATGTCGTTAAGGTTATATAATATAGGTATATAATAAACTGTTACAACCGAAAGAATGCTAGATTCAAAGCACCGATTGATTGGTGATGATATGCTGTAGAACTAGCGGGGCGTAGGGTAAGCAGACTAACACTCACACACTTTTAGGTGTATATATATATCACGGTTTCGTACATATGGTTTCACGTTCATATAAAATTCGTCAGTCTCTAACTTGTGTGTGTGATGGATATTTATTATTGTGATATACACGTCACGACCGATATAGTCGTTGACACGTTACACGTTAATGATCCTTCCGCAGGTTCCTAAATTTGCATTTGACACAACCTGAAGAAAAATAAGGTGTGCATTAGGGTAATATAGATAAGTACATTAAAAATAACATGTCCTGTACATATTGTATATTACAAATATGAAAGTGTATAAACTTACTTGGACATTTATGGAACTGTATCCTTTCCGGTTAGTATATATTATAATATACCTAACTACCTACTTACATACTGTTATTTATATTTTTATCAAGAGAAAAATAGAAATGGACTATTACGCTGAAGATATAATGTTAATGGAAGAAATTAGCGAAATAGAAAATAACGCTCCAATAATGAGAAGTATAAAATTTTACAAAACCCGCTAAAAAAAGTATTTATAAGACAGTTTGTATGATTAAAATTAAAAGTATAAAAGTTCGTTAAAATATACCATGTTTGGTCTAAATAACGTTGTCTAAAATGTCCTAAAATTTTCACAGCCATGCACACAAGGATTTCCTCTAGATTTTATATTCGTGTTCTGTTGGATTAAAGTTCATTTTTATTCGAAAATATAGTTTTGAAGGACAGCCGTGGAACAAGAGTTGCAACTCAGTTAAAACCCAAACTTGGATTTAACTTATAACTGACCCCCCCCCTGATACATAAAAAAGAATATCGCATCCTCTGATAAATGCAAACCCAAGTGTAACTTTTCAACGGGCTATAACAAATCATTAATATCTGTTAGAAATGGAAGTCAAACGGTCCCAGCTGGATTAGAGCCCGCGATCTTTCCCTTAGAGGGGGAATCGATTTAATCGATTTTGTACAGTTAGCATACTAAATGCTTATAATTTAATTCAAAAGTTGTACAATATTTGTGTTGTGAGTGTCATACATCCTACTTCTATACTACAAATTCTCCAGTGAGCTCTGGCTACCCTACTCACCGCTGGGAACACAACACGAAGTTATTATAACCGCGGTATTCTGTAGGGCGGAGGTACTTTCCCAGTTGGACTGCTCAATTGAGCGGAAATACCGCCGTGTCCTACCTACTAGAAAAATAATGTATGCACACCCGAGGAGAGGGCCCGATCGGTAGAGATGGCCTGGGTCGGCCGGGGTGCGAGGGATATGCCTGTCAACCTCACCTTCGGCAACCAAAACGACCCACAGGCCTAATGAATCACATCCAATTATCACTTCACCTACATCATCTATGGCAGGGTGCAGTCAAATAACAGACTAAATAATTTTTTTCTTGTGTTAACATATGTTGAGTAAGGAACATAAGTGTAAAAATAATTACGTAACGGTAGATACTATTATTAAGTAGGTACACTTTGAAGGAGGATGAAATAAATGTTGAGTTAAAACCATCATCATCCATCATGGAGACGTATTTTCCTGAAACCAAGGTAGTGTAGGCAGAGAGAAGACACCCAACTAATATTTTCTAGTAAAATGTAGGTATGGCAGCAACATCTAAACTTATATTATTTTTCATGTTTGCTACATAATATTGTTGATTAAAACCAAACTGCTAATAGTAACATTGACATAATGTTCTATCTGAAGGAAGGTTGCTGGTAGGTACAAGGTCACTCTTTGTGTACTTAATTGTATTATATTATATAAGTACCTGTCTGTAGTTGTCCATAGGTACTATTCTGGTCTGTAACTGTCCATTTGATTATACAAAAATTAAAAAATTTGGTTAACTATCAGCTACAATAAAAGGATATTTTGAACTTATTACTATAATAGTTAATATAAAACCTCTTAGTCCTAACAATTTTACTAAACTCACTATCCAGTGTCATCAATATGATGATGTTTTTGATTTTTAAAATATGGTAAGTTTAACTGAAAGCAGTAACATAAACAAAACATGTTTGACAAACTACATTGACAACAAATAAAACAGAAATAATAGCATTGCTAATTTAAATTAATTCTCTCAACCAGAGAAAAAATCCAGAATAAAAAATACAATGCGGGTAATTTCTAAAAGGTCTTACATCTTCGTTCCTATCGACACTACTATGAGATACCGCACTACCAAAATACTCTACAAGCCGTGTCGTTATTATAAACAGGATTTGGAATACGGGACCGGTTATTTATAATAATACCTAAGTGTTTTTTACGTATCTATTAAATTACACGGTTGCTCAACAAAAATAATAAACTATATAAGGTATCGGGACTTCTCCCGAATAAAACATGGAACTTACTATTTCTGTCAAGTCGTGACCACGAGTGCTGCAACGCACCCGAAACGTCGGCAGAAATAGTAAGTTCCGTTATTATCCGCAGTTAATACCACGTTTTTATCAGTCGTAAATGTTTACATCACATCACTATTAGTCAGTGGTATTGTTTATCTTTAAAAGACCCACGGTACCACCAGGTGTTTGGCCAGGGGTACCGTGGGTCTGTAATCTTCGTGTATGACGTACCTATTAAGATAATTTGCTACACCTCTACTAGACTGCTATGTATATATACAGCAATGAATGCTGCCGGTGGACACCATGTTGATGATATGCATAAGAAAGAGAGTGGGAGATAAGACTGCAACAGCCAGCCAACCTGCAAGAACTTCGAAGCTCGTCCATCACAAAGGATGCGAATGCGGCGGCCCCGCAGGAAGCTACAATATATAATAATTAATTATAAAATATACACTAACCCGGTCATTTCATCTAGGTTTAAGTTACCAATATAATATTGTAAACTGCAGGGAATGTGGGAACGATCGTTTCTAGCATTATGGCTAATTTGACATTTACAAGAGGTACAAATTGATTCTAATGATTTTGCTTGCAGTTCTACGATAATTTGAATTGAATCAGATATCTTGAGGAGTCTCGTCTACCGCGTCCCGGCTAATTCGATGTCATTCACGAAATACTCTGAAACTACGATTACTACTGAGGCGATTATTATCAGCACATACGCAAAATCTATTAGTGAGCCGTTACAATCAACCAACAACTACTGACCTCTAACCGAATTGTATGAAACTTAGTCAATTTTAAACTGATCGGGCTGAAACTTTGCACACTAGCTACTTTGACGTAGGCATCCCCTTAGAAAGGATTTTGGGATGCAAGATATATTACTTTTATTTTAGATTTTTTTTATGCTCAATAGTGTTGATTAAATATCCATTCGATCATTCATAAGTCTGTCGTCAGTATTGTGAATATTTCGTTTAAAATAATACCTAATATGCAATGAGTTCTGAAAGTGATAGAAAGAAACCCTTTTCATCGTTAGAGAAGGATTTATTCCTTAAAAGATGGAGAAGCAATGAGTAGCTTTTTAGAACGTACTAATAGCAGAAAAACCGAACTGAAAGTCGTATTAAATAAGGATGAGTGCCCAAAGCAAGGTCGGTTGACAGTAGTAGCGCTGGAAAAGTTACAAGGGAAAAAAGACGTACCAATTGACAACAACAATAAAACTAGCAATAAAGCTATAAAAAAAATCAGTCTGTCACGAGATATTATATATTACACATATTGAAATACACTTGTACTTTTTCCACAGTATTTTTTAATATTGGAACCAGTTTCGCCTTACGGTATCCTCAAAAGTTTACAATATCTTATACCTATATATTGCAAAACTGCTATACTGATGAAAAATTAGGATGCGATTGGGATTAACGCTGGGATGAAGAGAGCCAGAGGCGCCAGAGCCAGCACTGAATCCATCATTAACGGTCGAACAACGAAGTGATTCTATATAAGGGTACTTTTTGTTCCTTTTGAGGTACGGTACGGGTACCCTAAAAAATGACGACTTATATAATTCCCGCGTGGTTCCCGGCAGAGTAGAATTTGCACCACCCCATCTCTTCCCATGCGGTGTCGTACATGGCCACTAAGGGATAAGGCTGTTTAACATCAGATAGATATATACAGCCCAGACTCAGCCTTAGATGCAAGGTTTTCAATGATTGGTGAAATGTGGGTGTTGGCGGTGAGTAGGGTAGCCAGAGCTCACTGGAGAGTTGTTGTACTGTCAGTGGGAAGACCAAAAGCTTGTCCTGCTTTGTATTTTACTCTAAACACTATGTTAAGTTAGTATTATTTACTAGCATTATTTACTAGTACTATTATCGGTGTCAAAATAATGTTTTGAGTTTCCGATATTTCAGCGCCGAAATATCGGAAACTCAAAACAATCCAATGTGGTAAATATCCCGATTATTTTGTCCAGATCTCGCTGTAGACCAAGGCAGTCACCAATTTCTGATATCGGGCAAAGTATTTTCATGTCATCAGCATAAAGAATTATCTTAGAGTGGCTAAAACAAGAATCAATGTCGTTAACGAAAATAATAAATAGCAACGGACCTAAAAGGGATCCCTGCGAACGAAACCTTGTATTTAAAAAGAGAACAACGAAGGAATGTTCTATCACTAAAAGAATTTGACGTAGAAGTGATTAAATGAGCATTTGCTCGTTTGGTCTGAAAGTACCTTTAGATGCTTTTTCACAAAATAATTAATACACAGAATGACCAACTACAGAGATAATACCATGGCACACACCAATGACTTATCGATGCTTTTCGAAGTTATGTGGGTATTTGTCGCAGGTTTATAAGTGCCCGGTTAATGACCATAGGCTCACCACCTATTACATTGGGACCTAAACATAAACTGCCGAAATGTGAATGCTAGCGGAGCAAAATTTTTATTAAAGCTTTAAAGAACATGTTGACTTGAATTTTTTATTCCTTTTTTGAAGTGAAAACTTCTTTAGCGGCGCTGTGTACTTTTTTTTGGAATGGGTTAAAATTTCTAAACTCGCATCAGGACACGTAACCTGATCGAAAATTCGTAAGACGGATGAAGAGAGGACAAGAATTTGGACCACCCCATCTCTTCCCATGTGTAGTCGTTCCTGGCTGTTTAACATCAGACAGATAATATATACAGCCTAGACTCTGCCTCAGATGCACGGCTTGAGTCAACAATAGAGCCCGTAAGACGGCAATAGACTCATCCCCTATTACGTGGGACCAAACGCAATATTGTTCTGGACAGCTGGACAGCTTACTTCATATGAGGTGAGTTTGTCAAAAAGCATACATAGGAAAGTATAAAAATTTGGGATATAAATCAGTAAATATCATTTGTCATATCGAAAATTGAAAATCGATCAAATGTTTGAAGAGTAATCAGGCCAGACAATATTAGATCATTTACTGGATTTCTCCGCTGGGAATGGTTTATTTTTTTTTTAATATTCTTAAATGTACTATCTATAATATTGCAGAACTTGACAAATGAGATATCGTTAGAAGCGTCTTGGTCGTCCGCTAGTTATAGGCTACATAACTTCTACCTGAATCTAATGTGACGCCCTCTAACGGTCATAAAGTAGTGTTAAAAAATAAATTGGAGATTAATATGCCGTATTTGGTACCTCTGCCTACCCCTTCGGGGATATAGGCGTGAGTTTATGAGTTTATGTTATGTTACCATACTTTAAGTTTAAAATGATTTTTCCTATAGTTAATAGGGTCATTCATTTTAACGAAGTCCGAAGTCCACTTACTTCTCATTTTCCTTTTGGTTCGACTTGTACAGCTATTATGAGTGACTACGACTAAACATGCAAACGATTATAATCTCTATTTTGTATTCGAAAAATGTCATTTTTGCTCACAGCCCGAAAGTAATTAAGCTTTTACAGATAGAAGATTTTTAAGTTGTAATTATAAATAGCAAACGCGTGGATACAATACGCAAGGCTATTCTGAGAATTTGTCTTGTTTTATAATATAACATCGATGATTGAAAGATACTGTAACAGGTTCATTTCTATTTGCCATTTTTTATCTATTAATAATTGTGATTGTAGTAATAAATAATACTGCTGTTCAAATTACTGTACTAGCAGAGCTGTATGCACTATAAACTCCTGAAGTAAAGTAAACATCAACAAAGTATCAGGCTTTTTTGACTTGAACCGACAAGATCACACATCATTCCACACAAGGTTTGCCCCTTATTAAAATTGAGCATGAAAGAAAGAACGAATCACAGAGTACCTAAGAATAAATATTGTATTTTAAAGAATATTAGTAATCGAAATTACTAATATTCCATGTAATCCCATCCAGCTAAACTAAATTGCTTGTGTTAGGGGTGGGTTGACCTATGAACGTGTGTAACACTAGGGGAGTCAAATTCTAAACGCAAATAATAAACAAATAAACTGATAGCTAAAGTGCTTTATTACACAATTTATGATTGATTGTGGCAAAGAAAAAGATAGCAACTCGATTTTTATCAATTAATATTTATTTTCAATTGGCTACTACATAAAGTTAGTAAAAACTGAGCTGTTTACCAATACCTCAGAGAATTCATCCTCACACTTTGCAACCAGAAACGATGCGAATAGTGAGTTACGAAAGAGGCTTCATTGCACGGATACTCTGGCTGTGGAATGAGCTCCCTGTTGTAGTTCAAGCGACTACAGTATGGGGTTCTTTAAGTAAGGTGTTGGAAGGTTCTTACAGAGTCGAATGAATTGTTTGACATGATGTCCACAGCTACATTCTATCATCGTACCTCTCGCCATAGGCAGGGAATTCATCCTCACACATTGCGAACTGAGATGGTGCGCACTGTGCGGTATGAAAGAAACTTCATCCCACGCACACTTAAGCTGTGGAATGACATCAGAAAGATATATTCAGCACAGACTCAGGATCAGATGCATGGTTTGATTCAACAATAATGCCTGAAAGACGTAAATAGGCTCACCCCATATTACGTAGGACCAAATTCAATAATTGGTAAACTGTGGGTGTTAACTCACCTCTGCCTAACCCTTCGGGGATAAAGGCGCAATGATACGTATGCACAGGCGCACGAGAGATACTGCGACCGCGTTCAAGCTAACCTAGTCAAGGACCCGCGAGCCTTCTGGGACTACATGAGGTCCAGGAAAGGTAAATCGAATAATCACAAACTTATAAAAGATGGCCGTACTTTATCAGACCACGAATGCAACTGTAATGGTAAAAAAACCAGGTAGGACACGGCTGTGTTTCCTCCCAATTGAGCAGTCCGACTGGGGAAGTACCTCCGCATTACAGAATACCGCGGTTATAATAACTTCATGTTGTATTCCCAGCGGTGAGCAGGGTAACCAGAGCTCACTGGAGAATTTGTGCTGTCAGTGGGATGCCGCCAGGAGAAAACAAAGGACACACAAGAAAAATAAAAGGTAACTACCGCATCTTTCTTTTTCTTTTCCTTTTTTTATCTAGGACACGCCAACTTGACTTCACCTCGCCTGATGGTAAGCTAAAGCAAAGTCTCAAGAAAGAGGGTCACCATTACAGACATTAAGTAATATTATAATGGTGGCACTCAGCTTGGCAGCTTCATCAGATGCTTTTTCACGCCCCGCTTAAAGGCCCCGGGACTGTAGGAAGGAGGAAACACGTGTGCTGGTAATGAATTCCGAAAGACTCTTAACAACTTTTTTTGAACCTAAATGTTCTGTTAATATATTCCATCTGTGCGAACCGGCGGTGGTCCATTTGCTAAACTAGTCTTTCATATTTCTTTTTATATTGCCAAATTTAATGGTCTATGCAAAGTAAATGATTTTAGACTTTGAATTTGTCATCTATATTTTAAAAAAAATGGTAAAGACGTTACTTTAGATTTGTAAAAAGATAGCAAAAGGTATTCAATTGGGACTGCTTTTGTGGGGGAGAATAGCTTTCTTTACTTCAATATACGCTACATCCCTTGAATTTACCATTAACATGGATAATATAAATGGAATAATTCTTTCAAATTTAAAGCGATGGCTTGTCGGTAGTCACCGTAGTTGTGGCTCCATAGTGGTCACTGATACAAATTAGGGGCAAGTCTGTTAATGACATAGTGTTCCGGTGGTGTGATGACGCAATAATTTTGCACTATTCGTATTTTTTTTATACTATTCCGCAGACGAAATACGGTCCTACGATGCACAGGATCCACCTGATGTACTCGTGTATGGTATCAGACGACGCGGAACGTCGTCGCACACAACTTGGTATAGCTAGCGTATCAGGGATCAGTGCAAAAATTTCGATTGTCAAGCAATATGCTGTGCTGAATTGTCCAAAATTTGCATTTTAATAACACGTGATTATGACATCTAAACAAACAGTAACTGAATGATGTCATTTATTTATTTAGTAATGTACTTAAGTAGATATCTACGAAGCAGTGCCATTATTTTATAAATAAATGTTTATAGTTGCCTACAGAAACAATTTATGAGCAACTCGTTGAATAAGTTCTACACACTCTTTTGAATAAAAACAAACAATACGTAAATATCGAGAATGTACTCGAAGGTCAGCGACGGCGGCAAGATCAAAGAATAGGTATTTATCGCTCGCGAACTTTCTAGATAATTCGATCCTCCTAATTGAGAGGTATAAAAACATGCTCGCAAAGCGACACGATTCACTCTGTCTTTGAGATCAATAACGAACACAAGCGAGCTTAAGCGACCGAAGAAGATTCTACCTGCGACCTGAGCAACGACTGTGGACTACTGTGAACTACTGAGTGACTGGAACTGTTGAAGAAGTACTGTGTGTACTAGTGATTTAATTATCTAGTTTGTGGTGAGCTAATAAATCTCTTCGTTGAGTAAACGGCATTTAATTGTACCCCGTGCACGTAACAGTATCTTATACTTCCTAGACTGATTACTGTGATTGTTAATTTTAAAAATTGCCGATGTTAAACTTAAAAAAGTTTCTTTTATATTTTTTTCTATGTCATTAATGTTTAAGTAGAGATTCATAGACTGATTTGTGTCAAGACAATAAAAATTGTTTTATTTTAATAATACAAGTTGTTTTTCTTATTTAAAGTTCATTTAACACAAGGAATGGTCTCTTCAGTTCTGGTAGCAGCGACGACTACGTACCAAATACAGACACAGATGATTCATCTGACAATAGTGTATTTTGTCGACTACGCTGCCTCAATAAAGTACGCCAAAAAAAACGTATCAGAATTTCAGAAAGTTCGTCGGTTACGTCGGTAGGAGAATCTACATGAGTATGTTAATTCGTTCATTGTCGTGACAGCGCGAATGTGACGCCCCTGGTGTTGCACATGTCCATAGGCCACGGTAACCACTTCAGGAGGGCCGTGTACTTGTCTGCCACATAAGTGGTATAAAAAAATCATGGAAAATATAGACATGATGAAGAATGTGTTTGTTATTACGTTTATTTATATCTTATCAGGCTGAACCAAATAGGTCCGCTGATCCAGTCAGATTTTGGTCTAAGTGTAATGGCCATTTGATAGTGGTAAATTCTATTTTTAAATCTTTATGTAAGACCTGTAATAGGTTTTAAACAATAAATAAATTAAATAATTTATTTAAAAATTAATAGTTAATAGTGTTGACGACCTCTGGGTATTGCGTAATCAATATTTCTTAGTACAGATATGTTTCCCTGTCCTGTAAAGTTTTTGAAAGCGACATATCATGTGTCGCATTAAGGTTCATGGAATGAAATTAATGCCATCATTTTTAGTTTTAACAAGAGAAGACAGCGCAAAGAACCTTACATTAAGGTCTATCAACTTTGATCAGCACAGAATATGTACAGCACGGACAGACTTGTGCATAGATAATCCTTTATGTGTATTCTGTGATCAGACATTAACCTTGCCAATTTAAGTTTAGTAAAATTGAATATAAATAAATTTGAATTTTTATTTTGTAACTTACTATCAGTTGCCCATGGTTCCGAATTGTTGTGGTTACTGTTTTATTAAAAGTAAGAAATTTACACGAATATCACTGATATTAGTTTAAACTTCCTACAGTATCACGTTGGTTCATTTAGATTGCTACAATAAAATATTGTTTGACGAGTGTATTAATTCTATTATTATCAAATTCTAACATTTTTAATAGTTGTTGTCCATTATCATTGGCGTGCGTTTTAGTCGGTTCGATTACGACATAACCTCTTCCACCGGCTCCGGTGGGGAGGTATCCGTGGGGATTTTGCGCACGTAAAAAAAAAATTCGTATCAGTCACATATCCAAAAATCACTACATGACAGTTGTCACTTAGTGATTTTTGGATATGTGCGATAGCGTGTGTGATAGCTGTCTATATATCATTCTCCAGTCCGGAAACGTGATGCGTAGGAACTAAATCAGAAGAGTAGCTTAATATATTCCATGTTATGTGTTAGGCTGTGTGGTTGTATGCCATTGGATGTGGGTGATTTATTAGAATGTTTTGTACGGATATCTTTATTAACGATTTCTGTATCTAGGTAGCCAATAAGTATTCCAAATTAACTAGTTAAGATATTCTAGATACTTGTTTGCGTATTCTAAAATGTTTTTATTTAAAAACCCTTTCTTGTAATAGTGAGTGTTTTATATCAATAGAAGGGTAGGGTAGGCTGGTAGGCAATGATCCGCGGGTACCGTATGAACCAGTATAGGTAACAAACGAATGCGAAGTTGCCGCTTTGTGCATTCAACGTGTCAGTAACGGAAATTATTGACGTTCCCATTAAACCCTCTAGCTAAAAAATTCAATTCAAAACCTGGGGCCTCTCGATTCTTGTTTTCTTTTCTCTGAGTTTAACTTGTGAAGATTTTTCCGTAAGAATTATATAAGTAAAAATCTATAAGACCATTTTGACATATTGTATTAATTTGACGAATTATAAATTATATACTAAATTCAAAATTTATCTGGTTCGTTAAATCGCACCACTCATAGTTATGTTCATATAAATACATAATAACAATAATTTACAATTTAAATACCTATGGTATAAAATAAACGAATTGTGTGCTAAATTGCACCTGTGGCAGACCTCCGCAAAAACTACATTTCATCTAACATAACATAGAGGTGCCTTGTTTTGCAGAATCAGTTCATATAATTGAGGCTTAAGCAACGTGGATGAATGCTCAATGTTTCGAAATGTCTGCCAGTCAATCATTTGCTGTTTTCTAGAATTACTATTCGGTGCAGGATTTTATATTGAGTTATCCATCTCTTCGCATACGGTGTCGTTCAAGACGACTAAGGGATAGGGCTGTTTTTCATCAAACAGATATATACAGCCCAGACTCAGCCTCATATGCATGGCTCGAGTCAACAATAGTGCCCGGAAGACGGCAATAGGCTCACCCCGTACTTACGTGGGACCGAATTTAATGATTGGTGAAAATTTTATGTGGGTGTTAATTCACGTCTGCCTAACCCTCTGGGGATAGAGGCGTGATTATTGTATGTATGTAACTACTGAAAGGATATGGCTGAAATTTGGTACAGAGATATTATTACAGTCTGAAATAACACATAACCTTTTATCCCGGGAATTATTATACCACTAAGGTGGCAGACAATCACAAGCCACATCTAATGGGAAGTGGTTACCGTGGCCTATGAACGTATGCAACAACAGGGGCTGACACTCATGCCGCTGATCCTGCACTCGTTCTACCGAATTCCCATGGGTTACTATAAAGTAGATGAGTATCTTGATGATGTAAATGCGTGGTCAACATAAGTCTCTTGCAATGCTCGCACAAAATAAATAAGTCTCAAAATGTTCTTAATACCAAGGTATTAAGAGCAAATTAAACTGTTTTATTGATTTAAATTGTATTACTATCCGAGCTAAAGGTTTGAACCTAATATCAGAACAATCTGTCAACAAGAAGGGTGGAAATCCATGGCAAGATCGTTTTGAGCACTTTATTCCTAAAGATCGATCTGATGCCGACTGTAAATAAAAAATAAATAAAAAAAAACGAAAATCTGACACTCAAAATCACCTATAAACGTTACTGTAATTTTTGTAATAACTTACTTCGCAATTTAAAAACAACCTACGAAAAAATAGAACTCGAGAAAGCGAAAAATAACCCTAAAGCTCTCTGGAAAAAAATTAAAGAGATCGGACTTGTTTTTCTTAAGTTTGTGTAGTAATTTTTCATACTTTCCATATTAAGAAAGTAGTTAATTTCTGCCTGGCATAGTTAATGTGAACTGTCAACGTAAAAACAGAATATGCGTTGGATGTGAAGCAGTGTGCATAAATTTAATATAAAAAAGTAACCTTTACTCATTAAAGTTTTTTTCTAATGTTCTGGGATGAATATTACGTAAAATGGTCATTAATGCATCCTTGAGCTCTTGAACACTGGCGTACGTCGTCTTATACAACTCGTTTTTCACCAAGCCCCATAAAAAAAAATCAAGTGGTGTTAGATCGGGGCTACGAGGTGGCCACAGGGGTCGTCAAATCTTTACTTATTATTATATTATTGCCATCAATCAACAGGTCCCAATGTAATAGGTGGCGAGCCTATTGCCATTAACCGGGCACTTATAAGCCTGCGATAAATATACACGAAAAGCATCGATAAGTCATTGGTGTGTGTCATGGTAAAACCTGGGATCGAACCCGAGACCTCGTCTCAGCGGGGACAGCGCTGACAGTGCAGAACCGGAGGGCCAGCCCGCGAATGATAACACATTTCCTGTTCTCCACACACGCGTCTAATGATGTATTACATATCATCCAGGAATCCGATCAGACTAGAGTTTAATGATATCGGCTCCCGTGAGTCGTGCTAGTGGCAAACGCACGCTCTACCACTACGACACGGAGGTCGTTAGTTATTTTATCTTTCAACATTGATCTCGTAATGTGTTGGGAACTGAATATTTTCATACCTGCCGTGGTTTGATAAGGGACCATCTGCCGCCTCAAATTGTGTACATATGTAAATCACAATAACTTGTTTATTATACCTACGCGGCGCGCACTAGAGGCACTATGTAATTCACTACCGCCCTCACACCTCACACCCTCCTCCCACGATTTAGCATACCTATTGCTTTAAAATTTAATTTAAAACTATTATATTTACTTTCATAAGTAACACCTGTGTGGCGTGGTGGTAGTGTTGAACTGCTTCGTTAGAGGTCACGAGTTCAATTCCTGTTCAGTTTAAATATTGTGTTTATTTGCAACCTATTGGGTCGACTGGTTGATAATGCCTGTGGCATTAAGTCTACCTTTTTTTACGTGTTCAAAATCCCCACGGATACCTCCCCACCGGAACCTGTGGAAGAGGTTATGTCGGACTCGAACCGACTAAAACGCACGCCACCTGTGGGTCGTTTACTTATTAGAACTGGACAAATTAGGTATCGTAAGAAGCGTCTTGGTCGTCCGCTGGTTATACGCTATATTATGTGTCACTGAATCTATTGTGGGGCCACCTAGTGGTCATAAAGTACTGTGTTAAAAAATAAAATTGAGATTGTTCTAACTTTTTTCGTTAGCAAGAGCGAGAAAGAGTTATTCTCTGCACGCGTCACACTAAGCCAATGAATACATTTCCCGCCAAAGACATAGGAGATGAAAAGCGGCAATTTCACAGTCGCCGCCTTAAATTTACAATCTGGCCTAACCTCTGCTCTCCCAGTTCTTCTGCTAGCTAAGGTTTTCTTAGGCTTTTTTGCCACCAAGCGCCACGGCTCAACGTCCTCTACCATTTGTTGCAACTTGTCACTCGTATGATCCTTAGGACTCAGTAAACATTGGGTATCTCGCAACTTGGAGGTTTCGAGATTTGGTTCTTATGAGATTTGAACTTTTTGCTACCATATGTTATTATGCAACTTGAACATTATGAGACTAAAGGCCTACTAAAACTATGCCTTGGTAGTTCTCTTGGTCGAAACGTCTGATTTATCTGACATAGTACGTATCTGTAATGGTGAGCCTCTTTCCTGAGGAGATCGCCGGAGGATGCTTTGGTCTTCCTCCTTCCTGTTGACTGATTGTTCTGTTATTTTTACACACCTTTAGTTCTGACAGTAATACAATTTAAATCAGCGGGTTTGATGCCCGCTCAGTGAAAATATTTGTATTTTTTTTTATACCACTTGGTTGTGTGGTGTAAGATTATATTTATATCTATAGTGTCACAAATTAATCATTGACTGTTTGAATATTTACATACCATACCTTATAGAAGAACTCCTGTAATTAGAATCACTGTGTCCTAAAATGTCACAAATAGTTAAAAGAGCACTGTTTCTCAAGATACAGGTTTTTGCCTAGTTTGAGAATCAGTATAATCCCTTATCGACAGCAGTTCGGTCAAGATTTTATGTTCATGCAAGATAATGCACGGTCACACACCGCGAGGGTAGTGGTCAATGCGTTAAGCGAGCACAATATGACGACGTTGGAATGGCCTGCTCAGTCTGCCGACCTCAATCCCATAGAGCATGCCTGGGATTTGCTTGGGAGAAGAGCTTTTAGCTATTAAGTGAGTTCTATCAGAAAATATTGTCACTCTTTTGACTCTTAAATTACTCATTCACCCTCCTACCTTATCATCATTATCATCATCTTCGCGTTAGTCCCAGTTGCATCCGAGGCTCCCATTTTGCTCGATTTTGAGGGCCTAACTATAAGAACAGTCTCTAGTCGATAGAATAATGTAGGTAAGGGAAGTCGGCAAATTGCTGTCAGTGGGAAGACCACTTGTCCTGATTTTGTGTTCCAGAGATTTTCTGTGCCGTCAGTGCACGGCACAGAAAATCTCTGTTTGTACAGGGTCGGCAGCACGGGTGTGACTTCTCTGGTGTTATACACGTTCATAGGTCACGGTAACCATTTTCGCAGATAAATTTATATTTTTTTATTCTGTGGGATTTTGGCTGCCATTTGCTGTGTTCTTCGTGCCAGATAAGTCATCATAGATTGCTCATGCGCTGGGCTATTTTCATGTGTTAAAATTATGTGATTAATATGCTTCCAATCATTACATCCATTCCGAGAGCAAAGATTAACATCAGTTGGGTTAAATAAGCAGCATGAAAAACAAAATACAGAGCATTTGGAAGGCTCCGGCGAGGAGACTCGCCGCGTCGAACGATATCGTGCGTGTGGGCGCTCGTGGGATTAGAGGATGATGATGGGGAATTGAAGAATTGTAGGTAGGTAATACGTGTAATTGTATCTCAATCAATCAATCAATCAGCCCACCGCAGTCCACTGCTGGACATAGGCCTCTCCCAATGTGCGCCATTTTCTCCGATCCTCCGCTTTCCGCAGGCCTTTGCTTGAAGAGAGATTCAAGCTGCCGAGTTTTATTTTTATAAATTACGTTACCTCGCTATCGATTCTGCTTTTGATTGTGTCTGATTTACATGAAAACGTACAACAAATATGGCGATTATTGGAAATACAATGACATTGAATGGGATACAAATGTAAATACGATAAAGATACAATGATCTTGGAAAAAGAGGTATACAATGCAGCCTATTACAGCTCCTACTATAGAATCCAATATAACTATGGAGACGGATGGTATAGTTCCCATAGTCCCAAGTGTGGAGCGTACAACAGAGCTGACTACGGAAGTGGATACTGAGTGTGAAAATGAAACGAGCACGTCGCATTCTAATTTAGTGGGCAGAATATTTACAATTAGCTCAACATGTTCAATGTAGTTTACTTCACAATCTTCAACTGATATAAAAACGTCAACTTCATCTCTTGAAGACAGGCGTGACTCTTCTTTTGACCTGTAACAATTAATGAACTACAAATAACTAAACTTATTTGAATATTTGCTGTTTACCTTAAGTAGACATAAATAATTTATTTTGTGAATCACTAATGCATTTTTATCTTTATAGGCATTTGACCTAAATAATTTTTGCAACAATAACATTCCATTCTATGAGTTTGTTTGACTTTTGAGTTTAGCGTTACAAACAAACGATATTCCTACGCCGAATGAACTAAAAATTATCATTCAATAGTATCAGTATAAACCGATTTGCGGTCCGGCGTGTATACGTCGCGTGCTATAAATGCGTTTGTTGTTCGTCAAAACAAAATATCTGTCCGATAGACAGCGCCGCGGAAACTAAGCAATTCATATTTATAATGTAACCGACTGTTTCCCACGACTTCGACTGCATTGCAATTTTGATCCCGTTCCCGCCACCTCCGTGAACCTATTTCCAGGATAACCATGTAGTCTAAGTGATATCAAGACTAGTCTATTTCTGTAAGAAATATATGACGCCTATTCGTGATTCGCAGCATTCTTTTTGTAATATTATTTGATGGAAATATCGTAAAATATTCTTTTTTCACATAGGATACGCTAACTTGACTTAACCTCGCCTGATGGTAAGCTAAAGGCAAAGTCTCAGGAAAGAGGGTCACCATTACATACACTAAGTAATGTTACAATGGTGGAATTCCTTTATTTATATAAGAGCGAGGAGATAAGAATTGCTACGCGTGGGGTTGGTGCCCTAGTTCGCTTTTATTGTTTTTTTTTGTTCTGTTACACAACGTAGCGGTAGTAAAAAGTGTTGGCTGTTATGAACACCCTAAGTTAACACCATTGACTTCTCAGATATACGGTAATATTCTTACTTGTGATTAGGTACTATTATACTAAGCTTTTTGTCATAGATATAATACAAATAGAATACGAGTTTTTTGTTCGTGAGGTACTTGGGGCCCCATCAAAAAGGGGATCTAAGATCTTTCTTTGGGCCTAAAGCCAGCATACAAGCCAAAAAAAAAAAAAAATTTTTACTTGCTACGTTTAAAAAAATTACAGGTTTATTGACATTGACAATAGAACATTGATTTTTTTATATAGGACGTCCCCAATTTTATTTTACCTCGTCTGATTGTAAGCTAAAGTTATATAGTATATAGATAAGATTAAGGGTTAACTCAATTGCGACTCAAAGAAATATTTGCGGGAATGATCGTGCGGCTGTGCGCCAGTGTGATGCGGGTGAACTTAGATATTTCCCGCGAAGCACTAGGAGGTAGGACACGGCGGTATTTCCGCCCAATTGAGCAGTAGGTACGACTGGGGAAGTACCTCTGCTCTACAGAATACCGCGGTTATAATAACTTCGTGTTGGATCCCCTGTAAAGGAAAGTTTCGAATTTCGAAAGTTTGATATTCTTTCTATATCTTAACCGACTTTGAAAAATAGGTTACTAAGATTGTTTATGTTTAGTTATGTACCTAAGCGAATGGAGCTCAGGTGAGGACACTGGCAATGTTCGGTGATACTAACTACACCCCCCCCGCAGGCGCGTTCGGCTAAGTCACATAGCGTTTTCTTTTTTGGGCAAGCAGTTCCGAGTTTAAATAATGGCAATACTATATACACTTTCTTTCGATATTAGCTTGAACAAACATACAGAAAGATCGACACGCAAAAATTATAAAAATTTTAGATTAACATGGTTATTCACATTACTGATTGACGCTTTCATAAACCTACGATCACATTTTTTGTTATAATTGACATTTGTAACCATTGAGTCCGGATCTATACCTACATATTAAAACCATAACGAGAAAAAGCTCTACATTAAATATTTATCGAAAAAATTATTGGTATGTGTTCTAAAAGCGATACCGATGCCGAAAATGACTCGAGCAATATATCTGAGACTGAGTCTGGGCTGTATATATCTGTCTGATGTTAAACAGCCCTATCCCATAATCGTCTTGTAGGACACCGCATGGGAAGAGACTTAAAATGTATTAACATATAAAATACGAAAGTATGCATGATAATATAACTAGTAATTTTTTTAAAGAATTTTTTATCAGAAACATGAATGGATCGACATATATTTCGTTTCTCGGTTTGAATCTGTTTATCGATAAGTGCCTGATTCTGGGAATAGCAATGAACAAATGAGTGGACATAGATATACACTATAAATACACATACACCTACACCATTTTCAAAAATCTAAATTGGAGTTTTTTTACTAAATACAGCGCGATTCTGACAGCCTTCGTGATGCACACGTCCATAGGCCACAGTAACCACTTTCCATCTGGTGGGCCGTGCGCTTGTCTGCCAAACAAGTGGTATAAAAAAACTGGAAATCAGACTAGAACTAAACCTCACTTAAGGCTATTAGAATAGGCTATTTTTAAGAGTTTGTGATGGGCATAACATAAATACCAGACATATAAACAATATTTTAGTCTGTGATAGTCGACTTCAAAAAATTTGTCATTCATTCCGGTGCAACTGTAAACGCTTTTTTAACAAGCTCCCTAATGAAATTTGGAATTTGGTGCACCGGTCTTCTCTTCCTGGCTCAGGAGCTGCTGCCCACATCACTAAATCACTTGAGGGACACACGAGAGGCACAATCCGATCGGTAAAGGTCTATGAAAGCGGTTAAAATCCAACAAACATTATTAATTTCTGAGAGTCGCGCGCGCATCGGGATTTCCCTTCGCACAGACTCGTGACTATAGTATTAACGTAGTACATGAGTAAGTAAGTAAGTAAGTAAGTAAAAGTAGTAGAAACCACTACACTTCGTGTAGTCCAGTGATGTGCGTTATAATGAGTATTAATCAAACTATGGGTAAATTAGTAACCATTGAATTTTCGCGGTTTTTTTGAGAACACGGCAATGACAATACCGCCGTGTACCGTGTTTTATTGCTGAACAGACTCAAATTGCCGTGTAAGTGTAACACTGCAATTGCCGTGTAAATGGCAACACTGGTTCATGGACATAGACAGGTGTTGCCAATGACCACGCTCGAGATTTCCCACAAACCTGACTAATACCCGGGGTCTCTTTAGTGCACATGACGCCTTTTTTACCTGATCCTATAAATAAATACTCAATGCACTATTCGCCTTTTATTTATAACAAAGTATGTTTAATGCCAAAATGAAACAACAAAACGAAGTTTTCCAGAACCGAATTACAAGCTATGCTCTCTAGAAACCACTACACGCTGTTATAATAATATACAAGAAACTGTGTAAATGTATATTTATAACATGCAATATATTAAAATGATAATGAATATAACTTTCGATTGAGATCCATTTTTCAAATAAAAGATGAAGTAAGAAGGAAGATGAAGATGAAGGATGAAATATTAATTTGCAAGAAACAGACAAATTTTTGTTTGTAAACCTAAAAACGCAAATTTCTAAGACATAGTCAACTTTATTCTATTACAAAATATTAATTACAACAGAAATACAAACGAATTGGAGGTTGAAAAAGCTCAAAGTCGCTCAACGAGCTATGGAGAGGGCTATGCTCGGTATTTCCTTACGTGATCATGACATAACTTGGTGTATCTAGTAGTAGTTTGTAAGATAATAACCTTTTTTTTGTCAAAAAGGGAATTTGTGCTTGGCGTCACGGAATGTCGTGAAACACGGCCCCGACCGGTAAAGACTCCGACAAGAAACTCAGAAAACATTTATTTAGTTATAATATAATAATAGTTCGTTAAAGTAGCATAGTTGAGCGAACAGAATGAAAATAATGTTACGAGCGTACAATTTTGACATTTGGGATCATTGAGATCGAGAGTCAATTTTGAAAAGATTGTTACAAATCCTTTGTGAGTTTTGTAAACATCTTAGGGTTAAGATGATGATATAGACTTCATTTAGAGATTTATTGCACATGCATTTTTTCATTGTAATATTAAACTAAGAACATAACGAACGCGAACGTTCTGTGCATTTATTATAGGTAGTATTTTGGTCGCTAGTTACGTATATAATTTAGTTGGTATGGTTTACAGTAATAATTTACTAGTATTTTATTTATATCTAACAATCCATACTAATATAATAAATGCGAAAATAACTCTGCTTGTCTGAATGTTACGCTTTCACGCCTAAACTGTTGAACCCACACTATGCAATAACCGACATCCACGCGGGCGGAGCCGCGGGCAACAGCTAGTGCTTAGTAATTCTTTGACATCATAAATTTTCATCTGTTTTTGACTGTATGATTGTGCAATTTATGAAGGAATTATCCATTTTTACCGAAATAGAACAAAACTATAGACGAGAATCTCGCGCAGGCTTTTTATTCCGACATATAAATTAAAAAGCCGGTCAAATGCGAGTTAGGTTCGCACTCCGATGGTTCTGTACAAAATTGTATTCAGGGACGAACATATTAATAAGATTGCTTTGACTTACAAGGTGGATATTTGCATAGTTTGAAGACGTTACAGACCTGAGTATGTGGACTAGTGGAGAAGAAATGGCGCAACAAATTCCAACTTTTATTATAAATGTGAATTATAAAATAATACTTATAGATAATAATAGTCATTTATTTGCTTAAATTTGCCTATATATTAGATAGTATATAGTGGTTTTAATTATTCCAAGAGGTACAAAGGGATTTAACCATTAATTAGTTAACTGCAGGTTTTTCAGTCATATTTACCTTAAAAATGAAAGGAAGGTCAGTGGATTTATCAAAATTCTACGTAATAAATTAGATAATTAGAATTAGATAGATTAATGGTTGGCAACATTCGTATGTACCTACTTGTGATACCGATGTTACGTACAGATTTGTGGTCAAGATGTGTGTAATTGTTTTTTTGCCCAATTGAGCAGTCGGACTGGGGAAGTACCTCCGCCCTACAGAATACCGCGGTTGTGTTCCCAGCGGTGAGTAGAGTAGCCAGGTCTCCAGAGTCACCGGAGAAGTTGTGCTGTCAGTGGGATGACTAAAGGCCTGTCCTGCTTTGTCCTCTACACTGACGGCACAGAAACTCTGTGCTTACAAGGTCGGGAGCGCGAGTGAGGCTTCTCTGGTGTTACACACGTCCATAGGCCTCGATAACCACTTTCCGTCAGGTGGGCCGTGCGCTTGTCTGCCACCTAAGTGGTATAAAAAAAATCGATGTTAAGAATATTCCACAGACGATGATTGACAATCCTATAGTACAAACACATAACGTACAAATTTTTTCCAGCAGTGAGGTGAACACGTATTGTTATTTTTTTTTTCACGATAAGTGACAGTGACAACAATTTAATCATTTTCTTTTTGGAAAATAGAGCGTGGTGACGTCTAACGGCTTCTATATTTCAACCAGATCTCGTGGTGGGCGTTAAAATCCCCCAAAAATACCATTTCGGCATTCGGAAATCGCTCCTGCGCATCATCTGCCGCCTGACTCAGATATTCAAAGAGTCGAGTTGTCTCAGCATCTCCTGTATGGGAACGGTAGAGGCACACATAGATCTGACTCGTAGGGCCATGGTCTACGTATACCCAAAGGATGGAGAAGGATGGGTTCTCTAGGCAGCGCAAACGGCGACAGCAAACATCCGCCCTAACAAACACGCACACCCCGGCTTTTGCATGAAAACTTTCCTCAAGAACATAGCCAGGGTAGAGCAAGTAGGTCAGAAGAGAAAGCAGGACAAGCCTTCCCACTGACAGCACAAATTCTCCAGTAAGCTCTGGCTACCCTACTCACCGCTAGGAACACAACACGAAGTAGGGCGGAGGTACTTCCCCAGTCGGACTGCTCAATTGGGCGGAAATACAAGACGACTAGGCAATTCTATTAAAGAATATGAAAACTTTATATTATACCACATAGGACAAACACCAGGCTTGTATAGAGTTGGTTTTATTATTAATAAATGCCATAAAAAGAACATTATAAGTTTCAATGGCCTATCAGAGAGGGTACAGCATTTTGCTTTGTAGAATCGAGGCCTAGGTATATTACCTGAGACAAAAATAATTAATTACAAGTAGGTATTATAGGAATAAGTACGTAATAGTAGTAATATAGAAAAATATGTACACGTAAGTATATTTTCTAGAATATTCTGAAACATTTTACATAGCGGTCGGGTAGGCACGTTACCATTCTTCACTTTTTGTAGATCACTATTTGTTGTTATTAGAGCTGCCACCTCTCCGGGTTTGACCCGGAGTTTACGGGTTTGCATGGTTCATGTCCGGGCTACGGGTTTAACATCGATATCTCCGGGTCCGATGGAACGGGAAGCGGGAAAAAAACCGCCGTGTCCTACTTTTCCGCTAAAACCTTTTGATTCCGCTAAAAATAAATTTTATTAAATTCCAGTAAATTTCAATAGATCCCTATAGAATTCATACTCATATGAGCGGCCTTTTTAGACCTGCTGTACACTTAGATCGTTGCTTGATGCTCAGAAACCATAGGACTGGACTACAGTGTTTACCAGTCAAGTAGGAAGTGGACAATGATGATTACCACCTGATGGCAAGTGATCGAGGCATATAATGACAAGTCATTTACTTGACGTCGCACCGCCCATGTGCCACCCAGGAATCAACAGTATTGCATGAACAGCTGAGTAAATACAGTATTTTTGCTAACCTTAGAAAAATACGAATGAAGATGTGGGGTGGAGTATCATTTCACGGCCACATACTTCCGTTAAGCAACCAGTATATACATATCCAAGTGCAAAGGAAATTAAAAAAGACGACAAAACAAAAATCTTTACTGGGGCACATACTAACAAGCCATTATGAAATTCCAATTGTAGTCTCAGGGGAATGAATAGTTTCACGAGATGTGAGTATATAATATATTTCAAAGATTGATTTACACTGATAATGTTTACGGGGTTACAATGCCTGAAAGTCAGTAACACTACGTCGAATACAGTAAGTATTGCTCCGGCGAGCTTAGGTAGACCCTCGGACTCATTCGTTGCACTCGACATAGAGATAATTTACACACGAAACTGCGAAAATCCCCTGATGACATTTATCTGCAAACAGTGTACAAGCGTTATAGGAATTTCTGTAACAATCTCCTAAAAAAATTAAAAACGGAATACGAGAGTAAAGAACTGTCTAGAACACACATTTTCGACGAAGTAGCTGGCCGTTTTCAATCTGGATCTGTGGAAAGTGACGATTCTTTTCAAATTGTCTTCGATGATACTCCAAGCCGTCGGCGATCATCTTCAGATTGTGAGTCAGAAGATTCGTTCATCGTGTTTGAAGATACTCCAGACAGCTGTTTATTTTGAATAGTTTATTTTTTTAATTATGTTATGACGGTTCAGAAGTACAAATAAATTCAACTTACTAAAATAATAGACGGGTAGGTAAATAAGCCAGTGAGAGTGCGTCAGCGGGAGCGAAGGAGGAGGGAGGAGGAGGACTGAGGCAACTCGAGCGTCAGAGGTGATTGGTCATAAAATGTGAAGGTTCCATGAGGTTACGGGCACTTCGTCTTCATCTTATCTTCCTTGATATTGTTTATTGTAAGTGGATAAAGAGTAATTACAGTATCTTTTTCAAAGAACTAGTCAACCTTCTCAACTGGACAGTAGGAGTAAAAAGCTCATATTTGAAGGCTGTAATTGACGCCTGAACGGCTGAAGAATCAAACTGTTAATTAGAGTTCCCCTGTAAATTTTGGGTATGAATATAAAAAAGAAAAAATATTTAAAAATATAAAATAAATCATTTAATTCTCTTCTTTTATTAAAAAAAATACGCTAGAAAACAAATGTCTATGATACATTGTTGTAGGGAGTAAAAAAATTGCGAGCGCGGAATTCGTCACATTGCGAAGAGGAAAAACGCGTCCGCGTGCACAGAGTGCTTCTAATGTTCGAAATGGGGATGCTAGGGTTGTCGCATGCTACGCAGGAGGCGCGGGTTCGATCCCCGCTCAGTGCAAATATTTGTATGCATGAATATGGGTATTTGCATTGGTCTGGGTGTTTCTATGTATAATATATATGTATTTACAAAAAAAAAGGATTTAAGTATGTTTATCCGTATTCTAAACTAAATTTAAATATATTTTTAGGAACGTAAATATTACGTGTTATCTAAAAAGACACATTACTATATAAGATACCTATTTATAAATAAACCTATTTTAATTGTACACAATGCCGATGATATATAATAAAGGTATAATATAAACATACAAAAGCACCATAGTAACATGGTATATATATGTAATGGTGACCCTCTTTTCTTAATTTGTATTTTTTTTAACTATTGTGGGTCCAACAATGCTTAGTAAATATTCAAAGTCGGTAAAAGTTAACGACATAAATGTCTTAAAATGTAAGGGTCTTTTTACAATCAAATCGTCTGTTCTTAAATCTTTTATTCTATCACTGTTACTGAAAGAGATCTTGCTTCCAGGATCCACGGTGGCGGTGACTCACCGAGCGACATCATGTGGTACCCCCTGAAGATCTGACAACCCATCTTCTGCTGCGGACCACGTAGCAGTGCCATATGCCTGTCCTTCAGGGTGTACTCCACCAGCACTAAGTACAGTGCACCGCGTCTTGTTAATATTTGCATGAATATGGATATTTGTATTGGTCTGGTTGTGCCTCGGTGAGCACATTAAGCTGTCGGTTTTGTCGGCCACGGGTCGTTGGAGAAAAGTCCAAAAACTGGTCTAACTTTGCAGTTAGACCAGACCAGACGCTTCGACATCGCCATTGGGTTGTGATTCTTCTTTGTTTCTATGGACCATTTATGTGCAGTCAGATGATGTATTGTCTCTTCGTATACCTTATTTGTTAGGTAGATACCAACGATTTTTCTTCACACCTCGCTTAAAAGACCCTTAAGAGAAGGAAACACGTATATTGGTAAACAATGTCTAGTTTTTATAATTCAATTCATTAATTTCAGATTACATACTCCATATCAGTTGTTAGCAATATATGTCTGAGAACTATGTTAGTCGAAATAACAAGAATAACTAAGACAAGAAATAATAATAACACGATAGCCCCCAACCTAAGTGGATTAAATATCCTATCTATGGCCCATAAACATGTCTTCTGCAACAAAAATTTTGGTGACCACTTACCATGAGCTGAACAAACTACAATATTATTAACTGTACAACTTTTACAATATTAGTAATCCTTATTCGTTTTAGTCAAGAAGTAGGATTTACGTATACCAATCAAGAAGGGCAATGAAACCTAGACATCCTTTGAGATAGACTTGGTTCCACAACACTACAATACAGAAGCAATCGCTTTGAGCTGTTCTGAACAATTCAATTAAGACAGTATTCTGCTCTAAGATGGCTAGTGCCTTGTATGCACAACACTAGAGGCGGGATGCTCACTTTGAAACGATTTGGTCTCAAAATGAATACTTACAGATCAATTTCGACCCTTGTTAATACTCTTTTTTCCTACGTTCCTCGACTTTAGCATTTGGTGCGAGGTGATTTTATGAATAGCGAACTGATTCGTATCGTCAACTATCTTCTCAAACACTTATCAGGAACCAAAAGGGAATAAAAATCAATAGGTGTTTTATTAGTCATTATTAGTAAGCGAAGGTAGGTAGGTAGGTAAACCAGGATTTTCGGTGAAAAATTTAAAAAAGGGTTGCAAATATTCTGTGTTAATCAACTCCTGTTGTCAACTCTACATTGTGTTTTGAAATAGTGTTATTGGTTTTATTTGTGTTGATACCCCATTACCCTCTTAGCAAGGCTTTTAACACATCAATAACCAAATCTTTTCTTTGTTACAAAAAAAAAACGGAACACTAATCTTAACTTGACCACATTTATTTCTGTACTTATAACCTACAATTATGTATATTTAATACATTTATATCTACCTTAACTACGACAATATACAGGATGAATTTTTCAAAAGGGATTGGATGGCCAACTGTATAAAAATCTCAGTAAAAATGCTGAGAAACAGACTAAACATCGTATCCTTTTTCTTTATCTTAGCGTTAATCCCAGTCGCATCTGAAGTTTTCACTTCGGAGTCTGGAGTCCGGAGTCCGGTTTACCAGTCTAACTGCAGATGTGACTAAACTTCAAAGCTTAAGCGTAATGAATTCCAGGCCTTAATGGTGCGCAAGGGGAAAGAGTCTCCGAACCGCTTGGTTCTTGATCGGATGTTTTGCACCGTGTGCGGATGACATCTAAGACCTGCACGTGTTGTCCTGTGTAGGAAAGGGGAGGGTGGGACTAATTGGAAGAGCTCATCAGAACACTCCCCATAACACCCACATTTTACCAATCATTGTATTCGGTCCCATGTAATAGGGGTGAACATACTATTGTTTACTTGAGCCTGAGTCTGGGCTGTATATATCTGTCTGATGTTAAACAGCCCTATCCACAGTGGAATATATAGTCCAAATTCTGATTTAATATTAAGTTGTAATGTATTTTTTTATTCTATTATTGTTACTATACTAGAGGATTGATCTTTTTTATTGGAAGTATAGGGAGGTACATTTAAAATGAAACAAAAATGCCATAATAATGTACTTTAATCAATCTTTTTCGGAATTACTGTCACTGTCGCTTTCATGACAAACAAAGTACAATCTACCGAAGATACCAGAGCATGCATACATCATGGTCTACTTACGCATCTAACAATTTCAGCAGCAGTCTACTGTACGCCGTATACTCGTCTTCTCCGAACTCCCCCGGATGATGTCGGGCAAATTCGTAGGTGTCACAGAACTGATGTACTAGCAGTTCACGACGGTAGTGTAATGGCCAGGATTCGAACCCACGACCTCTCGATCGAAAGGCCGCCTCCTTAACCACTAAGCTACGCACGCTTCACATACGAAATATTCTTAAAAATATTCTCAAAATATTAACTTGAGGCTTAAGCCCTCTTTCTAAGATAGATAGATAATACTTTATTGTACACCAATACATTTACAACTTTTTTTTTTTTTACGTGCGCAAAATCCCCTCGGATACCTCCCCACCGGAGCCGGTGGAGGAGGTTATGTCGGACACGAACCGACTAAAACGCACGCCGCCTGTGGGTCGTTTTCTTGGTAAACATATCTTAACTAGCGTGTTCTATAGAATCTAGAATGCGGATAAACGTACTTAGATACTTTTTTTTACTTAAATTCATACATGTTATACATAGAAACATTTAGACCAAGGCAAAGATAAAATATATTTGCATATGCATAAAGTCGGGTCGCCGGAGCAGCGGTGTCTTCTATACAAGACACAAATTCGCTCCTGTGTGGAATACTGCTCGCATCTCTGGGATGGTTCAGCAAAGCAAAGCATTCAGTCATCAGTCAAATCTTATACGCAACACACGTTCTTAAGTACTATTCTGTGAATACCCCCGAAAATGCCAACTATGTCTAAGTGTGATAATTGTGACAAAAGTATCTCCAAAAGTTCGCCAGGGATAGAGTGTAGTAAGTGTGAAAAAATAGTACATCTTAATACCAAATGTACGGGTCTAACAAACAAACAGATTGCTGCACTAAAAGCCGCGACTAGTTTGGAGTGGACATGCCCCGAATGCCAGCAAGAAACACCAAGACGTAGCTCGTCAATAATCGTACCAGAAGAAGAAGATGAAGACGAACCAGTCAGAATCAACGCCAAGAAGTTACTAGGAAATATAACAAAAGAGGTGGAAAGGGCAATCAAGAGAGAAATGTCCCAGCTGAACGATTCTCTGCAATTTCACAGTGCCAAGCTCGATGAAGTTATGGAGCATATGGAAGTATTTAAGAAGACAATTAAAGCACTGGAACGTAAAAACACTGAGCTGATTAACAAAAATAGTCACATGGAGACCCGTATCGGCGCCCTAGAACAACGTTTGGAAGAGTTAGAGCAAGATAAACTGGCCAAATACGTAGAGATTGCAAATATTCCTAACGAATCCAATGAAGAGGCCCAGCTACTTGTAGAAAATATTTCACGAAGACTAAAACAACCCAAAGAAGAAATTAAGAGTACAAAAAGAGTACATAGACGAAAGGATCAGCCAGCAAATATATTGATTGAATTCAAGGACGAACAAGCTCAAGAAAAATGGATCAACGTCGCTAAATCTTTAAAAACCATCGTAGCCGATATTCACCCAACGGAAAAAAACAACAAGAACACGGTATTTATTAGAGAAGCTATGACCAAACTTAACAAACAATTATTCTGGAATGCTAAGCAGGAGTTAAAGATCAACCAGAGTTACAAGTATGTATGGTTTAAGAGAGGGCTCGTAAAGGCTCGTAAGGATGATAGTGATAAAATCATTGTCATCAGGACATTGGAACAAATACGTTCCCTCTCTAACTTGTAATGACGTGCGATATATCAACGTAAATCTAGTACACATCATATTTAAATTTCTTTATGGATTACTGCCCTTATGATATCACTGAAATAACTGATTGTTTAAATGTGAATGAATTTCTCTCTTACCTACCAAATGATAATCTAAATTTACTATGCCTACACTTGAACATTAGATCTCTAATTAAAAACTTTTCTGCGCTTGAACACTGTATACAGGAGTCAAAAAAGTCCATAGATGTCCTAATCATAACAGAGGCTAATATATCTGAAAGTATCAGTTGTCTTTATCAAATCAATGGCTACTGTATGCACACAGCCCTACGAAAGACACGAAGGGGCGGTGGCATTATACTGTATGTAAATAATAAACACAAATGCAGCATTAAAAGGATAAAGACGCATCACTTTGAAAACATATTATGTACTGTAACCACCCCGTCGAATTATTCTGCGGGCTTGTGTGCTATTTATCGGCCACCTAGAAATAGTAAAAATCTCTTTACCAATGAACTTTGCACTACACTCAATAACTTCTCTAAAGACACTGATTTGTACGTAATAGGAGACACTAATATAAACTTAAGATCTAATAAACCTGCAACACATAAATACATCAATATGTTAAGTGACATGGGACTTATGTGTGGGATCACGGAACACACGAGAATAGAATTTTCAAATGGAATATTAAGCAAATCATGTATTGATCACATCTATGCTAGATCCCGCACACAGGACCTATTTACCGCTGCACTCGGGACCACACTGGCCGATCACCGCGCTGTTATACTTGCATGCACCGGAGCACAACTACAGGTTGCTCCGAAATATAAAACATGCATAAACAACAATAAATTTGTGAACTTATTGGATCAAGTGAGTTGGGATGAGACGTATGATATGAAATGTCCAATTTCATTATATGACTACATATATAAAAGATTCAAACAGTGCTACGAGCAATCAAAATATGAGATCAAGGTGAAAAATACAACCTCCCGCTGTAATAATATATGGATTAATCGGAAAATAATCACAGCCTGTGAGTACAAAGATAAATTGTATAAAATATGGATAAAAGACCCTCATAATATAATTTTAAAACAAAACTACAACAGAGCAAGAAATCATGCAAATACACAAATCAAAAAGGCCAAAAACAACAACATTAAATCTGATATTTTATCAAATATGTTTAATACAAAAAATCTCTGGCAAATTTTGAACCGAATAACTGGACGAATTAAAAAGTCCATCGATGACACTATTATCAATGCTTTTAAAAATACCCAAAACACTTGTCAAGACATCGCTAATAACTTCGCACGAACCTTTGTAAATAATGTTAAGGAAATAATCCCAAAATGCTCATTACCATTACTTAGAAAAGCAGACTATCAAACCACCGCTAACGTAACAATGCGCTTCAAACCAGCTGAGCCACAATCAATTAGCAAAATTATAATGACTTTAAATAATAATAAAGCTCCTGGTATTGACGGCATTAAGGCTATGAACATTAAACAGATTAGTAATAAGATCACTTTGACAATTTGTAATTTAATTAACCTATGTATAAAAAATGGCAAATACCCCTCTATGCTAAAAACCGGAATTATAAGACCTATTCATAAAAAAGGGAGTCGTACGGACTATGACAATTATAGACCGATAACTATCTTGCCCACCATTGACAAAATTGCTGAAAAATATATATGCAAACAAGTCTATGACTTCTATAATAAAAATAATATTTTATCTAATAAACAATACGGCTTCCAGCCTCACAAAAGTACTACACAACTGCTCACAGCTTTCACTGATAGTATATATAACCATCTTGATAAAAAACATCACGTTCTCGTCGTATTTATTGACTACAGTAAGGCATTTGATATGCTCAAACATACTAGACTAATAGATTGTCTCTCGGACAGCGGGATTAGAGGAAACATTTTGACGTGGTGTGAAGACTATCTCAAGGATAGAAGGTTTATAGTCAAAGTCGGTAACGCGTTTAGTCAAAATATCTTGGTAACGGGTGGCACTGCCCAAGGCTCTGTACTTGGACCTCTTCATTACCTGACATATGTCAATAGCTTAGAGAACATCATCAAAAATTGCGACATTTACCAATTTGCAGACGATACCTGCTTAGTCTCTGCGGGACCAAATGTAATTGAAGCCCAAAATCATCTTCAAAAGGACTTCGATATGCTATTAAAATGGTCGCACGATGCTGGTCTCGTATTAAATGCAAAAAAAACCAAAGTGATGTATATTAGTTCCAGTCAAAATAGAAGCACTTTTATACCTAAAATTACGGCACATTCTCACGAATGCCTACATAAGAATAATCAAGACAATCTAACCATTTCCTGTGACTGTGATTGCATAGAACATGTTGACAAACAAATGTATTTAGGATTATTAATTGATAACCACCTTAACTGGAAGGAACACATAAACCAAGTGTCTAACAAACTAAGAATAATTCTAGCTAAGTTTTCAATAATTAAATGTAAAGTACCCTATCAAATACTCCTACTTCTCTATAAATCTCTGGCAGAATCTATAATATCATACGGACTATCAAGTTATGGTAGAACATACAAAACCCATCTTGACCAAATATACACATTGCAACTAAGGATTCTAAAACGAATAGTCCCACACAATATCAAAGAGAAATTTAAAGACGATTACCACCAACTTTTTGATTTCTGCAAAATCATCCCTATACATCAAAAAATAGAATTAACATTACTAGTCGAGGAATACTTTAACGATGGCCTAAAAAATGTGAAATCATCTGATGAACATGGTATAATAACCCGTAGTATCAAAAACGCTAAATTATTACTGCCAAGATACACCAATCTATATGGGAAAAGAACATTAAAGTATATCATACCATGTCTAATCAATCAACTACCTAAACTTATAAAGAACTCAATAACCAATCGAAATATAAAAAAAATATTAAAACAATACTTCATAGAAAACAAAATAAATGCGTAAGAAGTTTTTGTTGGAGCAGCCTGTATGCATAATATCGCCAAGGCACAGCGACGCGAGGCGGGGCGGCGCGGTGTGGCCGCCGACGACGCGTTCATTCATTTTTGTATTCTACCTCCTAAGTTCTTACAATTTCTCACTTGTGTATAAAAAACTATTATTATTGTAATCTGTTTGCACAATGATGGCACTAATGCACGGAAAAACTCTAATGAGTTTATGTGGCATTTTTATGACGAATGTTTTTGTTGTTAATTAAATTAAATAAATAAAAAAAAAAAAAAAAAAAAAAAAAAGATGCTCTCGACAGGTTGCAGCGACTTGCGGTCCGCATCATTGGGAATCCCGATGTCACAAACACCCTAGAACCTTTACAGATGCGTAGAGTTTTGAATGCAGACAAAAAAATACTTACATACTTTTCTTTTCAAATCAATATTATGGGTACATGATATTTACCTTTGCACGACTTATGTCCAAAAGGAAAAATGTACAATCGCATAATAATACCCAATTAGAGAAATGCCAAATTAGCACCCAAATTCTTGTAAATAGATAAAACGAGCCCTGCTCACTCCAAGGGCTCGAGCCAATGTTCAGCAAACGTTCGAGGCTGCGGGCGGCGGGCGGCGGGCGGCGGCGGCGGCCGGTTACTCGGACTCGTGGATGCCGGACTCGCTGTCCTCGTCCTTGGCGTCGAGGCGCGTCTTGAGGTCGCCCAGCAGCTCGGGCGGCGGCACGAGGCAGCACGTCACCTCGCCGCGGCCCCCCGCCAGCTGCAGGCGCGTGGCCGCGGCGGCGTGCGGCGCCGGGTCGGGGGCGAGCGCGAGGGGGGCGGAGGGCGCCGAGCGCTCGCGCCACTCCGCGATCTTGGTGCGGCCCAGAAACTAGTGGAGCATGCTTACGTAAACACGCTGACGTTTGGAGACTTGGCGTCGCTGCGTTGGGTGGAAGCACCGCCCCGCTACGCACTGGAGCGACCGCAGCCGCGCAGTGCCGAGCTGTGCGCCGTGTAACCTTACATTTATCATTTTCATTTAATTTTACAGACAATGCTTCCTGAGAATTATCATTTATTTCAAAATAATCTAGCATATCTAAATCTAGAGGCTCATTATTTTTTCTTTTCTTTTCTTGTTTGTCTCTAATGTTAACATTTCTAATCACTTTCGGTCCAGTTGTTTTATCATTTAACGTTTCAAACGTGTGTCCGTGTTCTTCGTTTATATCTTCATTGTACCGGTTTGTATTTTCTACTAAACTTATCATTTTCGGTTCATTATTTTTTGCTAACAGTAGGTATGATTTAGGGCCAGTACACATTATCTGCATCAGCAAAGAAAAGATCATTCTGCACCATCCCTAAGGATGTCACAACACGCCTTAGCTTAGTTTCCAACAGGGCCGATGGATGCTGAAGGATCCTTTTCGTTGCCAATGATGGCACACAGCACAATTTATTGGGCTCGCCACCACGAAGTCTAGAGGTCAGCGTTGTTAGTCGGATCGAGATGATAATGGCATCATGGAGACTTTATGGATAAGACTATTGGCATTAGTTGCATCGCTCGCAGCAACTCTAACACTAAGTCTTTTATGTGACAGATAGGATATCCTGCTTATGGTCGCTCCCCCAATTTCCTATAACAAGAAACAAATTAGGTATTTCTTTATGTTGGTACAACGCTGGACACATACAATACCGAGAGAAACGGAATGCTGAATTTGTTTCTAGTAGACGTTGGAGGTATAAAGGAGACTAAAATAGAAATAGAAGTCAGAACCCTGTAATATTGGATGGAGAAAGATCGAAAATATAACACTTTTAAATTAGGTAACAGAGAAGGAAGAAGTAATAAAATGAGAAAATCTCGGCGGAGTTGAAAAAACAATCAAACTATGGCAATTCTAAGTCAGCAGACATTTTATCTCTTATTATTATTTTTTCCGTCAAAATTCCCGCTCTTTTTTTTAATCTAAATTATTAACACTTAAAACTCCCCTTTTGACTTTTTATGGAGGATTTTATCGTCGTCTTGAGCTCTAACCAAAACCACAAGTGTACGGTATTAATACACATCTAACAATTAATTTTAATTACAAATAGAGAGCATTAAAATTCATATAAGTAGGATATATTATATAACATACCTACGCTGCCGTAAATTAATGCTATTCCATAGGTGATAAATCACTAGATATTAAGTAATAAACAGCGTTATATATATTTCTGGTTATCTATTGTGTCTTAATGTTTTGATTGTATTTGTGAGTTTTATGTTCGAACACAATATAAAAATTGTTCATGAATAAATACCAAATGGCCTGCGGCTCCTCCTGAATAAAAATTTGATGCAATTCCCGTGATCCACTAGAAACTGATTACTGAGATAAGTAGTAACTCATTTTTTATTTTGAAAATAATCAGCCTTATACCCCAACAAGCTCCAGCTGCCAGCATCATGTTTGTAAAAAGTGTAAAGGTGGTAGGAAAAAACTTAAACCTTCTTGTAGTTGGTGCAAAGATTATGAAAACTATGCTGAAAACTTGCAGTTACGTATACTTTTACAGTGCTATAAAAAGTTATGTGAGTACTTTATGGACACAGATGTGTATAAAATATTGTTGGAAGAAGACGAGATAGCAGCTGGAGTAAATGGTGGTACTGTGGCTAGTTCAGGGTTAATAGATTTGATACAGGAAGGTGCAGGTTTCAGTGACGATTATAAAAGCACAGCTGGACTATCTAAATCTGCTTATAGTATTTTACCATGTGTGTACACAAACTCGGCAGGTACACAAACACAGACCGAGGTATCCGTGTGGATTTTGCGCACGTAAAAAAAAAAAAGGGCCCGCTTTTTCCCTTTGAGTTACGACACCCTAAAAAAGTATTTTTCTTAATTCTCACATTTGTGCCTAGATTACAATGATTAGCTATTTGGATATACAACTAGACGGGTCATACACTATTTTGCCATCTCAGTAGAATAAGATGGAGTTTTAGAATTGGGTTAAAACTGTCACCCGCAATATATTAATTATTATAATCATATTTCGAAAATGTAACAGTGATTTTTAATGACAGCAATTAAGTGATAAAATGCAGAATTCTTAATTTTATAAATATTATTATCGTAGTTGATAACTTCTCACTATATTAAGGTCCACATTAGTTGTAATTTAGTATTATTGTCCTGTAAAATATTGATCAAAATAATCTTAATATATATTTCATTCAAATATTGCCTATTGTAATATTTACAAACAAATATCACGGAATGTGTCTGATAGTGATACTAACCTTTGAACTATCGCATTCCGTGATATACAACAATGAAACGTCAGGAAATATATCTCGGAACAATATATCTTGGATTTAAAATGTACTCAAAGCGGGCTCCATACGCGCAGTGAGTGTGGAGGGTACCGTCGGAAGGGGAAGACCTAGGCGCACATACCTGGACCAAATAGGGGAAGTTTTAGAAAAGGGGCAGGTCCGGAGTACTCTAAACCGACGAGCATGCATGAAGAATGTAATGAGAGTGAATGAAGCGAGAGTAGAATTATTTCTTATTATATACCTTGTAAAATTGCAAAACTTCACGATCATTATTGTATTTCTTAAAATTGACCTATCATACTATATAGAACAAATCTGCTACTTAGCTGAATGCCTGAATATTTTATACGAGCAATTTGATGAATAGATAAATAATTTGAAAAGAAGATATGGTATCAAATTAGGTAAACCTCATTTTACCTAAAGTTTGTTCATTATAAGATGATTCGCGTGATTCAAAGCAAATCCGACGCTTCAACTTTGAAACGACATTAAATTGATACTTCCGTATCACAACATACTCCATCTTGCTTTTTCACTAACAATGATACACATGAGGAAAAGGAGGTCAGAAGATATAGTTGGTCTTTTTTTGTAAAGTTTAAATAATTTAGTACGGAATTATAATGGGGAATTCAGAAATATGTGGTTAAGTTCAGGCTCGACCGGGATGAATACAGTGTAGACTATAGTTATATGAAATTTATACAGCTTTAGGCTGTATCACAAACCGTATTCAAATACAAAACCGTCATCAAAATATTTGTACAAAACCTTAAAAGAATGAAGTCTTAAATTAAAAGTGCCTTTGTTTTAGAAACCTCACAGTGAAGATAATATTTATACAAAACCTTAATAGAATGAAATCTTAAATTAAAAGTGCTTTTGTTTTAGAAACCTCACAGTGAAGATTCTCCAGGTGATCGAGTTATATATGAGTTACATGATGAGGCTGTCAAGCTGAGTGTCACCATTGTCACATGGTATGTGTAAGTAATGGTGACCCTCTTTTCTGAGACTTCGCCTTCAGCTTACCATCACGCATGGCGAAGTCTAATTGACGTGTTCTATATATATATATAAAAAAAAGTTGCACAACCTTCTATGATTAGGCACAAAAATAACGAGGTAGTAAGAAATACAGTAATTAACCGTACTTTAAACGTTTTTAATAATCTGTAGGACCTCCTAAAGCATTAGCAACAGCTCGACAACGGCGTGGCATACTTAGTATGAGATTGTCAATCATCGTCTGTGGAATATGGCTCCATACACTGCGAAATACAGACATCTAGAGTAGCTAGAACTGACATTACGCAGTTCAGTAGAATAAAATGAATGAAGTTTTTTTAAGTGTCTCACTCCACTCACGCATGTGCTGATACGTCCGCATAATTATGCCTAATTGCTTACGTAAGTTCTTTTTTTTTAAATAGACGACAATTGCACACATGACAACCATTGGTAATGTGGATAGACTATGAAGGTGTGGGATGGTTGCATCGGTCTGATTCTTGGGGTATCGTTTGTCCAACGAGTAAAGGCTGAAAAGCGTCTTTATTGTATGTATAGTATATATTTGTGCAGTTAATTGTCTAACAGAGGTCTTTACTTAGGGATATTTATCTAAGCTGTGCCTGAACTAGGTAGTCCTGTGCTTGAAGCGTCAAGGGCAGATTAAAAATATTTCTTAAATACTTATTACAGATACACCCAATTTACTATGAATAATACAGTGCTTGAGTTATTCGGTAACAACAGTCAACATAAAAATGTTTACGTAAAGCCATGAACGCACTCTCCAATAGAAACGCAGTAAACATGAACATTGATTTCGATATTTTTCTTCTTGTTTACGTCATAATCATGGTTTATTTGCGAATACAGGTAAAATTTGTATTTGGGAATATAAATATAGATATTATTGTACGCTCTGGAGATTTCCTTTCTGAGGCATATACCAAAATAGGTTTGATTCCGAAATAGCCACCGTTAGTCCCGTTAAGGTTGTACTCGATAGGGATTTTCACATGAGAAACGTCGACGCGTAACATGAGTGACCGTACAACACGCTGAGTTCATTACTTAAATTAATAATTGTAAAGTTTTGTGAACAAATATTAAAAACTGTTCCCCTACCTAGTGATCAGGTAAAAAAAATATTCGGCGCATCTGTTATGAAATGCCCATTATTCTGTAAATAGGGTGCGGTTGACAGCATTACAATACATGGATAGACAAGCTAGGTTCAAGTTGAGGGTTCAGTACCAAGTTTCTGAGGAGATTTTAGTTCGTTTTATGGTTCAGTTTTTTTCTTATTACGAAAAAAGTAAGAATTAACAAAGTGGGCACATTTATTACCCACAATCTGTAGTCAAAAACTGAAACCCACTGTCTCTTAATATTTCACTAACTGCATCTTAAAAGTATTGTATATTCAAATAGATATTATTCATGTATTCGATTTTCGAATATATTCCATAATTCGATATTCACTTCATTGTCACGTTTAGACGTGTTACAGTTATCGGTATTCGATACAGAATCACGTGTATTAATATGTTTAGATGTTAATTCAACAATGTTTTTGTCTGTTTTAGAATTCATATTTTGAAAACTCTCTTTAGAAATTTTCATTATTGGATTCTGGGCTGTATATACTATTCTAATATCTTCTATCTTCAATATCTGTCTGATGTTAAACTGCCCTATCTCTGAGTCGCTTTGTACGACAACGCCTGGCAGAGATGGGGTGGTCCAAATTTAGTTTTCAAATTTGTACAACACACAACGGAGTTTTCTAAGTTTTACAATACTTCAATAGATATCCTTTTGTATATACATACGAACATATTCGACTAACATGCCTCTATAGAAATATAATACACATCCTAAAATTGACAAAGAAGTGTAATTGGATTACTGAGCGGTTAATATCTCCTTTCTAATAGCTTCGCGAAATATCTCTACGAAAGTACATATTTTAGTCAGTTTTTTGAGCCACTTAAACGAGTCCCTAAATAAAAATATCACCTACCAATGTCTCTATTTCAGGCGATCAAAGAAATCCGCAAAATCCGGAAACAACTAACTTCACAAATTAACTTGAGCATAGACGGAGTCGACATCACAGTGGACCCTGAGATGAAGCCAATTGATGACAACCAGACTCGACTCTTGCGCCAGTTGGTACTTTGTGGCCTGGGGGACCAGGTGGCCAAAAAGATAGGCTTAGACGAAATTAAACCAGGTGAGTTGATGTAGAAACAGGCATTAGAACATTCTCACAAGGTCGGCAGCTGAAATGTGACTCCCTTGGTGTTGCAAACGTCCATAGGCCACGGTAACCACTTTCCATCAGTTGGGCCGTGTGCCTGGTACCACCATTTAGGAGGAAAAAAAATGACAGGCATATTCTCTCTGCTAGTGGTTTTCCCAAACGATTGTAATATGGGTTCTACTAAAAGGGCATTAGGATTTTTACAAGAGCAGTCCTTGGTGTTGCACACGTCCATATCATTCATTCATATCATTTATTTGCGAAAATGTGTACATAAGGTGATTACATGACATATTATTTTTTGAACAGCCAAATTTCGCCTCAAGGTATGCAAATATGGGTGGGTTCTAAATGGTATAGTATAGTAAACCATATAGATACACAATCAATCATAATAATTAGAAATCCATGCAAACACAATGAAATTAATTTATACTAAATTAAAAAATACACAATAATTTCCAATTTTCATAAAATTAGTAACAATGTCCACTAGCTTTTAAGACCCATAATGTAACCATATTGAGTAGGGTAGCCAGAGCTCACTGGAGAGTTTTTGTGCTGTCAGTGGGATGACCAAAGGCTTGACCTGCTTTGTCCTCTACACTGACGGCACAAAATCTCTTGATGATGCTGTCTTCAGATTCAATTGACAGCGCGAGTATTTTTGGGTGTGAAAGATCGCCTATCTAAGAATGCCAATTTGGCGTCGCGGTGGCCCTCGGACCCCGGGATACTTCATGGGGTCACACCCCATACACTCAGTTATTCTATTTTCCATTCTATCAATTTTTAAAATGTATTCTTTTTTCTTTAACGATATTTTAAAGCATTCAATTCGATTTATATAGGCAAAATTTAATCGGTTCAGGCGGGATTCAAACCCGCGTTCTTTCCCTTACTAAGGGATCCCGCCTGTTCCGATTCAATTTTCCCTATTTAATCGATTCATTATTTTTGTAAAAAGATATAAATAACACACAAAAAAATAATTGCATACATTTATATTCAAAAATAACAACAAACTTTCACTTTTTTTTCTTTTCTTTTTATAATATCTATTAGTAGAATTTACAATTCGACGCGTTTGCTGAATAATAATATATTATAAAAATACTAACTTTACAAGAAAAATAAAATACAGGAAACTTTTAATAACTCTTCCACGGATTGTTTTATTGCGAAACAATATATAAAAATAACGGAAATAAATAACCCAATATTTTAATGTCTCATATAAACATATAGCTTGGCAGGTTTTCATAAAAAAGTCAAAAAATATCACAGTAAAAATCATTTCAAAGAACTATATACAATTATTCGTGTTTAAACTGGATAAGATGTAAATTTGAAATGATAAATATTTGATAATTGTTTTTTTTTGATAATTGAGTAAAAAAGATTTGAAAATGATAAATGATATTTTGGACCACTACACTACTGTATAACTGAACCAATTATTCTCAGCCGGACCCGCATGAGAATAAATGAGTTACTGCAGCCTAATTGAAATATCCTGTTAAGTTTAAGGGTCACAGTAATGAACATAAGTTTAAAACGACCGACTCTGTTATTACCATCAGAGATTGTTTTATTGTGGGTTTTTTATTTTCAACTTCTTTGGTTATACTTAATTGACTATAACTTAATTACAACATTCTTCATTTATTTATTATTTTTAATTTGTATAGTTTAAATTTATTTCAGTCTTGATATCGCCAAAGCTTTCGATAGAGTCTGGCACAAATCGCTTCTCTCCAAGCTACCAGCCTTTGGTCTGCCTCCTAGACTGTGCAACTGGATTGCTAGTTTCCTGCGGGAGCGCCGTATCCGCGTCCTCTGTGATGGACGGGCTTCGGAGTTCTTGCAAATAAATGCTGGCGTGCAGCCCGTGGAAGGTTCCACGCCTAAAATTGAGGTAGACAGAGGTGTGAGACCAATTATATTTTCGGTCCACCTTTTTTTTATACAACTTAGGTGGCAGACAAGCACACGGCCCACCTGATGGAAAGTAGTTACCGTGGCCTATGGACGTTTGTAACTAGTTGATTGTCAAATGAATAAATAGTTTTTGTTGCAAAACTCACGTATGAAAAGCATGTAGACAATATCGCGACGAGAGCTTACAAAATGCTAGGTTTTGTCCTCAGATCATGCTCACAATTTTCAAATATGAAGGTGATCAAAATTTTATATTGCTCATACGTTCGCAGCGTCCTTGAGTATTGCTCACAGGTTTGGAATCCGCAGTATGATGTCCATATTAATAGATTGGAATCTATACAACATAAATTTTCTAAATTCTTGCGGTATAAATGCAACACACATGATGATACTTATGAGGCCAGCTGTAGGAGACACCACTTATTGATATGAGTATCTATATTTATGTATTATATTTATGTTATGTATGTGTATATATTTTATGTATATGTATAACTATTCTAATATTGAATTTAATAAAATGCATAAAGTATTTCGATCAATGTATATTTTACTAGCTGTTTGGTGTGTCTCTCACCTGTTTTAGGCGAGTACTTTTTGGATGAATGAAAATCAAGAAATTCGCGTCATTGTTAGCGAACGATTAGACAGTCACAGTACGCGTCACAAGTTACTTAGTTTTTAATTTTCTCGGCAGTCCCCAAAGACAATCAGGCGTATTTTTTTATATATATTCTGCCCCTCAATTGACTACACTCTGCTGGAGTAAGAAGCTAGAGTGACTTCCAAATGATAATGGACCTCCCGGCGGTGAGTAGGGTAGCCAGAGCTCACTGGAGAGTTTGTGCTGTCGATGGGAAGACTAAAGGCTTGCCCAACGGCACATAAATTCTGTGCTTACAGGGTCGGCAGCGCGAGTGTGACTCCTCTGGTGTTACACACGTCTATAGGCCACGGTAACCACTTTCCATCAGGTGGGCCGTGTGCTTGTCTGCCACCTACTATTAAACACTTTACTAATTACTACCTATTAAAAACTACTATTACCATTGTTAAACCATGTTTTCTGCAAATAAAGATTTCGTTCTTAAAGATGATGATATGATAGTTGGTGTATAAAGTTTTCAATGGAAACGTGGCTTTCTGTAGGATCTTTAAAGATTTCTTGTTCATATACTTGGTTTAGTATAGAAGAAAAAGTTCTAAAAGTATATAGTAATGTCACTTACAGAAATCAATCTATTTTTTAAACCTTTATTGCGTGCCGTAAAATCAAACCTGTCTTAACTTTAACCAGGATTCCCAATAATAAAACTTACCCTTCTCCCAATGCTATCAGTCAAATAGGCGGCAACAGCTCCAGCGATAAGACACACTAGTCCTAACACTACACTACATAGGTTTGGAGACATGATGTCGCCCACTGTGGCGTCGAACAAGGGTTCAGCGTACACCTGCACCATGAGCCTTTGGGTTGTGGAGGTCAGATTACAGTCGCTTCACGGAAAATATCGAAGTTTAGCCAAATCCGCTGTTAGGCTGATAAAGCGGACCCCAGACTCCGAGGTGAAAGCTTCGGATGCGACTGGGGTTAACGCTAGGATGAAGAAGAAGACGTTAGGAATAAAGAGATTAAAATAATTGATTTTTGCTTCTGACCTACATGATTTAAATCTTGAAATGTAAACGTAATATTTACATTTTTATTAGAGTACATAGTAACAGATTAGCACCGAATTGTATTTAACAGCTTGCGTGTTTCGCTCGTGAGTTGTGAAACGCACAAAACCGACAAAGGCGTATTATTTCCTTCAATTATCTCGAAGCCAAAGATGGGTTATAATTTTGACAGGTTATGTGTGTATATATGTATTTAGGTATGTATGTATGAATGATTGTATGTATGTATGTAGGTTCATCTGTTCCCTCATAACTCCTCTACTGCTTATTAAAACTAGTCAAATGGGGTATCGTTAGAAGCAAAACATCCCCTGCAAAAGGGACTGTCCGTGACACCAATGGTGTATAGGTGCTTGTGGATGGGGCAGTGGCCCGTTATAGTCCCATTATTGTTCTTAGACTTGTTCTGTCTAGTTTTAGGAGACGTTTCGTGAGTCGTTTGTTTACTGATGGTCCAGGGTCGGGGATCAGTAGTGTATGTCAACGGTATGTATGCATGTATGCATAATACATTAAAATTTATTGTGTAAGCAGTAATATTCAATATTGCTATTTGCAAAATGAATAGAAATTTTGATATAAGTACTACCCCAGTCGGACTACTCAATTGGGCGGAAATACCGCTGTGTCCTACCTCCTGCTGGGTTATCTTTTCATGGTCTTTCACCTAAGTGGTATAATTAAAATCTAGCGCCTTCTAATCTTTGGTATTCACCCTTGACTCCGAGTCTAAAAATCTTCCTACAGTCCAGAATCCTCTAAGCGGGTAATGAAAAAGCATCTGATAAGGCAGTCAAGCTGAGGTCCATCATTGTAACCCTGCTGATGTCTGTGATGGTGACCCTCTTTCCCGAGACTTTATCCTCAGCTTACCATCACATATTGCTGTGAACTCTAACATATTATACATAGTGAGCAAACCTTAATGAGGTATCTGGTGATGTCCCTGCCGGCGATGTCGAGCCTCCTCGTGAGGTGGGGTAGTGAGAACTCCTCGTACACGGGACAGATGTGGGTCACACCATCACCTGCGAAGCATGATTTTCCTATTTATATTATAGTCACACACGGTGCAGAACATCCGATCATGAACCAAGCGGTTCGGTGACTCTTTCCTCTGTCGCACCATTAAGGCCTGGAATTCATTATCAGCTCACGTGTTTCCTTCTTCCTACAGTCCCGGGTCCTTTAATCGGGGCGTGAAAAAGCATATGATGAGGCTGTTAAGCTGAGTGTCACCATTGTCACATGGTATGTGTAAATAATGGTGACCCTGTTTTCTGAGGCAAGGCAAGGTGAAATCTAATTGACGTGTTCTATTTATAAAAAAAAATAGTTACAGCTTTTTCCCTTCAGAGTAGGGCGGAGTCATCAAAAATCAATGTTTAAAAATGATTTAAATTTCATTCATTGGTTACGATAGTTCGTACGAGTATCGTTGGATGGCTCCCACAGTTGTCGTTAGACGGATATATATAGGAAGATTTGGATGATTTCAGGCGGAGTTCGGTGGCTCATCGTTCAGAGTATTCCCCGGTAAGGGAAAGGTTCGAATCCTCACAGTGTCACAGTGTGTTTCGAGTGAAATAATTCACTCGAAACTGGATACCCCTTACTTGCTCTCCCAAATAACTTTCAACACCAGACACAGCGCACGCAGATCTAATCATACAAATCTTTTTGCCTTACAGGTTTATAAAAACAACATATCTTTCTATGCCCCCCTGGTCAGGATGGCCCGTCAGTATAATGACATGGCCAAAAATAACTCAGAACTTGATATTGTAATAATTAAAAAATATGTGTTATTACAAAGTAAAAAAAATTGGTTCGCAAGCGTCAGATGTAATAATAAAAAAATATGTGTCATATGACAAAGAAAGAAAGTAAGTGTGTAATCTCCTATTTAAAAGAAATATAAATAAAATTGGTTTGTAAGTACATTACCATAAAAGTTCGGGCGCCTTGGAGATACACATGCCTAAGATAATCAGCGGATATTGGAAACTTTTAATCTTCCGGAGGTGAGCTAAATGAAACCAAACTGTGAGGTTTAAGGTTTTATTGTCCACTCCAGTGTGCATTTAGAAATAGTTGCAAGGATACATTCCTAATGTATATCTAACCTTAAATTTAAAATTAGAGTTTTATAAGCTATGTCTATATTATCCTACGTCAATATGATTCTATGTCACCAATGCACTTTTAGGTCATTTTGAAGTTTAGATTTAAAATATAATTAAAGTAAGCTCACGGCATCCCTCGGCGAGTATATGTAAACACAGCAGCGAGAAAGCTCGTAGCAGGCGAAGTTTTCAGTTTAAGCCCATGCGGTACATCCATGTTTGAGGTGAAAAGTCCAAACCCTCCATAAGGAAATGCAGATGACCGAAGACAAAGGAACGCCGAAAAAGGTCCAAAGAAAAGAGAAAAGGCAAAGACAAAGGCAGTTCCAATTTGGAAACCTGTAATAAAATTGCATGTCATTAGAACAAACTCCAATATAGGGCACGAGGTCCTAATTTTTTATAAATTTGCGCGACTTACCGCCTTAATTTGCTGGAACAATGCCAATAGCAAAAGAAATCATAATATTTTCAGATTAAGAGCTGAAACAATAGAATTTTAACAATTATTTTTCAAATTAGGAGCGTGGCGAATTTCCATCAAAGGGAATCTTATTAAAAAATGACAACTCACCAGAAATAAACTATAATTCCACAAGAGGATAGTTGTGAGGACACAAACTATTATCCTTTTGGCCAAAATACTCTCATTTTTATGAGATTTATTGAAATTAAGTTACGAAGCCATGAATATCGACCATTCCGTCTCAATATAGGAAGAAAGGTGCTTTTGACAGCGATACGTCAAAATGTCATTCACTCCGCGCTCCGAAACCTTTCGTTCAAAAATAGAATTAAAACAGGTGTGACGACGTTCGCAGAGCGCGTCGTTACATTACATCCCTCCCCAAAAAGAAAAAAGAAAGAAAGAAACTTCCTTTTCTAATGAAAATTATGAGAGTCCAGAACAAAATTCCAAAAAAAACCTCAAAAGACAAAATGTCTTGCAACATTTTTCAATAAACAAAAAAGGCAATGCGAAAGCATCTTGCATTGGGTATTGCAGAAATAATTATAAATTAAAGAATGGGAAAGCATTCCTAAAAATCAAAGAATGTGAAAACACTCGAAAAGTAAAGAACCAAACTCAGAAAAGAGTAAAAACTTATTTCAACACAAAAGTGAAAATAAATCCTTCAATAAAACAAATTAAACAATCCCTACTCAATTCCATTCCAGATATCGATTAGGCAACCAACGCCGTCGAATCTAATCCTTGATCTTAACCAGCCTTCTAGCATCAATACAAAAGTGCGGTTGAGCTCCTACGCCACCGACTCTATACCAGCTATTCCTGAAACAAAAATATGAAACTAACAAGATATCGGTTAAGCACCAACGCTGCCGAATCTGAAAGAAAATCGGTAAGAACAATGAAGTTTTCCCACTGTCGGTTAGGTTGAAAAGCCGCCGACTTCAAATTCCTATTCCAACATCTAAAACGTCAAAACAAAATCACAACAAAAGTGTCGTAATAATATATTTATAAGCATTGTGATCGGCATAACACCACCAACTTTCCGAGCACAAGCAAAATATAAAGAAAATATGACAATTGTGACCAGTACAACACCACTGACTTTCTGAGCACAACCGCATAAGAAAAGTATGACATTTGCGACCGGCACAACACCACCGACATCCCGTGCGCAAAGCATAAAAAATGTAACAATGTGTATAAAAACACAATCGTACAAAAAGAGAAAAACGACAATTACGACCGGCTCAACACCACCAGCTTCCCGTGCGCAAAGCGTAAGGTGTGACTATGTGTATGAAACACAATAGCACAAAAAATTGTAAAGTCCAGTAAGACACAAGTTTCCCAAAAAATGGTATAACAAGGTGTGTAAAAAATGCATAAAATGCGTCCAATCCGAGAATCTTAATACTAAGAAAATAACCCAGAACTGTACAAAAATAAAGTTCAAGAAACTTAATTTTCCATTCCCTAAGTGAGTGGAAATAAGTCAAGTGAATTTAATGTAGAAAATGAATATTAAATTTCACTCCTATATTAGAGTAGAAACTAAATTCCTAAATTTGTACAAAATATACAATATTAAATATACAAGTGTATAAAAATATATACAGGAAAATAATCCTATACAACAAAGATAAATAAAAATATAAGATCTTTCGATGTGGAACAATTTGTTAATATGGAGTAGAGTTACACAATAACAAGTCTTAAAATGACCTAAGTTATTTTTGAAGGAAACTAAAATTGAAATTAATAAATTGTTGTGAAGTTCCTAACATACATCTCCTTTCAAGAACCCTAAACCTACCAAACATCACCTTTTAATGGGTTCAATACTTCAAACAAAGTACCAAAGACAAAGATAGACTTTTTGACAGTCAAAACAAGAATAATTTTAATATTTTATTATATCTTTAATATGATAACGACCAGTATAGTTTTTATTAAGGTCTTTTAAAACATAAACATTAGAGGAAATTTTATCTATTATTTCACACTTAACAAACTTAGGTGCTAACTTAGCCGAAAAGAATGCAGGAGCATTAGACTGCACAAAACTTCTCCTCCACACTATATCTCCCACTTCAAAAGAAATGACCTTCCTTCCTATATTATAATAACGCGCATTACGCTTATAAGCTTTAAGCAATGAAGCTTGAACTTTTATAAAAATATCACTAAGTGATTTAAGTGAAAAAGCAAATGAAGACCTATCAACAACATCAAGTTGATTGAGGTTATCAAAAGAATTACTAAAACGGTGCAATGAAGCATCAAAAATAAGTTCTCTACCGAACATGAGAAAATTAGGAGTGAAATCTGTAGCTAGATTCACACTACTATTTAAAGCTAATTGAACATGAGGCAAATATTTTGACCAAGTTCTATGATCATCTTTAACAAAACAAGAAATACATGTTTCGACTGTTTTGTTATATCTCTCTACAAGATTATTTTGAGGTGTATATAAAGTATTATAAAATATTTTACTAATATTATAACTTTTTAGAAAATCTACAAATTGCTTAGCTGTAAATTGGCTTCCATTATCACAAACAAAAATTTTAGGTGTTCCAAACTTAAGAAATATTTCTTTTTCAAGTATCCTACAAATTACTTTAGTGGTAGCACTAGTCATAGGAAATATCCAACAATATTTTGTAAAAACATCTATGATTGAAAGTATATACTTGTGGCCAGAATAAGCTTTTGGAAGAGTTCCAATAATATCAATAGAAAGCATTAACATTGGTTTATCAACTTTCTTAGGATTAACCATAATTCCATGAGGTGGATTAGTAGAAGATTTATAAGCTTTACAAGTATCACAAGAAGAAATGTATTTTTGAACATCAATAAACATACCTTTCCAAAAATAATGTATTTTTAATTTATTTAAAGTTTTATGAATTCCTAAATGTCCTGAATTAACATCATCATGATTAGATTTAATAGTGTCTAAGATGTGTTCTTTAGGTATGACAATTTTCCAATTTAAACGATTATTAGGATTATATTTATCTTTACAAAATCTATACAAAGTATCACTTTCAACTTTGAAATTTTTATATTTTCTAGGAAACTTTTGACAATTTACAAATATTTTTCTATACCAAGGATCAACGATATCCTCATTTGGCATAACAATAATATTATTTACAGGAATATTAATAGCAGAAATTTCTATTCTGGATAAACAATCTGGAACTAAATGTAAAGAACCTTTTTTATATTTAACATCAAAAGTAAATTGAGAAATTCTAGCAGCCCAACGTGCAAGACGACCACTAGGATTATTAAGTTTAAGAAGCCAAGTTAAACTAGCATGGTCAGTGATAACTGTAAATTTCATTCCTTCAATATAAGGTCTGAAATGTTCAATAGAATCCAATATTGACAACAACTCTCTCTCAGTTGTACTATAATTACGTTCACATTTATTAAGTGATCTAGAATAATAAGCTACAGGATGTTGATCTCCATTATCATCATCTTGGCTCAGGACACTACCAATTCCAACAGAACTAGCATCGCAATGTAAAGAGAATGGTCTTTCAAAATTCGGACAATGTAAAACTGGTGCAGAAATTAATGCAAGTTTTAAATTATGAAAAGCAACTTCAGCTTCTTCATTCCAGAAAAGAGATTTTTTAGAATTCTTGCTTCCGGCCGTTAATTTGGTTAAGGGCGAAGCAATATCAGCAAACTTATCAATGAATCTACGGTAATAAGAACATAACCCAAGAAAACTTCTTAATTGTCTAACGCTTTCTGGGCGTGGGAAACTTTTAATGGACTCCAATTTAGCAGGGTCTGTATGTAAACCATTACTATCAACAATATAACCAAGATAACGCAGTTTATCTTTACAAAAATTACACTTTTTTAAATTAATAGTTAACCCAGCATCTTTAAGGATTTTATAAATTTTATTTAAATAATCTAAATGATCAGAGAATGTAGAATTTATCAATATGAGATCATCTAAGTAACAGAATGCTACATTATCAAATTCTGGTCCAAACAACTTGTCTACGAGTCTCTGCAACTCTGCAGGTGCATTAGTCAAACCGTACACCATCCGGGTAAAATGAAATAAACCTTTCCCAGGAACAACAAAAGCAGTCTTCTCTCGAGAAGATTCTTCTAAAGCGATTTGCAAAAATGCTTTAGACAAATCAATAGTAGTTATATAATTAGCACCCCGAAGGTTATCTAAAATTCTAGAAGGGTAAGGTAAAGGATAAGAATCTTTAACAGTAACTGAATTTAAACGTCTAGAGTCCAAACATAATCTTGTTCCACCATCGCGTTTTTCAACGGCTAACACTGGAGAACACCAAGGAGATTTAGAAGGTTCAATAATATTTTCCTTTAATAAAACTTCCACTTCATCATAAAGTTCTTTTTGTTTAGCAGGACTAAGGGGCCAATAACGTTGTTTAAAAGGTTCACCAGTAACATTAATTTTATGTTTAACTAAATGAGTAAGACCTAAGCCTCTCTTTTCATAAGAAATATTTTCAAAAAGTGAAATAATTTTATTTAACTCATGTTTCTCAGAAGGAGAAAGTTCAGAAACAGAAGTAACTGCATTTACACAAGTAGTGGATTCATATTCAAAAGTAATATTATTCCATAAGTCTTTAGCAAAATTAAATTTCAACCAAAAGTCAAATCCCAAAATAATTGAAGGTTTAAAAGAAGGTATTATCAAAAAATCTACATTTTTAGTTAAGTTATCACAAGTGATAGGTAAAACCATAGTTCCAATAACATTGTGTGCAGAACCATCAGCAGTAACAGCGTTACCTTTATAAGGTTTAAATTTATAACCTAATTGCAAAAATGTTTGATGAATATTAGAACCGAGTACACAACTACAAGCTCCACTATCTAACAAACCTGAATAAAATTTATTATTAATATTAAAATTTAAATAAGGTCTAGTGTCTTTATGTTTAACAACCAAAATAGGAGCAGCCCTGATATTATTAAAGAAAACTTTCAAATAATCCAACCAATCATTAAATTCTTTCTTACAAGTGGCTTCATTCGGAGCATTGCTAAATTTTTTCAACATCGAGTCACCAGAAGTTTTATCAAAAACTAGGGCTCGATGGGACCTGATACGTTTTTTGACTGAACAGTATTTGAATTACAAACTTCGCAATTCTTCGTAGTGACGCCAAGCTTGTGACATTTAAAACAAATTACACCTGGAAATGTAGGGCAATTTTTATAAGAATGTCCAGAGGACTTACATTTTAAACAAGTTAAATCATCTGATTTAACAGCACTAATTTGAGCAGAATATTTTTCTTTTTTAATACTTTTATTCTCACTCAAGTTCTTTCTTGACACAAAATTCTCTAATTCTCTGCTGAGGTTAATAAATTCGTCGATAGAAGAAATAGTTCTACCAAACACAAAAGGTGTGTAAATATTTAACATATTATGTTTAATAATAGTTATGAGGGTAGCATCAAAAACAGGCATAGACAAACGGCTAGCCATATCCATTATGTCTGTAATAAAATCTGGTAATGACTCAGTTATCTTTTGTTTACGAGTACGGAGTTCCTGTTCCAAATGATAATCAAATTCAACTCTATCAAAACGTTTCAACAACGCAGCCTTCAAATCCTGCCAAGAAGCAATACGAATACGAACACTACGAAACCATTTAAGCGCAGTGCCTGACAAAAGATCAGAGAATGAACTAACCAAAAAATATTCATTAAAATTTTTAAACAAGAAATATTCTTCCACTTGAGTAATAAATTCCCTAACGCACGATTTACCATCATACAAAAGCTTACTTCGTTTTAAATCAGGCAACTTAGTAACAGAAGGCAAGTTTTTCTTCAAATTATCATTCAATAAAACATTCATCATATTAAATGAAGATGCGGCTCTCAGACTATGATCACCAGCTCCTCGACTATTCGAAAATGGATCAACAACTTCAGATAAATCAGCCATGACATGAGGCATCTCATGAGTAGAAGTACCAACTGGAACATCATTAACAATATTCTCAAACAAAGGCGGGACCTGTATTTCCTTATCCATGTTTGATTTATAAAAGGATGTGAAAATCTAATAAAAAGTTGTATTAAATACACTATAAGTTTCTAATTAAAGTATCAATTAAAGTTTCTAATTAAAGTTAATTAAATTATGAATGAAGTTAATTGCATTGATAGCAAAACGCTAAACTCAAAAGTCAAACAAACTCATAGAATGGAATGTTATTGTTGCAAAAGTTATTTAGGTCAAATGCCTATAAAGATAAAAATGCATTAGTGATTCACAAAATAAATTATCTATGTCTACTTAAGGTAAACAGCAAACACTCAAATATTACCACGCTTTCACACATGTGAATAAAGGTTAAGAACTAGTAATTATATAATATTACTAAGTGGAAAATCTTACCTGTAATAAACAAAAGCTATATAAGATAAAAGAATTATAACAATAACCATGTTATACAAATTGAAACATTCACCTGTAATTGAGAGATACAAACAATAGTACTAACTTGTAGTATGATTAGTTTTGCAAAGTAAACAATAACAAAGATTTACTGTAATACACAGTTATGTAACAGTAAAATACATGAAGAAAACACTGTTCTTAACATGTTAAAGTAAAAAATAATGCAAAGGTGACAAGGAATAAAGATACATGCACACTGTCAAGTCCCTGTTCGGGCGCCAATTGTAATAATTAAAAAATATGTGTTATTACAAAGTAAAAAAAATTGGTTCGCAAGCGTCAGATGTAATAATAAAAAAATATGTGTCATATGACAAAGAAAGAAAGTAAGTGTGTAATCTCCTATTTAAAAGAAATATAAATAAAATTGGTTTGTAAGTACATTACCATAAAAGTTCGGGCGCCTTGGAGATACACATGCCTAAGATAATCAGCGGATATTGGAAACTTTTAATCTTCCGGAGGTGAGCTAAATGAAACCAAACTGTGAGGTTTAAGGTTTTATTGTCCACTCCAGTGTGCATTTAGAAATAGTTGCAAGGATACATTCCTAATGTATATCTAACCTTAAATTTAAAATTAGAGTTTTATAAGCTATGTCTATATTATCCTACGTCAATATGATTCTATGTCACCAATGCACTTTTAGGTCATTTTGAAGTTTAGATTTAAAATATAATTAAAGTAAGCTCACGGCATCCCTCGGCGACTATATGTAAACACAGCAGCGAGAAAGCTCGTAGCAGGCGAAGTTTTCAGTTTAAGCCCATGCGGTACATCCATGTTTGAGGTGAAAAGTCCAAACCCTCCATAAGGAAATGCAGATGACCGAAGACAAAGGAACGCCGAAAAAGGTCCAAAGAAAAGAGAAAAGGCAAAGACAAAGGCAGTTCCAATTTGGAAACCTGTAATAAAATTGCATGTCATTAGAACAAACTCCAATATAGGGCACGAGGTCCTAATTTTTTATAAATTTGCGCGACTTACCGCCTTAATTTGCTGGAACAATGCCAATAGCAAAAGAAATCATAATATTTTCAGATTAAGAGCTGAAACAATAGAATTTTAACAATTATTTTTCAAATTAGGAGCGTGGCGAATTTCCATCAAAGGGAATCTTATTAAAAAATGACAACTCACCAGAAATAAACTATAATTCCACAAGAGGATAGTTGTGAGGACACAAACTATTATCCTTTTGGCCAAAATACTCTCATTTTTATGAGATTTATTGAAATTAAGTTACGAAGCCATGAATATCGACCATTCCGTCTCAATATAGGAAGAAAGGTGCTTTTGACAGCGATACGTCAAAATGTCATTCACTCCGCGCTCCGAAACCTTTCGTTCAAAAATAGAATTAAAACAGGTGTGACGACGTTCGCAGAGCGCGTCGTTACAATATATTCGCTAAAATCGCAACGTATGTTAATTCACTCAAGAGTGTCCCCTATTCCACACCCAAGCCCAAATATGTAACTACCTAATTGCTATAAATATGTGTATATATTACTTTGAATAGTTATTAAGTACTTAGTGTTAATTAATTCTTCTTGGTTTTTCTATTTGCACAAGTTTTTGGATTGCAATTCAGACTTTGATTGTATAATCTTAATTTCATGATAATCACAATTGTAATCTTTGTTGTGTAGAAAATAAAATAAAATAAAATAAAATCCCGCTTGAACTATCGTTATGTTGACTAAATTTAGACATTATTAGCATTAATGATTGATATTGAATAAATTAATTAGAACTTGTGATTGATATAAAGATAAATTATTCGCATAACAATAGTTAGTATCGTGGTGTGTTTCAACGTGGTTCCCGGCAGAGTAAGACGAGACGCGATTAGCCAACAACAAAATAAGGGACTCTTCACGCGGGACCGACACAACAAGCGAGTGCTTCCTCTCCTCGGGTGGTTCGGAAACCGTAGTGGGATTGAATTGACTAACTGGCCACTTATCTAACGCGGCATGAATCCAGGATGGTCCACTAAACCATAACGGGTGATCTAAAATTTGCGAAGGAAGCACAACCTTCTATGATTAGGCACAAAAATAACGAGGTAGTAAGAAATACAGTAATTAACCGTACTTTAAACGTTTTTAATAATCTGTAGGACCTCCTAAAGCATTAGCAACAGCTCGACAACGGCGTGGCATACTTAGTATGAGATTGAACATTCGATCAAAAGTTGTTCGACCAAACAAGGGTGAACCCTCGTATTGTACTCGTAGTATAAAATATTAAGTTTAAAAACTAAAACCCGACTACAGAAAATCACGCTTTAAAAAATATTTAACAATAAAATATCAAGGAAAGCCGTGATCGTATGCCTTACTGGTCATATTTGCCCGCCATAGCTGGCATCTTATCGGTTTTTACCCGACTGTGGCATCTCTTCCCATGCGGTGTCGTACAAGGCGACTTAGGGATAGGGCTGTTTAACATCAGACAGATATATACAGCCCAGACTCAGCCTCACATGCATGGCTTGAGTCAACAATAGTGCCCGGAAGACGGCAGTAGACTCAACTCCTATTACGTGAAACCGAATTTAATGATTACAGCAATCCTAGTATCAGGCGCCAACTGGCAGTTAGTAAAAGAAAGAGCTGAATACTCAATGACTAGAATCATGGACTGGTTAAATGACAACTTGCTAACCTTAAATCTATCTAAAACAACGTATGTCCCATTTGCCATCTCATACACTATTACTCATTAGCCCAGAGTGTCCTCCTCTTCCTGGTTTCAGGAGAAGGCACTCTTATGAATCTTATGGGAGGGGAATCTACATGGATATGTGACGACGGTAATCGCCTGACGTTACGCTAAAACGTTTCTGGTGACACGAAGTGGCAAAAAGTGGGCCTCCTGTAACAACATTATCAAACATAGCACCATCATCATCACCTTCGTTTATTTTACTTGCCTCAGCGGAAGTACAAATCAAAACCAACATTAACACATAATATCATAATATATATTGGTAGTTATGCGTTGTGTGTTATTTGACACTAAATATTTTAATAGAAATACTTAGTTGGCAGACAAGCACACGGCCCACCTGATGGGAAGCGGTTATCGTGGCCTATGGACGTATGCAACACCAGGGGTATCACACTCGCGCTGCCGACCATGAAGAAACCTTCTGATGCCCCTCTTGAAGAACCCCATATTGTAGGAGAAGGGATTAAGACTCGGGAGGAAGAATACGAGTGAGGTGAAGATTCGGAGGGTGAGGAAATAAGATACCTGCGAGGTTTTGTTGCGAGAGATCGAATTAAGATTCGAGGGGATAAAAGCTGACATAATGTCCTATTCCACGTTGTCTACTTATTATATTCTCGTCTCTTGATTACACCTGTCACAAAGTAGCGATAACAGTGAGTGTATGTTTACGTAATGTGTGAATGCATACAATTTTTGATATCATTGGTTGTAATGAGATATTTTACATTACGTTTAACAGGTATAAATTAACAAACGATATTTACATGGGTATAAATAATGTATATATGTAACTATTTTAGAATCGATTAAGTTATTTTGAATTCGTTCAGGCGGTTTTTGTTAAAGGGGGAATGTTCTGACCACTGACCCACTGAACCTCGCCTGAGGTACTGAACCTATTTTGATGAAAATTCGTATAGAGCTAGATTAGACCTTGAGAAAGGACATAGGGTATGTTTGGTTGTGTTAACCGACATCCACGCGGAGCCGCATAGAATCAGTTAAAAAGCGGTTTAATACCTATTTCATTATATTTTACTTCATTTCAGATCGCAAAAACCCTCCCAAGAAGGCTGCGAAACCAGTAACATTAGTAGAGAAGATACTTTCCAGCACTCGGGCCATATGCACGGTCAAGAAAGAGAAGGAGAATATGGAATTGTGTCCCAGTTGCATGTGGGGACCTAAAATTGGGTTGGTAACCATGTTTAATAATTGTAATATACCCACGATCTTTACCTTACAGGGGGAACGCTCTAAAAGACTTCTGAATTAAAATATAAATAGTTATTTTTATTCATTCATTTGTAATATGTAGAAAATTTATCATCATCAACCTAGCGTTCTCGATTCTATCTCGATCGCATCCGTAACTTCCAGATAGCCCAGGATATATTTTTTTACTGTTTCGATCAAGTTATTACCTAGATAAATAGTAATTACTTGTGCAATTATGTAAGCCGTTAAGCTATATAATAGTTACACTAGCATGCCTGTATGTATGGCTATCTAGGCGTATTGCGACGTCACACATCAAACTCAACATTCCCTTAATAGGTAAGTAATTAACATGAAGATATACAAATATTTAAAAGTTCAAAAACTAAAATTTGACTGGGATTCGAACTCAAAACTTTGCAGGATTTTAACTCTTAAAAAGCAAATCTGTAAACCACAGGATCACGAAGACTTACAAGAATTTAACAAAAACTACGTTCATATACAGGCATAGAAGTGACCGTGAAAATACGGTGGAATATCGTAAAAAATATTTTTGTAGGGTTTCTGTGATATTTTGCAAGTTTTTAGCAAATTTGCGAAAAAATGGTTATATCATGCACCATGGCGTGTGTGTACCCCGTAAATAGGCCAGAGCCGTGACTTTTACTCTATTAATATGTTAACATGCTCTACGAGACATGGAGCCTGAGGAAATTGAAGATGGCTATCTAGAAATAGAAGGTCTGTTATTATTGTTTCAATATATACCTAGTGGGAAACCATCAGAGAAGCCGTATATAATTAAATATCGTTATTTATTAACAAAAATTTTATAAAAATTATTTTTTTTTATTGTAAATAACGTTTATTATCAATAATACGTCTTTTACGTATGGTTTGTGCATTTTTAGAAGTTTCTCCTTGTCTCCCCCGGGGGAGACACCAGGGGAGACACGGCCGCGAAGCCGGAACACACACAGCGAAGAAAAGTCCCTCCTAAAGCGGAGAGATTCCATATCACCTGCGAGTATGGGATTGTCAACCAGCCTCAACGCCCGTCTTTGCACCTCCTCAACTACTTATTAAAACTAGACAAATGACATATCATTAGAAGTTCGGTTGCATGCGCGGGCGTTGGGCGCCGAGCCGCGCACGAACATTGACAACGCGAAACGTGCAAGTATTTGTATACACGAATATGAGTATTTGCATTGGTCTGAATGTGCCTCAGAGAGCACGTTAAGCCATCGGTTCCGGTTGCCATACGAACATCTATGGTAGTCGTTACAGGAAGTTGGAGCCCTAAAAGGTGACTAACTGGACTAACTGGACTCTTTACTATTTGTAGCGAAATCTCTTGTATGGATATTAAATAGTTAGTCGGGTTTGTTTATTAAATAGGGACCACCCACATGAGTTGAAGGATAGGCGATTACAGCATCACGAATTACTTTCAGTAGAATAAAAAAGGTCGGAGCATTAGGGACGGCCAGAAATGAATTAACGCAAAAAAACCGCGGTAGCCTAGTGGTATGGGTAATGAACTGCTGAGACTCGGGTTCAATCCCAGGTTTTACCATGGCACACACTTTTCGATGCTTTTCCAATTATGTGTGTATTTATAATTGCCCGGTTAATGGCAATTGCCTCGCCACCTATTACATTGGGACCTAAACATAAACTGGCGAAATGTGGATGCTAGCACCTCTGCCTACCCCTTCGGGGATATAGGCGTGAGTTTATGTTATGTTATGGAATTAACGCGATCATCGATTTTGCCTGACGTTTCGACCAGGTACTCGATTGTACTACAGCAAAACCATTATCATACCAGACACTGCAAAAAAAATTCTATGTAATTTTAGACTTTAAAACAATGGGGTTAAAGTCCAAAATTAAAACGCTTTTTTGCAGAGTGAATGTAAAAGTATTATGAAACCTTTTTCATTTTATTTTGAACTTTCAACGTATATGGATAAAAACTAAAATTTAATGGCATTTTTTTGCAGTGTTTTGCCGCAGTCACCGGCTTACCAGTATATGTGTATCTATACCATGATCGCCTTAATTCCCGTTAACTTTATTGCAATCATGGAACCCGACAGTTTAAAAGTTATTATAATTTTTATGATAAGTAAACCATAACGCCGAAATACATAGGTATTTTTATCCCGGGAATAGGTTTCCCGAAGGCAACAGCTAGTTATGATATTGGCGGGAATTTACGCCAATATTATACATTGAAATAAAATTATTTTCAATGGATTTCATCGCGATTCATATGTTGTTTTTTATTAAAGAGCATCAAACCCTGCCTAGTTTGACACGCGAGGCTATTATTTAAAAAAAAAATTGACTTAAAGTTCACAATTAAATAAGAAAGAGTTCATTAAATTCTTTTTACTCACTTTACAAGATGCCAATTAATTGTAGACTTTAACAGCATAACAGTTAAGTCTAAAATCTAATGGCATTTTTTGCACTGTCAGTGGTATGACAATGATGGCCGAATCGGGGTACAGCTATGGATCCAGTCCTTCACTTAATCAAACTCAATACTGTGAGCTTATTCTGCATTTTATTATGGTATATTGAAATAGTTATAATTTATCCCTTCTCTGACGCTTTAGCAGGAATGTTACAATTAGAATAATAATATAATTTCTGTAATACAATAGTTAACTTATCAATTTAACACAAAAGTTTAACAATATTAGCTCTTAAGTAATATTATAAGTAACCTAACAGTAGTAGCAGAGGATATGACAAATTAACAAGCTTTTACTAACTTGGTATGTATACAAACATACAGACAGTATATAAAAACATAAGTTTGTATATATATATATATATATATATATATATATATATATATATATTTATCTAGTAAAGTTGGTGTAACTTGACTTCAGCTCGCCTGATGGTAAGCTAAAGGCAAAGTCTCAGGAAAGAGTAACAATGGTGGCACTCAAAGAAATATTGTATGTAACGGACTTTTTAAATTATTTTTGTATCACATCCAAAAATTAGATTGATTTGAAATTTTACATGATTATCAAGGATCGATAATTTTTTTCAGTAATTAACTACGCTGTTTATTAATTAAATACCTTGATGGGGATTATATCTGTCTATCCTAATTTTACTTATACCACTTAGGTGGCAGAAAAGCACACGGCCCACCTGATAGAAAGTGGTTACCATGGACTATGGACTTGTGCAATACCAGGGGCATCACACTCGTGCTGCCAACCCTGTAAGAACATCCTAATGCCCTTGAATACGGTAATTTACAAAATATTGAAATACTAGTTTATCTTATCGCATCGCCTGCTACCACGCCCCCGGCGTTTTAAACAATCTCATACTTGTCGGGGTGGAAGCTGATCTCCTGCGAGAAGTCCACTGGGGTGGGCTCCTCCGCGAACGTCACCTTCGTGGCGGTAAGGAGCGCTAGGGAGGTGTCCGATGTCCACGTTACCGTCAGGGGGAAGAAGTCGTTGGGTATCGCGGGGGTTATGCTGTGGAGGGAAAATATCTTGTTATGTAAATAGTTTTGAATGTATCACTTCATTACCCGATTACGGCGAAGCCAAAGGAGGGTTATGATTTTGACAGGCTATGTTGTATGTATGTAGGTTCATCTGTTCCTCATAGCTCATGAGTTACTTATTAGAACTGGACAAATGAGGTATCGTTAGAAGCGTCTTGGTCTTCCGCGAATCTAATGTAGCTACAATTGATACGTAATAATTTTTATTGAACGAAAGTTATAGTCTATCAATCTGGACATAATTGTATAATACAACTATAAATTTAACTTGGTTATTTTATTGATGGCCTTTGCGGGTGGTACAGGTAATTGTGATACATTTTTAGTCTATCGATAAAATTACTTTGGTAATAGGTATATATTCTGTGGTCCTAGCAAGCATTTAACTAGCAGTCTGGGGTTATGTGAAGATAGACGAATATTATTAAATCCATGTAACCCGAGTTGGCGAAATATTCCCTGCCATCAACCATAGTTATTATAGCATTTAATTTTTATATTATACTAGCTGTCGCCCGCGGCTCCGCCCGCGTGGATGCTTCCGGAGCATCTGCCAGTATGTATACCTAAATATCGATATGTTTTGTGTAGAAGCAAGGTGTAGACACATCTGACGAAGGTTTTCTAATATAGTCGCCCCCCGTAGCGTTAAGACGGGTTGATGGATGGTCAGTTTATTGAAACTCAATACATAGCAAGTTCATTTGAACACCCGTGCTACCGACACTGTAAGAACAGAGAGTTTCTGTGACGTAAGTGGAGAAAAAATAATCAGGACAAGCCTTTAGTCTTCCTAATGACAGCATAAAAACTCACCAGTGAGCTCTGGCTACCCTACTCTACTCACCACCAGGAACACAACACAAGGTTATTACAACCGTAGTATTATGTAGGGTGGAGGTGCCTCGTGTGGACATGGACACGGAGATTGCGGTTCTGACTTATGTCGAAGCATATCCAGAGGTATCGTCCAGGCAAGTCGCCCTTGAAGTAGGTGTATCCCACTCCCTTGTGATAAAGATATGGAAGAAATACGGCTACAAGTGCTATCGATATGGGCGCATAGTTCAAGTATTCTTATTCTAGAGAGTACAAGAAAGTTTGACTACCTTGTTTGAAGATCTCATAAAACAATAGAACACAAAAATGTGGAACAAAAATAACGCGGTGTTATTATAGTTTTTTACATCCCTTTTAACATTTCTAACGATAATCAGATAAGGAATCCTTGAACTATGCGTCCAGTGGTTTGGGCTATGCGTTGATAGATCACTATGTCAGTCAGTCAGTCAGTCACACCCGTGCTGCCGACCCTGTGAGAACAGAGATTTTCTATGCCGTCAGTGCAGAACACAAAATCAGGACAAGTCTTTGGTCTTCCCACTGACAGCACACAAAAACTCTCCAGTGAGCTCTGGCTACCATACTCACCGCAGGGAACATTTGCACTTAAGACACCAAATTCAAACAGGAAATAATTCAGCTGAATTGCATCAGTAATGGTCAAAGGAAAATTATAATGCAAGAAATTAGTTCCTTTTCACACCAATCAGCTTATACTGAGACGTATGTATATTGAATATATTGCGTTAATACTTGTCGCTAGGCTCCATCGGCCATCGGTTCTGCGGGCTATGTGTCCTGCCCACTGCCACTTCAACGAGCTAATCCGCTTTTTTTACGTGCGCAAAATTCCCACGGATACCAAGAGGTCATGTCGGACTCGAACCGACTAAAACGCACGCCGCCTGTGGGTCGTTTTTGGTTGCCGAGTTTAAGAACAGCAAAATATTCCTGGAATGATTCACAATGACTAATGTATTACATTACATTCAGGTATACATATTAAAAAGTACCTTTATTGGTAAAGTTGAACATGTAGATGTACTGGGCATCATTGCATCAGATGTACTAGACATATTAAAAGTGCGTTGCGTTTAAAAACTCACATTACATTAATATCATATAATGTTAGCAATGTCTTTGACCCTGGAAACGAGGCGACGACGTCCGTTATAAATAAATTAATACTTACCGTCGTTCTTTATGCAAAATAATAATTAAAATGAAAATGCTTTTCTAATAGGTATTTAGATTCCTACCAGCCTCAACGCCCGTCTTTGCACTGAGTCGAAGGGGTCCAGTTGGTATGCAGGCGGTTTAAGAATGAAGAATTTACTCGTCAAATGTCTTCTTTATGCTGATGATCAGGTTTTACTGGCGTCATCGGCAGATGAGTTGCAGGAGATGGTAACAACTATGCATGAAGCTTTTGAGAGGAAAGGAATGAAAGTGAATGTTAGTACATTACTTTGAGTACTTTCGTTGTTTTCTCTGCCGTGTTAGATAATCTGTATTAACTGATACGCGATTCTGTATGTAAACAGTGAGCACTAAATTATAATAAAGTTCAAACGCATAGATATATTTCACGTAATGTGACGACTTAATGTTGCTGTAATGTAGCTCCATTGTTGCGTTAACACATGCGAGACAGATTGACAATGAGGAGGGTGGACGAACAGTTGTCGGTCGTGCGTTCCTTTGTACTAGATTGTTTCTGATATACCTACTCTTAGTGAGTACATAGGGTGCGGATGTGTTTCCAGTCTAACTGAACTTATTTTCCGTGAAAGAACTGCCACTGACCACCGCAACCCATTGGCAGATGGGACCGACGCTTACCACGATCTCCGAGGCACGACCAGATCAATGCAAATACCCAGATTCATGCATACCTACCTAAAAATGTTTGCACTGAATGGCAAACACTTGTAGGTAGAACCGGCGCATTCACCGCCACGCCACAGAGGCTCTTTCGTAGGAAGTATTTATTGTTATTTATTTAATACTTGTTCAAAATATTTGGGATCCATCCACTTATGTAAGACTGAAGAAAAACAACCTATACTCTCTCCAGTGAGCTCTGGCTACCCTACTCACCGCTGGGAACACAACACGAGGTTATTATAGCCGCTGTATTCTGTAGGGTGGAGGTACGTCCGCAGTCGGATTACTCAATTCGGATGGGAATACCGTCGTGTCCTACCTCCTATGAAAGAAAGCATTCTATCGACGTTATTTTACTTACTCTTATCGTACCCATTCAGTGTCAGCTCCACGATATGTTTCCTTCACTCAAGTGGTCACTGTACTGTATGTTTTAACTAGTTTACTCGACAACTCAACAACACAAACATTGATAAACTTGAAAACATGTTAATCCCATTCTGTTCGATAGGTAGGTACTCATTGTAGATATATAGATGTTGATTATAACATATATACATATAAGTACGCCTTCCATATTTCACCAATAATTGTGGTGGTTTAGATAAGGTACACTTTTGTTTGAGTGGTTCGAGAGAAACAAATGATGCGTGTAGTTAGGAATCTAGTTTATTGGCGACTAGTTTTGAAAAACATTGAATGTTCTTTATAACACGCAGCGCGTTCAAACAAACAAACAAACTCTGCAGCTTTATAATATTAGTATAGATATGCGTCAACTGTTGTTAACTAAACCAATATAAACATATTTTTTTGTTCAAATTAAAATCTATATCCACTCTATTAAACAGCAATTAAAATCTAAATTTGCATGGGCACTATTCAATTCTTTCTTAAAAAAAAAAAAAATTTGGTATGAAAATGTTTTTATTAAAATTAAAATTAAAAACGGTATAAAAATACCCTTCTATTGATATAAAACACTCACTATTACAAGAAAGGGTTTTTAAATAAAAAAATTTTAGCTATGATAATATGTATTAATAGTTTGTTAATAAAGAATAGGTACATAGGTCTACAGTAGGTACCTACATATTTTATGAATTCCCTAGTTCCCAAACTAGTGTGAACAGTAGGTATATTAGGGACATGTGCTTATTAGGTAGACAGACCTACCTACTTAAAATCGCACCAATAAACGGGCTATTTAGCATGTTTCATTGTTTTGAGTTTCCGATATTTCGGCGCTGTTGCAAGCACCATGATCACGGAGGAACTGGAGTAGTGGTGGTGAACAGAGAAAAAGTTTTTTCCTAGGAGTAGTTATATCAATCTCAACGCGCAACCCTCTCGTGTGTGATTATACGCGCGAAGAGTCGAGCGCTATCGGCGTACGCGCGCGCGCGTGTGCGTGTGTAGAACTACACACAAGCGCGCGCGCGCGACAACGCGCGATATGCACAATCGGTCGTTCGACACTCGTATTACGGTGTGCGAACGTCTCTGATATTGTGTACACCAAACGGACGAATTCGACCTGCCCTTTTCTTAGAACGTCTTTTGAAATAAGTTCGCAATGAATTGGGGGCAACCTTTGCAAGCTTGCCCATTCATACTTACCTCATAAACCTGTATTTCTTTTTGTAATAATATTTATAGTCACAATAATAATATATTTTTTGATCCTCCACCTTCCTTTTATTACGAGCTGACCTCGCCCCAGCTTCGCCCGTGACTCGCCTCATGTTACCCCTTTGAGCTCATAATTACCGTTTGTCATACTGGTGTGATAATGTGGTGTGACTACGAGTCGGTAGGGGTAATTTTTAACCTTCAAATAATATATAAAAATCTGCCAGATTTATTGACATTAATGATCACTGCTCCATGCCCTTAAGTAGTAGCGTGATGATATATAACCTAAAACCTTTGTCGATAAAGGGACTATTCAACACCAAAATATTTTTTATTTAACCACATAGTTCCTGAGATTAGCGCGTTCAAACAAACAAAATCTTCAAAATAATGAGCACCGATCCTACTTTGATAATTTAACTTGTGAACAAGGTTCACAAACAAACAAACAAACCCCTCAATTTTATAATAATTAAAAAAAAAAAAGAAAAATAATCTAGTTCTAATATAGTTCGCTGAGTTTCTTGCTGGTATCTTCTCAGTAGAACTAACCTATCGAACCAGCGAAAGAATCATTTTCCAATGGTTTATTTGTACATTATTTAATATTTTAATATTATTTCTTTTACACAGCAAATACACCAAACAGCAGAAATCCATTCAAACTCATCCATTTTAAATATGGCTCCTTCAATAGGGGCCAACTTTGTTCTTTTAAAGATTTGAAAAAGTTTTCGGTTTTCATTATCTTTGGCGGCACTATCAGTCTTTTTATCTGTAATCGGTGATAAGTTAAACATTGGTTTCCGACGGTACCATCCACACTCGCCTCATACACCTGTTTCGTTAGTCTTCTTTCATTCATTCTCTCAACATGACCAAACCATCTCAACATTCCTCTCTCAATTCTCATCACTACATCTTCTATCACTCCACATCGTTCTCTTATCACGCTATTTCTATCACACCCAAATTTGACGTGATCGAACGTCGCTTATTTATTTATTTATGTTTTTTCGCGGAAAAAAAGATCATTTGTAAGAGTATACATTTCTAAATCTTCCTGAATTTGTCAAATACCAAATTCACTGTAATATTCCATTTTCCTATTCTTGTCCTCTTTGTTATGTCTAAAAACTAAAGATCCAGATAATAAGGTAGTGAATGGTTATGTATACGGTTTTCCAGCGAACTATGCATCCATCTACCATTTGCTTCAAACATTAATCATTATGACATAGTGTGGTGATGGAAAAAGAATACAAGTATCACCGCCCTATCTCATCTGAAGAGTTTCGTAAGAGGCGACTGACTGACAAATACGCAGACGATACTAGAAAAATATGACTTAAATATTCAAGACAATGGTGCAAATATGGTAGGTGTAAATAGTGGAGTTAAAACTCGAATATTGAATATTAACCCTAGGGCATTTTTCACACCTTGTGGCTGTCATAGTTGGAATCTGCTATTGGTAGATGCAGCGAACTCATCTAAAAAAAAAAATCGCGATGGAAAAATAGGGGTTGATCGTAGAGGGTTGAAAATTCAGGGTTGTATGTATTTTCTAGTGCTGTATCATAATGGATTTTAAAAAAGTCAAAAGCAGTTACTTCACAAGGAATGACCACCAAGACCTGGAATCCATTACCAGTGCGTGGGCAGCGGCGCGTGCGGGCTCGCGGCGTGAAAAGGTAAAACTGGTTAACTACATCTATCTCTACTCCTTGGAGATTGCAGATGTGAGTTTACCTATGCATATGTATATATGCTCGGTGACTCAAAGACTGCGATACGTGGTTATCATATGCCGTCAGCTTTAGAATGCTAATTACCATCATGTGCTACATCTGAGGTCAGACAGATTACGTTCAATTCAATTTACTTCCTTACAATTTATGTTTATTGTATGTATTCACGCGATTCAAATTAAAACGACTTCGCACTTTGGTACAATTATTATGTACTGTAACCCTAATCGCGACGGTCGCTCGTAGATTATCCTTGATGGATTTAGTCTACTCAGCCAATTACGATCGAACGTTAATTTAAGTCTGACCAAGAACTTTCTAATAAAAAATCACATCAAAACCTGTTCAGTCGTTTTTGCATACATCGTGAACAAACAGAAAAACGAACAACAAAGACCTAAAAAGCACCACAAACTAGACAATTTAATCACTAGTACACACAGTACTCTTCACCAGTTCCAGTCGCTCAGTAGTTCACAGTAGTCCACAGTCGTTGCTCAGGTCGCAGGTAGAATCTTCTTCGGTCGCTTAAGTTCGCTGTGTTCGTTATCGCAATAACCACTTTCCATCAGGTGGGCTGTGTACTTGTCTGCCACCTAAGTATAAAAAGAAAAATAAGAAAATAGTGGCATATACTATACAATGTATCTTTGTTTCAGCAATTAAGTACAAAAACTAATATTCTAATAGATAATGCAATAGATAGACAACATTCCTACAATATTTTTATACTAACTATACTAAAACATGTGGAGAGGCGATCTGAACGGGTACATTCTTGCGGCCCTAGCACATCGAATATTAGTTTATAGGAAAATATTCTAAATGTAACGTAACCTTATTTTATAAGCAAGGAATCTGTTCGCCGCTTATGATTAAAATGCACGGAGCCGGTAGTTAATATATTTAGTGTTATGTTTAAGTCTAATCCGAGAAAATATTAATTGAGTACAATTATTCGGTTTTTTAAGAATTTCAACGATTTTCGGTTGATCAGACCGATCATCTGTTTTGTTCTTATCGACCGCAGAATTGTCATTTAATAATTTATTTCTAGCCATATTCCGTGTCTGCACTTATGAATGTGCCCATAAAGGTAGGTTTTGAAAGGTATATACACAAATGACTTTTAGAACGGTGAGCCACCAACTCCCAAGATACGAGCATGTGTCAGTTTGGGGTTGGTGTGTCTTTAAAATGAGCGAGTTTCACCGGTGGGGCAAAAATTTCGATTGTCAAGCAATATGCTGTGCTGAATTGTCCAAAATTTGCACAAAAAGCGGTGAAGTCAGTGAATTTTCGTGGAAATTTTCCAATTTTCCGGTCGCGCCGTGTAGCCGGCAGCGGTGCGAATTCAAAAATATATAGCACTATAGTATTTATTCCGTAAAAGTTCAGATTTGTTATTGTAACGTTTGAGAAGCCAGTTGCCATGGTAATCCGCACGAGTTACACACAGTGCTATTTGGACCCATGGTAAGTATAACTAAACTAGCTTGTGTTGTGGAATCTAGAATGCGGAGAAACGTTAAATGCGGACAAAGATGGCGCTGTCTAGTGTGTCGCCAGCCATTGTAATGGAGGGTAATCACAAGTACCCAAATATTATTTTATTTGTATTTTATTTATCTTTATTATTTTCATAATACAACTTCTAAATTAAACTTTTAAATACATATCAAAAACTCCTCCTTACTCTCTCCCTCCGTACTCTACCATACCTCTTTGTGGCTGTCTGTGCCAGCTATTAAAGGCCTGCACCAGTGCTCCTTAGCCAAACTGAGTGTTTTAATTTGGACGACCCCATCTCTTCCCATAGGGCTGTTTAACATCAGACAGATATATACAGCCCAGACTCAGGCACAGAAGCATGGCTCCGAGTCAATAATAATGCCCGGAAAACAGCATTTGGCTCATCCACTATTACGTGGGACTGTATTCAATGATTGATCAAATGTGTTTTATTACTGGAACAACGAGGCGATATCTAGATCGCTATAATTGTATTCATGTATGCAGAGTAGAACCGCTCAGCGCCATAAGCTAACAAACCTATGAATCATCTCCCACGGCCGAAACTTGCAACCTGTTTGCTGGCATCATTACTGATTATGACTAACAGAACTGAAAAGATTCGAATCAATCTTTGCCCAGGGAACAACAACGTTATTATTTTTCCGGTATTTTTACTTTATTTATATTAAACGTATACTCATTCTTGATTACGAACGACGGTGTAGGTACAGACGTATGTATATTTATCAACTAGCTATGTTCGCGACTTCGTCAAACAATTACAAATAGACCTTCATAGATATACACTGAATAAATGTACTTTGTATTGAGTATGTTAGCGTGTAGGTTGAATTACTATGTCTATCACTGCAGTTCTGATATTCTTATAGATTGGTGGAGCAACGTTGTGCATTTTTAATTTTTACGGGGTAATGTATAAGTCACATTTGTTGTTACCATTATAAGTATGAGTCGCTTTAATAAAAATACTAATTAAGTATCATTAATGAAGATGTGATAAATAATGTCATTATATTTCTCGGTGCATTTAAGCTCCCGTGCAACACAAGAGAAAACATAAGCTAGTTAAGCTACGCTTACCTTGGGTCTAGATAGCGTTGTGTAAAATGTTGTAGAATATTTTATTAGTAAATGTACCAACAATAATATAATATTAAAATCAATGGAATATAAGTATTTAAACTATCATGGTCACTGACATCAGTATCACCTCTCAGACCGCTACCAATTTGTCAGTATCAATGACTACACCAGCGAAACACTTCTTATTGAATACGGCGTGCCTCAGGGCAGCATTCTGGGTCCCACGCTATTCCTAGTATTTATTAATGACTTATGCAATATAAACTTACCGAATGCTCAAATTGTGTCCTATGCGGATGATACTACTTTACGCTATGTACAATTTTATTAAAAGACTTCTCAAGATTATTAAATTATGTTACGCGTCCCTATTAATAATAAAAGAGCCGGTAAGTAAGCCATGTCCAGAGCTCACTGGAGAGTTTTCGTGCTGTCAGTGGAAAGACCAAAAGCTTGAGCATACGTTACCCATCTTTGGGGTGAGGCTATGGACAAGCACGGCGAGTCACTGGCAATTAGTCTTGACATCGCCAAAGCTTTCGATAGAGTCTGGCACAAATCGCTTCTTTCTAAGCTTTGGTCTGCCTTCTAGGCTGTGTTTGCAGCCTATATTTTAATTCTAAAGGGTAATCGTCATGATTATAAAGTGGATCTACTTTATCTTGATTTAAATTTGATGGTATATTACAAATTTTACCATATAATAATTCAAAGGGGGTATATTTAGTAGAACTATGCACTGAAGTAGAACGTTTTCAATAGGCGCGTGAGGTACACAAAAAAATTTGCGTGATTGTTTTATTCAACGCCTTTGTCTCTGTGCTGTGTATCTTAAGTATATAAGCTAGAATATATTTTTTATGAAACTTTATAGTATTTAGTATGCTAAGCCGGAGCGTGTTGATTAGTTTAATACGAAGTAAAATGTTTAGGATTACTTTTAAATTATGGCTATCCAGAAATTAAACCTGTAAATACTATAAAAATACTTCAAACTATGTAAGAACTGAAAAAGAGCAAGCTATTGAGTTTACTTTTTGGTTATTTTTCCTGAGACGGTGCGCACTGTGCGGTATGAAAGAAACTTCATCCCACGCACACTCAAGCTGTGGAATGACCTCCCTGCTGCGGTTTTCCCAAGCGCCTACAATATGGGGTTCTTCAAGAGGGGCATCAGAAGGTTTTTTCATGGTCGGCAGCGCGAGTGTGACGTTCCCTCGTTCGTTCAATGCGCATTTCCAGATCCTCTCCCTCTCCGGTTTAAGATCATCACAGGCCCTGCGTAGTCTACACCGCAGCGCATGAAAGGGAACCCAAGTTCAAGGCGCTCTGATGGTAGATTACCCATGAGTGGTTGTATTGTTTTCCCTTTCATACGCACGCAGTTCGCAAATAATGGTTTTCAAAACACACATTGTGTTTGCGGAAAATCAATTAAAGGTACGGGGTGCTAGGACTAGGTACCGCTCTCTGCTTGTGGTATCAATAGTTGTTTAATGTTTCATTTTTTCAATATAGAATTATAGAATTAAGTGTAGTTTTTTTTTTCGCCGCCAGCAGCCCTGCCGCTCTAGCGCATGGAATAACAAAAATCCAAATTCTCTAATTTTTTATAAGTGTACTACCTACTTACATTCATTTTCCTTCTTAAAAAGATTACTAGTAACCAAAATTACTACTTAGTATTTCTCGTTAACCTTTTCAACTAAGGTAAGTTGCAAATATTAGGAGACAAAAACTAAATTCGAATTACAAAACCTAATACGATCATCATCATCATCAATCATTCTCATTATTATATTATTAAACAACTTAAAAAAGCAATGTCATCACCGTTCCGGCAATTGCAGAGCCCAATTACTTGAAAAAAGTAATCCCCAGTTTACTTGATGATGCGGCACGCCAACTTCTGCTGCGGACGCTGCAGCAGGGGCATGTGCCGATCATTCAGGGTGTTCTCCCACACGGGACACCCGTACAGGGCCATGGACCGCACGACACCCGCGTAGAGTCTCCTACAGGAGTCCTCCGGGCCCCTCAGATTGGGCAGTAGCCGCGCCAGAGCGTTGGCTGTGCCTACCAATTTGGGGCCCAGACTTCGGAGAAACTGCACAATCAAACACTTTTAAAAGTTTTCCCTCCATATTCGAAAATCATTACTTATTTAAATTTATTTTTAAATTTCGAACAACTCTGTAATCTACTTTATTCTATTTTTATTTATTTGCTGCCAGTTATTTGAAAAACAAGATTTACACGAAAAAAAATAACGAATAGGATTTCTTGATGGAGTGGACTGTATCCTCTCTAAATAATAGACATACGTAGTATTAGCATGCTGATTATGTATGATTGGTGAGGTGAGCCTGCTCCTACAACCTTTTTTAACGTGCGATAAATTCCATCGGATACACCATAGTCCGCTCGCTCGCCGGAGCTGGTGGGAGGAAAATACTTACTTCAAATGCTGGAACTGCTGGATCTTCAGTGAACGCTAAAAGAATGAGCACTAGGGAAGCCAGTAAGTCCAGTCCGTGGTACCATGGGTTATGGACCCTCAGGTACGCTGGTAGCGCAGCAACGCATCCGAAACGTCGGCAGAAATAGTAAGTTCCAAGATATAATTCGCGAGAAGTCCCGATACCTAGTATAATTATAATTTTATTTTAATATTTACTATTAAATAAAATGAATTTAAAAAAAAGAAGAAGAATATTCAAAAACGTCAAAGTGAAGTAAAAAAAATATGGTCAAATCGTAAGTAAATGACATAATCACAACAAATCTTAGCAATGTTTGATACATGAAGTGTTCAATTAAAACAAATTCATTATATATTACACTTCTCATACTCTTTGTCTTTTACACTGACGGCACACAAACTCCCTTGGTGTTGCACACGTCCATAGGCCGCAGTGACCACTTTCCGTCACGTGGGTCGTGTGCTTGTCTATCAACCAAGTGGTTTAAACAAATCAAAGTAACATCAATGATATTGTAAATCAAATGATATTGTAAACGTTGCGTCATTTTTTTTTTACGTGCGCAAAATCCCCACGGATACTTCCCCACCGGAGCCGGTGGAAGAGGTTATGTCGGACTCGAACCGACTAAAACGCAAGTAGTGTCTGTGCTCCTAAAAACTCTTTGGAGTCTTATATTTTAATTCCATAATTTGTGTGCAGGTCTCATACAAACATTTACTTAGGTACAATATTTAACCGATTCCAAGCAGCTAAAACGTCCAATATATCAACCATCACATATATTGTCAACCTAATACATCGCAGAACGATAAAAGCAACAGAAGTTTCGTCTTACATATTACATTTCCTGAGATATGCATAATTATGTTTTGTACTTGTATGACCTTTTATGTCAAATAAATATCCAAACTATAGATGTCTCTGGTGCTTTGCCAATCAAAAATTTCCCAGAAAAGTTTCAAGTGTCCACAGAAAGGTTTGATGTTATAATAACATGTGAAGAAAGGGTATACGACCAAGTTATTGAATGGTTTGGCTCAAGGAGATAAAACGTGGGTGTTAATGCTTGGGTAATAACTTACACTTGGGAATTTACAGGCCCACATAATCATATGAGAATCACATAAAAATGGATCTGATGTGACAGCATTGATAGATGTAATATAAAAGATACACCGACTAGTGTATTAAAAATGGTACAGCTTCACGGTAATATAGTTATATAATATAATGTAATGGGTCGGGTGAAGATCTAAAAAACTGTCTATATCTTACTATGAACGTCTGAGTCCCAACTACAACACTTGCTAGTTCGAAAGAGACCCTGAGGGCTATTCGCAGTGGGCGTCATACAATCACGATGTGCGGGTCATTACCACAAAAAGCGGTGAAGTCAATGAATTTTCGTGGAAATTTTCCAATTTTCCGGTCGCGCCGTGTAGCCGGCAGCGGTGCGAATTCAAAAATATATAGCACTAGTGTATTTATTCCGTAAATTTGGCTCAAAAAATTAATATAAAGTTTCTATCAATTATACACAACATCTCACCGCGCCAAATCGAACCGTTGCTGTCCATGCGTGATCATCTTGACCTAAAAAGAGGCCAGCCTTCTGGTCACGAGAAGCGGCGACCATACGCTTCGCAATCTCACGGAAGAGGTTGCGAGCGCTCGGACCCCATGACCCCAAAGTCTCGACTCCAAATGGCACATAATATTCATGCAATTATTATCATTATGCTTATAATGTAAATTATATGCGTCAGTAATAGCCTGCATAAATTTGTACTAGAGTAAGATATTTTCATTTAATTAAGCACCATAGGTTGACATCGTGGGTCTATTATACTTATATGACATTGTCATCGAGATTGCTTTTTAATAGCAATGTAGTGGCACCTTGCTCTCTCGAAACTCTCATTGGTCTGCGGAGCAAGCATCCAGCGCCTGCGGATGGCCTTTCTATTCCTGAGGCACCTGTCCCCGACAATGATTGCCTGTACGTAACGGCCAAGTAGTTTTTTTGATTGTTTTGCTAACAGTTCGGTTCTAATTAGTCTATGATTAGTGTTAAAGTTTAATTTGTTGATTAGTGTGAAATTCGTGAAGAAGTTATTTTTGTTTGTCATTATAAAATCAATTTGCTGCCCCCCTTCACTAGAGCAAGACCAAAGAAAGAAAATTGTCAACATTAACTTAAGTTTTATAAATTAAATAGTCTTAATTTTACTGAAATTTATTTAATACGATTTTTCTTGATGAGGTTATATTGATATAAAACACCTTTTTAAAGGATTCTTGGTTATTTTTTCTAGGTGTTGATTGTATTACCTCTGCCTACCCCTTCGGGGATATAGGCGTGAGTTTATGTATGAGTTATGATGTAGATATCCGCTGAGAACGAATTTTACGAATCTCCACCCTAGTCGCCGATGGCCTTAATAATAACATAAAAGAAACCAAAACATATTGAAATTCATACTAACATTATTCGAATGCGAAACTGACGGACACTTTCTTGCCTGCATAATCGTATAGAAAGCTACTAATTAAACCAATCATGCGTTTTGCTTTACTTATGTAAGAATAAGGTCGAGAAAAATTTTTTTTGTTATAACTGTTGTAATTTGCTAAAACCACGGAACAGAGAAGTATTATACTTCCTAAGGGTTATACAAAATTCTGAATAGCTCTATACAATATAAGTATGTAGAATTATTATGATGAATACTGTCTAGACACTAGATAACATAATGTTGTGCCAAAACCGTAAGCCGATAGGTAAGCCCCGAAAAGTTACCGTTTTTATAGCGGTCCCACGTAATAGGGGTGAGCCTATTGCCGTCTTCCGGGCATTATTCTCGACTCGAGCCATGCATCTGAGGCTGAGTCTGGACTGTATATATCTGTCTGGTGTTAAACAGCCCCATCCCTTAGTCGCCTTGTACGACACCGCATGGGAAGAGATGTGGTCAATAGTTTCTATTTCATATGGGGATCAAGACTGTATGCAACCATTTTAGCTTTGAGTACTAGGCAAGACAGAAATCGATTCAATATACTAGATTTTTTGTATTATTATAATATTTGTTTGTATAGCATAATAATTATAATATATATAGAACATAATATTATATAATGTATATATATATATATATATACTTATTATATGTAGTATATATAATATATGTTGTATGGATGGATAATATATATGCAAATATTTATATAATACAAGTTTTATAAAAGTAAATATATATAAATAGTGATATATATACATATATATATATATATATATATATGTATATATATCACTTATTTAATTTATGCTATATTATGCATATATAAAATTAAGAATATAGAATATAGTACTTTCAAATTACAAGAGGTAGGTAGAAGGACTTCGAGTTTACGCGAGGCTGTTTCGATTTGACTGTTTTGACTTTTGACGTCACGGTCTTATGGCACTTTTGACGTTGCCTTTTTCTTAAATAGTGCTTTTAACCGGGATATTCACCCATTTACCGGAGACACATGTAGCGGAGAGTAAATAAAGTAAGATTATTATCTAACGTTATGATAACTACAGACATAAATACATATAATAACGCCTTTGTTCCCGGAGGGTTAGGCAGATGTGAATTAAAACCCACATTTCACTAATAATTGCTACTGATCGATATTTTTTTTCAATTTGATCAAGGTCATCCCAATTAACCTGCCTTTATTATCCAGATATAGAGAGCTGCTTGATTTGCAATTTACTTTGGAAATTAAATGATAATAAACATCTGATAATACCATTATAACGATTTGTCGGCGCAGTTTAAAAGCTCCGGCCCAAAGATATGATTGGACAATAGAATACTTATATGAACATGAAGTCTATTGTAATCAGTTTTACCACTGTACCCATGGTGAACCTAGATTGAGGATTTGTCCCAATAACTTGCTTTTCAATACCACTACTAGTGAATGTGCATGGCCTTTTGAGGTGGAATGTGGTCAAGAAGTTACGGTATAAAGTCGGTTGTTTGTGAACAACACGCTAAAGCCTACTCGTGCCTAGGTGTGTATCTTATTGTAGACGATCTATATATATTTTTCATCCCAGCTTTAATCCCGACTGGGATTAACACTAGCATTAGCGTTAGCTTTAGCTAGATTAGCATTAGCTTTCCAACTGTATTTAATCTATTTTTTTCCATATATATAATCTTCATTTGAAAATAATCACATGACGAAACGGCACGGCCTTACAGTGGCTGACTGTGGCAGACGTCCATTACTTGATTGAAAACTTGTCATACACACAAAAGATATTAAGTCTGTGTACACATGTCTGAATTTTAAACTAGTAGTTTCAGATGAGTCTGGGGCAAAACCCCGACGAAAATAAATATCGATTTTCTACATATTTAATTTATCTATGACATTGAGACATAACCAAACCCAAATCCTCAAAACAGGTATTTATTCCCAATAAAACACGAATGAAATTCATATTTTTTAGAAAACTGTTTTGACCATACTTCAAAGTGTAACTGAAATAAACAATAGAGTTAAAACGTAAATTAAAAATTCGTTATTACATTCATAAGTTTTTTTACACAGACATCAAGGATGTTCATCGTAAAAAATTCGCGGGTATGTGTACAGAAAATCGGCAGTGTTTGTTAGGCGTCCACCGAACCGGGGCCCAGATAACTTTATAAGTGAGATGGGCGAGGCTTTGGCGCCGAATCTCCTCTTGGAGTTGGGAAGGCAGATAGTAGTCACTTTAAAAGTAGCATAAGTCAAATTTAACCCTGTATCTCCTTAACACAGGCTATTTATAGTCTATTTAGGAGAGCGTTATGATTGTATAATATATGTACTTTCTACTAATGCTATTCGAGTTCTCAAATTGCTTAACAATAGTCCCTTCATTCAAAAGATATTTAGAAACAATAAGCATAACGTATAATATAATCATAGGAGTATAATTATAAATTATCGAATTGAATATAGATAAGACCATATTTGGACGTTTCAAGATTTAATTTGTGAAATAAGGGAGTAAGTTCGCCATTTTGGGTACTTACAATAGTACTGCTTTATGAGCTATCTTATAAAGTAATAATAAATTAGCCAAATTCCTTTTTGGCGTTTGTTGCTTAACTAACTGTGTCTTTAGATGGTAGGACGACCTTGATCGCTAGAAGTGCTTTCAAATGATTATTTAATTTGTGGTTACATGAATAAGGTTCATTTTAGAGATTTTTTTAGGTTAAAATGCCCCCGAAACAACAAAAAATATTTATCAAAGGTAAAGGGCTCACAAACACTATTTATTTTTATCTTTTCGGGGGTAGTAATATGTGTCGGGAGTTTCTTAATTTTTCGATTTAGGTAATATTTCAAATTTACCATCGTGGGTTCTAAAAAAATTGGACTTTTTAGATGAAAGGTATGTTTATTGATGTTCAAAAATACATTTCTTCTTGTGATACTTGTAAGGCTTATAAATTTTCTACTAATCCACCTCATGGAATTATGGTTAATCCTAAGAAAGTTGATAAACCAATGTTAATGCTTTCTATTGATATTATTGGAACTCTTCCAAAAGCTTATTCTGGCCATAAGTATATGAGATCATCTCACATTTTTTATACAACCTTAGGTGGCAGACAAACACACGGTCCACCTGATGGAAAGTGGTTACCGTGACCTATGAATGTGTAACACCAGGGGAGTCAGACTCGTGCTGCAGACCCTGTAAGAACAGAGAGTTTCTGTGCCGTCAGTCCTCCTATATATTTAGTAGTAGAGCTCTAGCTGCCCTACTCACCGCCGGGAAAACAACACGAGGTTATTATAGCCTTGGTATTCTATATGGTGGAGGTACTTCCCTAGTCGTGTCCTACCTTCTATATATTTATTAGTAGAGCTCTGGCTGCCCTACTCACCGCCGCAAACTGGCGCTGCATTAATAGGTCGGACTGCAATGCATCAATTACGTTAAATATTGCAAAAGATCAAATAATTCGGAAAAGCGAACATACGTGTTTTGCGGATTCAAAAAAGAATGAAGTTTTTAAAGCTTTGCAGAAGTGTAAAAACGACGTTTGTGAAGATCTAGAATGATCAAACTTCTCCGGATGAAATTTGCCACTTAGAATATTTGACTTTATTCTATTTAAATAGGTAGTTTGATAATTTGCTAGCATATACTTTAGAATAGTACCAAAATAGCACATAGCCTATAATCTTTTTTTCCGGGAGTTTGTTCCTATGGGTTTCTGGAAAATTCACTATATCGCTGGGAATCCTGTACGTCTGATAAGGGAATCTTTTGATCCTTGAGTAGAATAAATATGTATGCGCTAATTAGATCTTTTTTCTTTCACATTCTTTACTAAATTCCTTATAAAACATTGTTGGTCTATTTACTTTTCCTATATTTGAAATATTTTAGGAAATTAGTACCAGTAGATCAGGACCTCCTAGATCTTTTATTGAACACTGTGTTTATAAATGGAAAATGGGTTTCTTATCACTATGTATAATATTGTTAACTCTAACCTCAAAATACCTGTACCGTATATCCGTATATCTACGTGTTTTTGAATTTATCGTATAAATACAGGTGAGAACCAATACATTTCATTCAATACATATAAAATAGGTAGGCCACTGCTGAATTTAGACAAAAAAACACTGAAAAATTTTACCTAACGCATGCCATTCTACTTGCACAGATTCTTTAGAAAGTCATAGCATGCCGCAACTATAACTATTGTGCACGGCTTCGCCCGCGTAGGATTATCTTTGGGTGTGTATTTTCCAGAGATTTAAAACTTCCATATTTTCTTATACTAGTAGGATATCATGATAGTAGCATAGTAGGATAATTGGATTTAGGATAGTTGGTTGTAGGATAGTAGGATGTGGGATAGTAAGATAGTCAAATGTGGTATTGTACATGCAATTGTTCCATATGCCAGGAACTTAGCAGACTGATCCTCTAGCGTTGTAACGCCTAATGTGACCTCGGTTGCTCATATGTCAGCATGCACATATTACAATACTCACTCATATTACTATACGAGATTCGGGATATTTATCATGTATTGTTTCTAAATATCGTATAAATTATAATATATTTGTATGAGGAAGTTCTTAATTGATAGCTTATAAGTTTAGTGCTTTTTATACAACAGATTGATTACACATGATTTTTATTATCTAGCGTCCACTTAATGACGATAGATAATAAAAATCATTAAGTGTTTTCAAATAACATTGATGTTAAATATAAGTTTATTCAAGAAAAATGTCAAGAAAAAGAAATATGTGTAAAGTACCTATGTCAACGTGGCCTTTTCAGCCCTGCTGTCTATAAATAAATTTATATATCTGATAATATGTTAAGAGATGACTGCGACCTATGAGCAATGCACTTTTAGATAATATGTCATTCGCATGTAGTAGGGACCGCAAAATTAAGACAATGTGATAAACAAAAGTAGGGTGCCCCTGGTGTTGAGTACGGTATCGGTATCCACTTCCCATCAGGTGGACCGTGTGCTCGTCTGCCGCCTAGGTGGTGTAATCAATGGGTTTACCGGTTTATAGGTGAGGTTAACTGCACTGAAAGCGTTTTTAGGTTCCTTTTGGTCGTCGTGTGTAGAGAGGTCCACAAACTTCTAGCATCGTCGACATTCTGATCAAATTAATAACATTCAATGAAATAAAACTTTCTTTTAATACACAAAACTTGTGTTGTAGCTACGCGGTTCCGGTAGCCTTACCGTTCACAATAAGTGTAATAGTGGGTAGGCGCTCAAAAAATGTTCCCCGCATACCTCTCGACGCTCGAAGACTAGTCAAGTCGTGGCCACGGCTGCTGCAACTCATCCGAAACGTCGGCAGAAATAGTTAGTTCCATGATACAAACGAGATTTCCGTGATAATTATCTCATACAATTGCAAATTAATTACTATTACCGCTTTGAGTGTCCACATTAAGAAATTTATAGGTTGCGTCTTAGGTAATTCTTATTGTCACGAACTTTCCTTTTGTTAATACGAGAGAAAATACATTTTAGAATGCGGTACTCTTTCATTGAGATTATTGAGGCAATTGACATGTGGTAGACATGGAAATTCAAATAGACGGCAGTCGCCAAAGAACCGTCGACTAGAAGAAAAACCAAAGTAAGCAGTAGTTGTAGTAGCTAAGCTCAGGAGACCGGACCTCGGGCTCCAAAAACAATAACAACTCATGATTTATCGTGTCAAATGCAGCGCTTAAATCTAGGAAAAGCCCAGCAACTTTCTTTTTTTTATTCATTAGACTCACTACATATTCAATTAGCGCCCCGATTGTGTCTTCTGTACTAACATTCTTTTGGTATCCGTACTTACATATTTTGATTCAAGCGTTGTCATTGTCGGTTACGACTGTTTGTGTTAATCACTATTATTGCGATTTGATTTGTTCTACAATAAATCAATATGTCAAATATAAGTATTGAAGCAAAAGCTAATATTGTGGCCCTATATTCGAATGGTCTGAATATATCTCAAATTTCCAACGAGACGGGCATATCTGTAAGTTAATTATGTAGATAATATTGTTGATAATTATGTGGATTGGATAGCTTGTCAAGATACCAATCACCAATTGCTACTGAAATAAGTTTTTTATATGGGATGGTCTTTTGATATTTTAATTATTTTATTTTTCCAACGTAGTAAGTATAATCTTGTTATAATAGATAGGACCGCGGTTGTTCTTTGGAGGAGAATTATTGTCATCCATATAATTAGTACGTAGTTAGGGTCATTGGAGAGGACAATGGCTATATGAATTGTGGCCTAATAATAAACTATGCACCGTTGTGTTAACATCTACGTGGTCTCACAAAAATGTTATAAAAAGTATTTACGTTTTAAACATCCAATCCTGTAATGTACCTAATTATATGGAACTTTCATCGCAATTAATCCTGATCTCGAATATTAGGATAAAACGTAGCCTATTTACTAAGGGATAATGTAGCATTCTAGTGACCTACGTGGGTCAATGTTTTGGAGTAACACAAAAATAGTTTCTATCTACAGTTATAGAATTACAAATAATGTGTGACCTATGTTTATGTATTTACTAATAATTCCATCTAAATACCAATCCCTATTACTATTACAATTATCGGGATATAAAGATAAACCTAGTAAAACCTGGGATCGAACCCGAGATCTCGTCTCAGCAGTCCATAATTTGTACCACTCCGAGAAAACAGTACGAGCAGAAATTGGAGAAAGCGTAGGCTCGCTCGGAATCACACCGAGATACGGAGACGGGTGAGTCCCGCTTAATTAGTATCGTTTAGCGTCACTGAACGAGTCAGAGCACAGCGCGGCGGTACGCACCCGCGAGCCTTCTATGGTGTAGCTGTGGGCATCACGTCGAACAATTCCATTGAACACAAACCATTGGACAATTAAGGAAAAATATTTTATTGCTATAATATGCATTTAAATTGCTTTTATACAGGTGTGCTACGCAGTATGATTTACAATGCACGGTGCTAAACACACGTTAGCTATTAATAGAATTTATGTGGCACACGGTTACAAACGTACTCACCGGTATAAATTGTTCGAGTCTGTAACCTCTTTAGAATGCACGTGAACCAACAATTTCTTGTTGACAGGCTTGTGGACAGTGCCATAGAAACAATTAGACTAATACAAAAATTTAAAGTGATCTAGGCAATGAATGCAGCCCGAGAAATTAGGAGAGGATACACTAACCTTCACGACACCACGTGTTTTCATCGCCGCCGGTACACGGATCTTCTCTTCCTTGCTCAGGAGCTGCCGTCCACATCACTAAATCACTTGAGGGACACACGAGAGGCAGAGCATACTGGAGAATTTGTACTGTCGGTGGGAAGACTAAAAGCTTGTCCTGCTTGGTCTTCAACACTGACAGCACAGAAATTCTGTGCTTACAGGGTCGGCAGCGCGAGTGTGGCTCCACTGATGTTACACACGTTGATAGGCCACGGTAACCACTTTCCTTCAAGTGTGCCGTGTGCTTGCCACCTAAGCGGTATACCCTGGGTCGGCCGGGGTGCGAGGGATATGCCTGTCAACCTCACCTTCGGCAACCGAAACGACCCACAGGCGGCGTGCGTTTTAGTCGGTTCGAGTCCGACATAACCTCCGAATTATCTATTTGCTCCTCTTCTGTGGTGAGTTCAGGTAAATTTACCTTTACCTTAAACATATCTTCTTTCCTATCCCACGTGAGGCCTAGTATTCTTATTACCTTGTCTAATTTAATCTCTAGATTGTCTTGTTGGTCATCTGTCTTCAGGTTTGTCAATACTTCTTCATTGTTACTTGACCATTTTTGCATGGTGAAGCCGCGCCAGTCAATTGCCGGGCATCCTGTCGTAGGCTGTATGTTTACTGTCGGATGAATTTTAAATTTAAAATTCTGTACCTGCTGAAAAGAATACACACACACACACACACACACACATACACACACACACATGTATCACAGTCCAAAACAAATATTTAATTCAATTAGGACCATTGAAAGTTCTAATCACGGAGGAACTCATTCAGATACAGTTTTTGAACGGAAAATTTTCTAAAAGCAAATGAAACTCAGTTGAAAACCAAAGTTCTCTTGAAATCAGAATATATTGCAGTTCTTTAATACCGCACAGTGCGCACCACATCTTAAATTTAAAAAAAGAAATGGTTCCTTATGTTAGATCATTTGTAATTTTAATTTATATATTGTATATATACAAACGATAGTAAGTGCAAATAAAATGATGAAAGTGCTTAGAATTAAGTGAAGAAGCCTTTCAATAAAGAGAAAAAAGCCATTAAAAATAATTTGATACGTGCAAACAGTCGCTTATCTAAAATTGTATCATTATGTGGAACTATAATCTATATTTGTACTTTTTCAATCTCTCTTATTAAATCATCTTTTGATGATTTCATTCTAAACAATATGAAACATTTTTATCTCATCGAATATCATGTGCAAATATTTGTATGCGTGAATATGGTGGTATTTGCATTGGTCTGGGTGTTTCTATGTATAATATGTATGTATTTACAAAACAAAAGTATTTAAGTATGTTTATCCGTATTCTAGATTCCATAACACAAGCTAGTTAAACTATACTTACCATGGGTCTAGATAGCGTTGTGTACCATATGGGCAGTCAGAGGCCGCTAATTCCGGCTGCCCTTTGCGTTTTCCGCCCGCCACTGACACGGTTGAATACATTTATGGGCCCGCGAGCCAAACCTATAATGGTAAAAACAGTGTGGGTGATCAGGGGGTGGCTGTCGGGGCCGTGATCGTAACAAGCGCCATGATTCCGGTGTACTTTACGATTATTTATAATGTTTATTGATGGCACTTGGTGGCATTTGTTGTTACACATATTGAGAACTCACTTGTACTTTTCCATATTATTTTTTATTAGACCGGTTTCGCCTTACGGCATTCTCATAGGTGTTGTATATATAATATACTTAATAAAAACACAGGAGATACCCACAGTTATCCAAGTAACTGAGTAAGATCTAAGGAACCAAATATAAATACAAAACTGCAGGTTCAGGTATCATAGAATTCCTCCCTATCGATGTCAACTGGGAGTATGGCATAGCCACGTTGAATGGCAATACCAATTGCAACTGATCAAAAACCCATGGCTCTTGTATTAGTTTGACATTTGAATTTACATTGATTCGAAATAAAGAAACTTCTTCAATAAATCAAGGATATAAAACTTCTTATACCGTATAGCTAGATACTGTAATATGAAAGTTGTACTTAGTGTTTAATTATTATTTCTCGTAGCATACATAAACTGCTTCTGTTGCGTGGGAAATTCTATTATACCATATTCTAATTGAAGGCCATGTATCTGCAGCAACATTTTCTCTAACAATTCTTGTCTACCAGTTATGAGATCCAGCATATTAACAAAACATCCGAAGCAACAATATCATATTTCTGTATAAACTCTGCGGCTTCGGAGTATTCAATACATAATAACCGGAATTTAATAGTCCAAAAGTTTCTCTGGAAAGTTTTTGTGCTGTCAGTGGGAAGACCAAAGGCCTGTCCACCCCTTAACCGATAAGCTACTGACACTTTTAGTTAATGATAATCGAAATCAGAATTTGTTAAAACTGAAAACATAACCACGAAATATTCTTTTTTTTTATACCACTAAGTTGGCAGACAAGCACACGGCCCACCTGATGGGAAGCGGTTACCGTGGCCTATGGACGTATGCAACACCAGGGGTGTCACACTCGCGCTGCCGACCATGAAGAAACCTTCTGATGCCCCTCTTGAAGAACCCCATATTATAGGCGCTTGGGAAAACCGCAACAGGGAGGTACTCTTATGGTTTATTTTCATGTCATGAATGATCTCAAACTCTGCATACGAATAACATGGATTCGTAAATACAGTTTGCAGTTTACAGGTTCTTAAATACAGCAAATCTCCCAAAGTGGATCCTAACGACTGAAGAATTTTCAATTTTGGGTTCTACGGCGGAGGTACTTCCCCATTCAGACTGCTCATTTGGATGGAAATACCGTCGTGTCCTACCTCCATGTCGATAAACGGGCTATTCCATACAAAATGGTTTTTTTTTTCAATTCGAACCAGCAGTTTTTGAGATTAGCGCGTTCAAACAAACTCTTCATAAAACAAAACCGGTCAGGTGTAATAAGTAATAAAGTAATGTGGAAAAGTACAAGTGAGTTATCAACATGTGTAACAACAAATTCCACCAAGTGCCATCAATCTACAGTATAAATAGTCATTAAATTATAATGTCAAGATAACATACTACCCCCTATTTCCTGAGACTTTTCCTTTAGCTTACCATCACGTGAGGTGAAGTTAAATTGGCGTGTAAAATATAAATAAATAAAAATTTAATAATAATACAATTTGTACTTGGTGGAATTCGTTGTTACACAAATTGATAACTCACTTGAGTTTAAACAATGTTATTCACATTTGACTGATAGAATCTCTTGACCAAATGAAAAATTTTCAAGAATATCTCATTTAGGACAAGCCTTTAGGTTCTATAATTTGTAGTAAGTGATTGACTGGGGCCCAACCTAATGGCACATACTATTATGAGAGAGACTATCATTACAGAGCTGACAATATTGCCGCAGGTTCTCGTCGAGCGACCTGACGCGGTCGCTAATTGTCAAGAACGTGTCGCCTTAATTGTCCACATATTTTTCATAAATAGATTTGCATATTTTTTATTGATTGGTTGTGAGTTTCGTAATACGTCTGACGAATATAAACGTATGTAGGTAGGTAGGTGTAGGTCTTTAGGAAGTAGATAACAATGAATTTCTGGTATAGCTGTATTGATGTCGAATCTGTTTTTTATCGTCCCGCCTCGTAATAGCTGTATGATAGTTTATGTAATATGTTTAACTTTGATTCTATATTCCGGAAGTCTGCCGTGTACTTGTGTGACCGAGATGTACAACTATGAGCAACATTTCCTTAATAATTGCTGTTATTCGTTTAAATTGTATATCTTTACGTTTTCTAATGTTGTCTATAGGTTCACCCTTATAACGTGGAGCCGAATTTAATGATTGGTGAAATACGGGTGTTAATTCACCTCTGCCTAACCTTCCGGGGATAAATGCGTGATTATATGTATGTGTGTAAACATAATAAAATAACATTTGTATTCGTATTACGTGACAGGTGGTACCTAATATTACCGGAACTGTCGTGTATTTTGTTCACCCAACACTAATGGGGAGACAACAGACAACAAAATTATATTTTGAGTACTCGTATGTTCAATGTTACAGTTCTGTCGTGTTTGTACATACTTGGGCTACTTGGGTTTTGCGTAAAACTTGACATTTATTTTTTTATTGTTTTAATGTAACGCTGTAATAATACGTGTACACATAATATAGTTTTAAAATTAAGTTTCGATTGAAGACAACAGGACAGCAGAAATCCTCATATCTCCTCTAGGGGGGATATCAAGGGCGACATGGGACCGTAACCGGAAATACCGTTGCGGAAATGTTTTTGGTATTCGCCTTTTTTGTTTATTGAAAAATGTTGCAAGACATTTTGTCTTTTGAGGTTTTTTTGGAATTTTGTTCTGGACTCTCATAATTTTCATCAGAAAAGGAAGTTTCTTTCTTTCTTTTTTCTTTTTGGGGAGGGATGTAATGTAAATCCATTGAGCTGATATTTATCTAACATCATTTATTTATATTAAGTTTTTAAGGTAGTCAAACTTAACAATATGAGCACATTTGTGTTTCGTTCTTTACGTTTGACATATAGTAAAACACATTATTACAAAGCTGCATTTTTTTCTTCACAACCCGAAGCCAGTGAGAGCACGTAATAGGGTGAACATATTGCCGTTTCAAGGGCACTGTTCTTGCCTCAAGCTATGCATCTGAGGCGGAATCTGGTCTGTATACCTAATATATGTCCTATGTTAAATAGTCATATCCGTTATTCGCCTTGTACGACACCGCATTGGAAATGGGCACAATAAGCGACGACCTCGATTTCCACGTCGAAGAGCTGGAACCCTAAGCGGTCTGCGAGCATAAAGATTGGCTTCGTGTAGTCTTGTTCTGACAGTTTGATCGCTAATAACCACTTGATGCTGAGACTGGAGGCCTGCGACCAATTGACGAGCAGTAATCGTGGGTTGATTTAAGTTAAGCGGGATAGCTCAAGAACGAATAGGTGTCTCTCATTAGTTCGTGGTGCATGATATTTTTCTCTATCAGAAGTTTCATCGACATCAAGTAACTAGATCTTAAAAGAAATGCATATGAGCTATATAAAAGTTTAAAATTATAGATCGTCAATGATCGTTCAAAACTGAACATTACTTACTCACAAAATGAAGACGAATCGATGACGTCAGAATCAAAAAAAATCAACGCATCCGTTTTGTGTTTCCAGAGAGTCACAAAGGAACAAACATACATAGACTGCAAAACACAGAACCTTCTACATCACGTTACCAATCGGGTAAAAAGAGTTATCCACTTATGAAAAATAGATCACATAATCAAAATTAGATTAATTATATAATAATAAACAGAAGTGTCGCGATAGCCTAGTGGTATGGGTAATGGACTGCTGAGATGAGGTCTCGGGTTGGATCCCACCCTCCCCTTTCCTACACAGGACAACACGTGCAGGTCTAACGGGTGCAACACACCAGGGAAGTCACACCCGTGCTGCTGAACCTGTAAAACAGAGAGTTTCTGTGCGTATATAAGACACTATCAGGACTAGCCTTTGGTCTGCCCACTGACCAAAGGCAAAACTCTTCAGCGAGCTTTAGCTACTCTACTCACCGCCGGGAACTCCGTGGAGAATTTTCGCACAATATCAACAGGTATATGCTATACTAATATAAAACCTACGTTCAAGAATTTCTTCTTCATCTTAGCGTTAATCCCAGTCGCACCCAAAGTTTTCAACTCGGTGTCAGAGATCCGCTTTACCAGTCTCACTGCGGATATTGGCTGAACTTCACACGAAATTATTGTAATCGGGGTATTCTGTAGGGCGGAGGTCCTTCCCCAGTCGGACTGCTCAATTGGGTGGAAATACCGCCGTGTCCTACCTCTTATAGTACCACGTGTTTGTAATGGAGACCCTCTTACCTGAGACTATGCCTTTAGCTTATCATAAGGCGAGGTACAAAGTGAAATTTTTTTGACATTTAATATTTATAATAAACTTCGTACCGCCATATTTTATTTCTCTAATAGCAATTGATACATTTATATTCGTAATGTAATTCACGACATAAGCGAATAATTGAGATGATAACCATCCTATCCAGTAAGTTAGACCAAAATACGAAACGTTCGGTCTTATAAGACGAGTATAATATATTTCTTTTTGAACGAGTGCCGGTTACAGCAAGACCAGCTGCTGTGCCGTACAAAGGGGATATTTTTCATCCATCCAGTTCACTTCGGTTGGAGCTCTCTCGAACATTCTCGTAATATGAATGTACTGGATACCGATGTTTAATGGTTCGTTTAGCACTTTTTGAGTTTATTCGTTACATATAAATCTTTCCTCTTTATAATAGTATATAGTATAGATAAGTTCCGAAAAAGTCGCCTTAGATGATATGGACACATAAAGCGAAGAGAATCCGGCCATTCTGTGAACCGAGCATTAGGAATACCCAAGCAAAAGTGCGGCCGAGGCTGACCACTCAGCGTTCGGCGGCGCAGCAGCTGCTGGAGCACGCTCGCTCGCTGCAGGCCCGCACCGACCAGTTGGCTGCCAATGCTCTCAGCTTCGAGGTAACGACGACCACTGCACCCCTTAGGACCTACCGTCAGGGTCGGCAGCGCGAGTGTTCCGCCCCTGGACCTCGATCCTGCTAAAGCAAAACTATTGTCATACCACAAACACTGCTAAAAAATACATTTAATTTTAGAAGTTAATGGTATGGCTTTAAAGTTCAATATTAAAAGGCTTTTTACAGAGTGAATATGAAATTGTAATAGCATCCATCAAGAATGTTGTTGAATCGTCTAAATAACAAGATAAAATGAACAAAATATATCAATGAACGTTTCAATTTCTTATTCCGAAATGATACTCAGTCCAGCTGTACAATTCTCTGAGCACACAGCATAAAACATAAATGAACATTGCGTGTAATTAAATGAAATATAATGGGTAATTAACCTAATAGTATTATCAGCTGTTCTTGAATAACGAAATTTCATACATTGCAGACCTTATCGCGCGTACCTAACGCAAATGATAAAGAGAACATATATCGTTAATAATATTTTTTCTACCATGAGTTCTTAAACGTGAGTCGTATACGTACACGAGAGTGGTAATGGGACCACGTGGTTACGTTTACGGTAGTTGGGCTGTCATGAGCTTTGTAAACCGTAGTGGTTCTCGTGTTAACGGAACTAGCTGATGTATACGTATAATTTCCTAGAATACTTGACAGTTTTGGTGTTTGTTTGAATTTTGAATGACGGAGTATCGTTACCGTAAAATGGCGGCTTTCTTATAATCAGCTGTTGGGCGTATGGTTTGGTACATATTTATATTTATACCCATGTTTTGTTGAAAGTAATTAGGTATTGACGAATAGTGACGACTTAACGCTGGAGAACGATATAAAGGGAGTGACAAATTCTATGCTTGTCTATGCTATTAAGGAGCTGGCGGTGCGAAGGCTTAGAGCCAAGAAGAGCACCGCCCCGGGACCTGACGGCATTCCAGGCCGCGCGTGGGTCCTAGTTCTGGGAGAAGACGGTCTCGAACCCCGACTGAGAGGGTTCCTCAGCGCATGCTTTTAGCGGGGCCTCTTATTAATTTTTGTCAATTTTCCTACCCTGTTACATAATTCTGGTTAGCTCCATCTAACTTTGTTATTATTGCGAAATTATAGGTAACAACAATTAGGACTATTTGGGTGCGCACGATGCGCAGTGAGCGTATCCACCTTATTGTTTATATATTGGTATTCGGTATTCGGCCGAATAGTAGCTATTATTCGGCCGAATACCGAATACCTAAAAAAGTAGCCGAATAGGCCGAATACCGAATATTTGCCGAATATTCGTGGCATCTCTAATGTGGATACTTGATAAATTCAATTTTAAAAACTGCGGACATCACGTACGACACCGCACGGGAAGAAAAGGGATGGCCCAAATTCTAATCTGCCGGAACTACGCGGCGGCGCAAAAAAAATGCTATATTGAAAGGATATTACTTAATTTACAAGCAATCTAATTGCAACATAACTTACCCTGCTATAAGAACACGATGTTCCCATCTGTATTGGAGTTCCTGAACAAACTCATACCAAAGATGGGCCAGGTAAGGAAGGCCACCAGCGTCGTACAGCCGCGCCGCCGTCACCGATAACCGCCACACGAGCCCACCCTCAGGACTTGTCTTTACATAGCTGCACAATCTTTGTTCACCATCAGCCTTTAAAAACACAAATAATTCGTCCCTCACAGTGCCTGACCCTAAAAGACGCAGTAAGGCTTCAGTATGTACTCGTATGCGATGCAGAACGACATTCGCCAGAGGGAAATACAATAGCATAAGTGTAAAACTATACAATCATATAAATAGGGTTATGAATATTGTTGGGCTGAATAAATATAAATTAAAAAGCAAAGTTAAAAACTACTGAGTGGATTTTAATTTTTAAATTTGCCGTATTTTTGATTACAATTGGTTGAACCGGCAACATAGCCTCGGGTGTCAGCTATTAATAATATCAGCTTATAATAGTAATAACACATATAACCCTTCGGGGTAAGTGTCATATCTTAATGAGGCTAACGCAACACTGAGACTACGTTCGGAATGCGATTACATAATATTACATATCAATGACGATGCGACGGAACACCCGACCAATATCAGTGTTGTTTACAATAACATATTGGAATGAGACGAGCAGATTCCGGACTCCGAGGTGAATTAAGGCCTAATGCGACCGGGGCTAATATGACGATAATGATGAACATATTGGTGTTCCGACTGGGAAAGCCCTACAGAATACCGCGGCCATATTAACCTCATGTTGTGGTCCCGCCGGTGAGTAGGGTAGCCAGAGCTCACTGGAGAGTTTGTGCTGTCAGTGGGAAGACTAAAAGCTTTTTCTGCTTTATCTTCTACACTGATGGCACAGAAACTCTGTACTTACAGGGTTTGCAGAGCGAGTGTGACTCCTCTTGTGTTATACACGTCCATGGGCCACGGTAATCACTTTCCATCAGGTGGGCTATGTGCTTGTCTGCCACTTAGGTGGTTTAAAAAAAAGAGGAAGATCCTGTTGCTTTTTCTGTGCCGTCAGTGTAAAAGACAAAGCAGAACAAGCTTTTATCTTCCCACTGGCAGCACAAAAACTCTCCAGTAAAATTAAAAAAAGTAAAAGTTAACCCTTTACCGCATGGATTTTTTAAAACTTATAAAAAAAATATATATATATTCTTCCTGCTACTTAAATATCTATCAGCGGGAATTTAACTTGGGATCTCTAATGTAGCAGTCGAATGCTGTACACCATGTTTCGTTATCCGTTAAACATACATACATATACTCACGCCTTTATCGTCGGAGGGTTAGGCAGAGGTGAATTAACACCCACATTTCACCAATCATTGAATTTAGTCCCAGGGTGAGCCGTCTTCCGGGCACTATTGTTGACTCGAGCAATGCATCTAAAGCTGAGTCTGGACTGTATATATCTGTCTGGTGTTAAACATCCCTAACCCTTAGTCGCGTTATATAATTCAAAATTATAGTACACAAGTGTGTGAACTACATTAATAACAATTAATAGGTAGATATTAAATATGTATATACAGTACTTAATAAACTAATGCGCATGTATCTTCATAACACATGCTAAACAGTAGTAGTTTTTTTTTTAGAAACTAAGTAAGTACATGATTAAAACAATGATATTAAAAACAAGTTATAAATACTTACATTCAGAAACCGTACCGCCGCTATTGGACGCCAAAACTTCAAATGTTTTAACGTTTATTACACAAATAAATATAAACCACCACATTATGGCACAGAATTTGGGGGCTGCCCGATGACAGCCCACCAAAAGGAACATTCGTCCTGTAAACTTTCGATTTTATCAAAACCACTAATCTCTTCCCATGCGGTGTCGTACAAGGCGAGTAAGGGATAGGGCTGTTTAACATCAGATAGTAATAAATAGCCCAGACTCAGCTTCAGATGCTTGGTTTGAGTCAACAATAATGCCCGGAAGACGGTAATAGGCTCACCCCGTTACGTGAGACTGAATTCAATGATTGGTGAAATGTGGGTGTTAATTCGACACAGAATTATTTTAGGTTTTGTAGTTGTACGGATACCAGCAAATATCTTGAACAAACAAACAAATTACGCAAGCCCTTAGAACTCGTGAGCGCCACAGCTGTAGTACATTGTCCAGTTGTTTCCCAGTCACTAAATGTGTGCGCCAAATTCAAAACTGTTCAGTCTTTTTAGCGTGATTGTAAACGCCCATTATCTAGACATCTCGCGTTGCACAATGCGTGACGTAAGTCACAATGCTCATGATATATGGCGATAATCTGCGCATTCATGGCGTCCGCGCACCTACCTACTTAGTTTCTTGTTTTCCTTTCTTTCAAATCTAAATCTCCTCGTACAGTACTGTTTTCTATAATATCCGTTATAAAGAAATATTAAGTTTCGAAGAAGTTGATAATGGATGACAACGCTTGAATCAAAATATGTATTACCAGGTATATCAAAGTTATAGTGCTAACTAACACAACTTATTTTCTACTTTTTAAAGGTTGTTTTTTGTGATGGGAGTTATTTTTTTTTTTAATTTAAGTATTACGGCCTCTGTGGCGTAGCGGTAGAACGTTCGACTGCCACGCCGGGGGCGCGGGTTCGTTGCAGGCCATTAATATTGTTGAAGTCCAACATCTTCAACATGTCCTTTGTGTCTGGGTCTACCTCAATTATGTCATGCTCAAGGGCCGATACCTCGGGCACGTAGTTGTCGCGCCTTTCACGTTCCTCCTCTTGCAACTTAATCGAGATGCCGCGAACTTGTGAGCTCAGACCTGATTAGAACGTAACGTACACATAGATATAGCGAGATATACGAAGAATTTATCCATATTTTCATGACACTTCATTCAAGTTACTCGTTATGTAATCCCATTCTCGCAGGTTATGTGGAACCTCTCAGCCTCAAGAGGGCCCATGTACATTCTACAAGCAATCGACCCCCATTCCCTTGAAGGCTAGTTTGGTTGCCAAGGAATGATTATATGATATCAAAGTTATATTGAGATTTTATTGTGCCTGTCTTCATATCTGCCTTGTTTTCATATCTGCATTTTAATGCATTATGCATTGAGATATGAATCGATGTATTTAACATGAAGCCGCGAAAGTTTAAAAATGGACTACTTATCTTTACTTAGCAGAATCAGGGGCCTAGTAGGTGGCATTGCTGTAGTATGAGTACTGTTTTGCCGAGCAGAACTACATTTGCCATTTAGTTTTTAATTAGTTCCTATAATGCTAAGTAGTAATGGTAAGTTGTGGTAACACTACAGGTTGAGCAATAGTTACCATCACAGCCATTGCCAAGAGTCAATGCACTTAAACGCTTCAATACACTTTCTTCATCCACTGAAAGAGAGAAGTAGCATTTGTTTTAATGCTGTAGGAGTGGAATAAAAAATTCAATGCTGGCAAAGGTAGTCCGACATAACCTCTCCCACCGGCTCCGGTGGGGAGGTATCCGTGGGGATTTTGCGCACGTAAAAAAAAAGAAGGGAGTCACACTCTCGCTGCCAACCCTGTAAGCATAGAGAGTTTCTGTGCCATCATAAAAGACAAAGGGGGACAAGTTTTTGGTCTTCCTACTGACAGTACAAAAACTCTCCAGTGAGTTCTACATCTATCGTGCTATGCTCGTGAGCTCGTCAGATGCTACATGAAAGAGACGTATCCAAGATTACTCTCTTTGCAGAAGACTGTCGTAGAAGCTTTGACTTCCTTTTATATTAACACTTACACTTGTGATTATATATTATTTTATTTTATTTTTTTTTAAATCGAAAGTACAAATCCATCTGAAATACTAAATCAACGACCAGGTTTGGGACTTAGGGGTTGCAAGGACATGGCGACATTGGTAGATTGTCAGAATGATGCAGATTTGCAACATCAATCATCACCCATTGACGGCGGTGTGTGTTCGAGTGAGGAGCCGCTTCAAGTAGGTGTTACGATTGAGAGATCCCGGATTCGAATCCTGGCCATTACACTACCGACGTGAACCCACTCCTAACACAAGCAATTTAGCTTAGCTGGAGGGGTTAGAAGGAATATTAGTAATTTAGGTTCTAATATTCTTATTAAAAAAAAACTTTTCCTGGAAATTTTAATTGGAATAACTCAACACGGAATCGGAATAACTCAATACAGAATTGAATTTAATGATTGGTTAAATTTAGGTTTTAATTCACCTTTGCCTAATCCTCCGGGGATAAAGGCGTGGTTATATGTATGTATGTGTGAAGCCTTAGCTGACAAAATATGGGATTAGTATTTGTTATTTATTAAGGAGTTATACTTAGTATTTCGAGATGATCAGTCTAAATTTGTTCCCACCCACTCGTGTATCTTATCACACAGCAAGTCCAATTTTTATCCCCAAAGCGTAATTTTTGAAACCCAACTCTGATATCTTCTATGCATATACATACATACATACACATATATATATATATATACAGGGACCCGAGGAGACGTAAAGAGTCTTTTTCTAAAATTTTGATGGTGGGAGCTATGGAATTGAATTTAGAGATAGTAGAAATTTTGTCCGAAACGTCGTTTAAAAAAATCTCGCATTTGCTGTCATTTAGTTCTAAACCAATTAATCTAAATTCATTTTTAATAAATGCCAAATCTTGTAAAACTGTCTCCACATCTCCCCCTAGAGATTGGTGAGAGGGAAACACACGGGCAAGGCTTCTCTCGTGTTAAATTTTTTGATTGATAGATATAGATTTTTCTTTTTTTATATAGGACACGTCAATTAGACTTCGTCTTGCCTGATTGTAAGCTGAAGGTAAAGTCTCAGAAAAAAGGGTCACCATTACTGCATATTAGATTTCTAAGTTTCATTGTAATCTAGGTACTGCTAAGTTGAACTGATCTAGATCCAGTTACAGACTGTTTATCTGAGTTCCCGATATTCAAAATCTACGTGGACGAAAAGTAATTCAGAAGAAATAATATCGAATCACCTCCTGTCAACATGATGGAGGTGTTGGCTATTTTTTACTAGTATTTCCATATTATGATAATATACTGGTACCCGCAGATCCATATATGCTTATTCCAAGAATAAAAGTGTCATTATGTGTTCTTTTAGACTATTATCTACCCTTGTACCTAAGTCGATGAATGACCTCCGCCCCCCATGAGCGCAGGCCTGGGGGTGACAGAACATTTTACACCTACTACAGTTTAATTGTCTGAGAAGCGTTAAATGTTCCCATTCATATCCCGTATCAAAAAAACTAATTAAATTCAATTCAAACGCTTATTTGCTTCAAATATGGTTACAAAGATCTTGTCTTAAGATTAGTATGAGATCAAGAAAACAGGTTCTATATAACATTTATGGCTATATTAATATTTACGTATAAACAGCTCCAACACGAAGTTATTATGGCCGCGGTATTCTGTAGGGCGGAGGTACTTCCCCAGTCGGACTGCTCAATTGACCGGAATTCTCAATAACTCAATTGACTGAGCAGGAATATAACTCCATGCCTAGCAGTCGAGCTCACCACCGCCGCGCCACAGAGACAACATAAATATTTCCATTTAAACTATCATGGTCACTGACATCAGTCTTTATTATTATATCGTTGAAACAATGATGCTGTTTTATTTTCCATATTATTTTTGAGACTACGGAACACTAAGTATAAAAGACAACTGTATGGTTCCTTAATATAACAAACAAAATAAAGGACAAAAACAAAACTATTTATTAAATCAATTTGAAGAAATATATGTATTTTGATTGAAATATATGATAGAGAGAGACAGATGGTATTTTAACTATGTGTCATCGTACCGTACCTTTTCCGCACTCTTATATTAAAATTGCTATTAGTACCTACATCTAGGTACCTACTACCCATTAAGGTAGAATTTTATTATGAAATCTGGTATAAAGATGAACCATATAAGTTTAGCAAAAAGTACTGCGTGAAAACTCTGGCGAACACAAAACCAGTCTGTGTCATCGATAACCAGCCGATTACTGTTAACACTTCACTTTTATTTCAACGAATTGTAGCGGCTATGATTGACAACAAAGATATTGTAAAAACTGCTTTGCATACATTAATTTCATTATAATTTGATTATTAATAATACATAGATTTGCTTCGATTTTAGTCTGATTATTAAAATTAAATAATGGAATGAATAAAGTTAGAAATTTGCATAGGTACATTGAAATCATAAGCAATTTAATTATTAAAATAATTACATCGATATACTAGTTTACAGTAGATTGTAATCGATGTGATTGTAATACAGCCTACTGCTAATGTTAATTCCTATAAACCTATTTGTGTACATCCCGCCATTTTAAGTAGAATACGATCGATTTTATTATCTTTAATTATAAGCTCCACGTTTGATTTGATTCGTTTTATGGGAGACGACCGCGAAAAGGTCCAGGCAACAATATTCATTTAATTGACTGTTTCCACATTAATCTATGTGCAGCTTAAGGATACGAACCCGCATCTCCAGCGCCAGCAGAATATACGAGCAAGAACCAAGCGGTTCAGAGACTCTTTTCTTTGATGCACCACCAAGACCTGGAATTCATTACCAGCACACGTGTTTCCTTCTTCCTACAGTCCCGGGGCCTTTAAGCGGGGCGTGAAAAAGCATCTAATGAGGCCGCCAAGCTGAGTGCCACCATTGTAACCCTTAGTGTCTGTAATGGTGAGTCAGTGACGCATCACCAACAATATATAGGGATGCGGACACAAAAAAGAAAAAGAAAAATATGAGAACTTGTCCTGCCTTTGGTATTCCCACTGATAACGCTGGCTACCCTACTACCATTTAATTATTTACTTACTAGTACAAATATATTTTAATATTTGTACAATGTCGCTACGGTAGAGGTAGACGTTATTATTAATGGTTAGGTACTGAACTTTGCATCTCTGCAGGTTTGAGTGGTGAAAGTTGTTTGACTATTTTGATATTGTACGAAAAAGAATTTGGTATTTATTGTATTTTGAAATTATGAATATACTGGGGAGTAGAGGCCAATTGAGCAGTCCGACTGGGATAGTATATCCATCATCACCTGTGGATTAAATCAAAATATAATATATGTTATAATTGTTATATTGACACATTGACAGCCTCTGTGGTGTAACGGTATTAAATGCAGCTGCTGCTTTGTGCAAATATTTGTATGAATAAGGGTATTAGCATTGGTTTGGTTGTGAAAATTTTTATTACATTTTACAAAAACATTTACTTCTGTAATTTCACGTAGGTACAGGGGGGTTCTTGCACCTTGGGAGGTTCAAGGAAGACGGCATCTTCACCGCCGCACCATTTAAACACCTATACTCCGAGAGGATCCCGAGGGAGTGACTGACCCGTTCAACATTATTTGGTAGGTCTTGTGTATAATATACCAGATACATTTTCGGCATTACATTAAAATATGGGAGTGAAATATTGCATCTACTATTATGGAAGAATCGCGACGGTCTATTGTTTTGTCAGTTGAACAAATAGTTCCACCACCCTATCTCTTCCGTAGTTTATAGATGAGCAGATCTGAGAGGTCTCAGAAGGTCTTAGGATTAAGTTTCGAAGGTGACCATTGATAATGTAGAGATCTAATTTGGATGTGGTCAAAATGGTCATATGTGATATTGAGTTGAGAAAGAGTCCTAGATGAGAAGATGCATACTCCATTTTAAACAAATTACCTAAACATTTAAAAAGTAAAATAAATTGTAGAAATCTAAAAGCTACATTAAAAACCTACCTTATTAATACACTAAAATAATTAAGTAGCTAGAAAATAAAACTAAAAATCAAAAAACAAGAAAAAATCGAAAATTAATGAAACATCCTGTAAACAAGCTTGACTGCTGTACAGATAGAATGTCTGTGTAACTCACACACAAACGGTTAGTTCTGATTCGAGAGTATTCTGTATGTGTATCGTTGCTTGTGTGTGGATTTTTCCCTACTCTCCGAATTAAAGTCTCGCCTGAAAGTATAATGTTTGGTAAGTTTAAAAAGAGGATTAAATTCGCAACCCGCGTTTATCTTGAAGTGTTTCCTGTATTTCTGGTAAGGTTACTAGTAGCGTATTATACAATATATTCTAAGAAACACAGCCTCTACGCAGGAGGCATGAGTTAGATTACTGTTCAGAGCAAATATTTGTTCCAATGAATAACATATTTTGCATGATCTGTTCGTGCCTCGGAGTAGTCCTCCTCCAGTGACGCCTCTTAGCGTTGTATCTGATAGTATTCCCTGTGCGCACTCTAACCCATTGTAATTTGATTTCGGCTTATGATCACACGGACAATAAAAATACTTGCTTACAGTCTCAGGAATATCTGATGCGAGTTTCGAGGAGCTTGTGGTTATTCAAGAGAAGCTTGTGTAGATCAAATTGATTTTCTTGGGTTAAAGGTTCAGTGCTAGATGAATATATTTATATACTATAATATAAATGCAGAGGTAAAAAGTCTGTATATTGGATATATTTTACGGAAACCGGTTAGGTATAATACCTAAAGGTCTACATGAAGCTGAATGCACTTAGTAAGTACATAACGCACTTGCTTCCCAACAGGAATACCTCTCCTCTACAATGGAATTTGTACCCAAAAACCCGGTTTTTGTGGTCTATTGCGACCTTCGTCCTTCAAACGAAATCCCATTGGATCGAGGAAGCCCTTATTAATGTAATTATGAAACCCTTTTCAAGAAATTACCCTAATCAACAAGGAACCGGCCTTAACTAGGTTCCATCGATTAAACTGTTTTCTACGTATTTCATTTAACAGTTAAACCTATTGTTTTATGATTTAATGACTGAAATATACAAAATAAGGATGTAAATATTTCAAGCATATTAATTTGTATCTATTATGTTTTTGGTGAAATAAGAGATATAAAAACATGGAAATAAGTTCAAAGCATGTTCAAAGCTCGTGAATCGCAGATTGGAGATTTTGTCTTGGCGCCAGCGATTTACATACCTACTGCCTACTACTATTTTACTCTCAGGCAAAGTGCACGTATCGCGATTTGAATCGTACATTATTAATTAGTAAATTGTAACAATTTAAGTTACGTTCAAAACTTATTGTTTGCCATAGGCTATGGGCTTACTCAGCTTGGATTGAATACAGCAATTGGTGAAATATGTGAAAATGTGAATGTTTCATCACCTATACATAACCGTTATGGAATAATATGAGGGTCTACCTATTATGTGTACTCTTTGAAGTTGAATTTTTTCACTTATACTTATATTACATTTTACTAAATCATCATCATTATTACCTGAGCCTTTTCTAAATACAGTTGGGGTCCGCTCTTTGGTCTTACTTTGATATGTTCCGTGAAGCGACTATACACATATAATATTACATTTACCTATGTACTGAAAAAGGATTAGTATTATTACAGGATAATATTTATTTTATTTTTATTTTTTTATCATTTATTTCAAGCATATTGTACATGGCATAATACACTCATATAGATATTATTGGTTAGTAGGTATATGCCTACAACGAACTTTCTAAATATACCCATGAACTAATTTAAATATTTAATTACATAAAATGAAACTTTGCCAAAAAGGCTATTTTAAAATTATATTTGGAAGACCAACAAGCATGTAATTAGGTTAAGCAAACACGCTAATAAACCACAAAAAGAAAATCCTGCTGAATTTTGTACTGAAGTTTTCTTATAACGGAACCGTATTACATACCGGTGGTCAGTGTATAAAGTATGAGCGGATATTTCGACGATATTGCGTGACCCTGTGATAATGTGACTGACCATGATAGTTTAAAAACCTATTTTTTTTTATCTAGGACACGCCCACTTGACTTCACCTCGCCTGATGGTAAGCTAAAGGCAAAGGAAAGAAGGTCACAATTGCAGACACTAAGTAATGTTACAATAGTGGCACTCAGCTTGGCGGCATCATTAGATGCTTTTTCACGCCCCGCTTAAAGGACCCGGGACTGTAGGAAGAAGGAAACACGTAAGCTGGTAATGAATTTCAGGTCTTGGTGGTGCGGTAAAGAGAAGAGTCTCCGACCCGCTTGGTTCTAAATCATTTCCGTCCATCATTTTAAGTCCGGCAAATAATGTTATAACGTGAACTGTCTATTACTCCAGGTACATTACTGATACACTAAATTGTTTATAATTACACGTAATGAAGTCACAAGCAATATTTATTTACAGATAAAACTACTATTATAACATGGTTCCCTTTTTTAATCTTTTGTGTATATTATATTCAACACTATTTCTGAAGGTGTAGACAGAGGTATAACTACATATATTTCGTACAATGGGCGGTAAAACAACCATCCGGGTTTTTTTTACACTACTTATTGTGTGTATACACATAAACAAATACACATGTGGCAATGAGAATGCTGATGATATGTTCAACGAAGGTTACGTGATCAGATCACGTCGGGGTACCTCCCACATTACTTCTCATTTTAATAGATTCAAGCTACTACGGCTATATAACAATGGCTGATATAGATTATCTTAAAATTTCGTGGAATAATTGGGTCGTAACACCGCTGAACTTTCTGAGATATAACTCGGATATGAGAAACCTGACGTCACATGGACTCTAATTTCTAATTTTTGACCTGGAATTTCTCATTCCCAGACATAGACAGTCTTGGTTGTCTAGAAACTTTGATACGTATTATCAATCTCCAGGAATCTAGTACTTATGTTTATATATGTAAATGTTAAGTCCTTACCCATTAATCCTTGAAATATGGTACTTGAGCCCTTTGTCTTTGGCCCACATTGCCTGCGAGAGAAGGAAAACTCGAAATAAAACCCTGTACCAACCCGTCTGGCCAGCGTGGAAACAGTAGGCCAAAGCCTCCCAACATTGGGAGAGGCCTAGTCCAGCAGTGGACTGCGATGGGCTAGTTGATTGATTGACCAGTAGAGATAGATGGGGAGAAATTTTTCGATGCCTAAAGTTGCGTTAGAATCTTATGAATAGGGCCATAGTTTGTCACAGACTAAGCGACTAAGGCGTGAATCTAGCCTAGATATATTATGATCCTTCCTTTGTGCCAATTAATGGAGAATCCCTTTGTTATCTAGCTTCATAATTTAAATAATACAGCAAAATTTTCAGTTCAACCTTAAATCATTTAGATTAGAATAATATTTTACTACTTTTAGCTGCACGCTCGACGTTGACTAGCCGCTCTGTACCTACTGCACTGAACACGAGGTTACTATGGCCGCGGTATTCTGTAGGGCGGAGGTACTTCCCCAGTCGGACTGCTCATTTGGCCGGAAATACCGTCGTGTCCTACCTCCTTCTACTTCTATGACTCTAGGCTATGATCGTTAATACTTCACAAACGCCTCATATTTATTGTAGCAGGGTACCGACTTGCAGATGAGGTTAGTTTGGCCCCAAGGGTCTTGGTGAGACTTCAAAACATTTTAAGAACCGTTGATATATAGTAAAGCAAAGTGTTTTAAATGTTTTGAAAGGAAGGAAATAAATTTAAATTATTTCCTTCCTGCTGGTACTACGCCGTTGTCGAGCTGTTGCTAATGCTTTAGGAGGTTCTACAGATTATTAAAAACGTTTAAAGTACGGTTAATTACTGTATTTCTTACTACCTCGTTATATTTGTGCCTAATCATAGAAGGTAATACTCAATATTGGAACTATTCAATTCTTTCTTAAAAAAAAAAAATTTACTTGCTATTTCATAGGACTAAAAAACTAAATTATTAAAACACCTCTGCTCACCCCTCTGGGAATACAAAGGCTAATTAAAAATTTCCTTTAACGGTCCCATGGCGGCAATTTATCACACCAAAAGTTCAAAATTTTAATTGGTCATTATTCCTCGGAGTTAGCACTTTTCGCACGACTTCATGGTCAAGCTGTGGAATGAATTTCCTGCTTTTCTTATATACTTATTGCATTTAATCAACAATTTTGCAAATGATCAACATGATTGCATATGGTCAATATTTTTGCATGTGATCAACATAAAATGAAAAATAGTTGTCATGGGTCTGATTATATAGACTATTTATACTGTTGATTGATGGCACTTGGTCACCAAGCGGCTAAAAAGGAACCACATAATCGAGCTGGATTCGTGACTGAAGGAGGAAGAGATCGAAGGATCCCTTTTCCCCAAACACCTGCTGACCATACACATCTGCTCATAGTTGATTAAAAAAAAAGGACTGATCGCAGATTAGCAAAGGTGGAATTAACGCACACATTTCACCAATACTTAAATTCGGTTACCGTGGCCTGTGTACATGTGCATCACAAAGGGCATCACACAAGCGCTGATGAACCCTTTTTACGTCACTTTAGTGGCAGACAAGCACACGGCCCACCTAATCGAGAGTGGTTACCGTGGCCCTTGGACGTGTGCAACAACCAGAGGCACCTCTAACGATTTATGAGGAGGTAGGACACGGCGGTATTTCCGCCCAATTGAGCAGTCCGACTGAGGAAATACCTCCGCCCTACAGAATACCGCGGTTGTAATAACTTCATGTTGTGTTCCCAGCGGTGAGTAGGGTAGCCAGCGCTCACTGGAGAATTTGTGCTGCACGATGCGCGCCTCCTCATACCCAGAGACGAAATGTGGACTCCGGAGTCCCCACACCGGAAGAGGGCCGTCTCAAAAGAGACGGTCCTGGGCCGGCCGGGGTGCCGTCCCATATGTATCAGATAATTTCACCTCCGGCAACCTGCAGCCCAAACAGTTGGCGTGTGTTTTAGACTTCTAGACATTGACAGGGAGCATAGGGCGCTGTCCGTTCGATGTAACATGTTGGCGCGCAGGTTTGCACGGTGTAGGTACAACACCAGTGAAGATAACACTTTTCAAAGCGTATTGCCAGTCTTTTTACACGTACAATCTGTGGGCCAACTTCACGCAGCGGGCGTACAGCGCAAAATGGCATACATCTTTCTTCTCATTACCAATTTGAATGGTGTATGTAAACATTTTCTGTCTCAATGGGTTGTCCTTCTGCACTCGGCGTCGTTTTACGTCTTTACAGGATATTAATCCCTGGAGATAGATATCTTGTTCATTTTTCGTTCCCAGGCTATATAATTTGGTACGATATTCTCCACAACGCTATCGAGACCCATGGTAAGCATAGTTTAACTAGCTTGGGTTATGGGATCTAGAATGCGGATAAACATACTTAGATAGTTTTTTTTTGTAAATACACACATATTATACATAGAAACACCAGTGACTGGTGGAGCCGCCTGTCACCCTGGCAGAAGCAGGCCGCGGCGGCGCGAAGCGAGGTGCCCGGAATACGGCAATAAGCTCACCCCCATTACGTGGGACCGAATACGACTATTGGTGAAATGTGGGTGTTAACTCACCTCTGCCTAATCCTCTAGGGATAAAGGCGTGATTATATCTATGTATGTATTGGTAGCTTCAGATCGGTCATTCTGGAAGTCTGTGGGAGAGGCCTATATTCAGCCAGTGGACTATGTGTGGCTGACATGATGATGATGATGATGTATGTATATGGGTAGTTTACTAGCCCCATCGTAACTTATTCGTTATAAAGTTAGAGGAAAATAACGGTGTAATACAATGTAGTAATCTCTAAAAGTAGCCCCTGTTAAACAGGTACACTCTACATATGGCATTCCTAATAAAGAATATTACAATATTGAAAGAAAATTTGCGTCTTGATGACAGATGTGTCAAGCTTATGATTTTGATTCGCCTCTCACAATACATATTCAATTCATAAGAATTGAATTGAATATTATAATTATATATTATAATATTAATTATTTTAAGTAGGTCCTCGTAGGTACTACACTCCTAAAATACTATGTTCTATTCGGGAAAGTGCAATTGGAAGCATTGTTGCGTAGTCATACCTTTTTATATATTTTTCGTGCGTAAAATCCCCGGTGGGGGTAGTTATGTCGGACTTGAACCGAATCGATCCGAGAGCTCACGTGCCCGCATCCGATCGCTAGTATTACTGAGCCACGGTGACTTCAACTTTTAAATCGAATTTTATGTTCAGTACATACGGCATAGTCTTAGATTTCGACTCATTTTATTAAATTTCTGGTAGAAGGTTTATAGATACCAATGCTTATATTGAATTATATAGATTACTAAATTTGAGCTAAACATTGACGAAAAATATATTTAACAATGCTTTAAATGCGTACAATAGGAAGAATGTTACTAAAACTACTTTTATATTTATAACAAAAGACCGTTTGTGTTCACACAACCTTGGAAAAACAACTTATAAAAATGTGATAGTTTCAACTCTTTTGAATATAATATGAAAAAAATAGACTCAGTCTACCTATATTGCTTACAATTTCTGATTCAACTCTTCTATACTATAAACGTCCTTAATAACACTCAAAATGGGCAGCTAACCAATTGGTCTTATTAATTATATATGTATGTATACATACGTATGTTATTTAAGCTACCTATTCGTCCTCTGGAAATGTGATAGATTCAGTGTGATAACTAACATCTAAACACATTTATTGCCTACGACGACGTTTAGTTGTGTTTATTGTGCTGTTAGGTTTCCGCCTGCTTGTGCGTTATTACCTATAAAACATAGCAACAATGCTATTTATATACAATACAATTAATGAAATTCAAAGGCTTTCAGTACAACCTTTACCTAGTACATACTATCAAGGAAAGATTAGCCACACATTTACTACCTTAACAATACAATATACGTATTTACGTTGCCGTAAATCTTTCCTTTGTCTTAAATTTTTTTATAAAAATATTAAATGTATTGAAAGTACAGTCAAATGCACATTAAATGGAATCTTTTGATATTTCAGGTACTGACCCTCAGAAAATTGCAGGTGATTGTCAGAACTGACCTGGATTTTGATTGCAGCGTTGCAGTAGTTTACGATAAACAAGAACTTTTTTTTTCTACAAGAAAAGCTACAGATTATGAAATAGGTATTGGAGAGAAAGTATACGTAAAAAACATGTTCAAAGAAAATAAAACTGACTGCACCTTTCAACTCAACACCGCACACTGTTTTAAGTTCTAAAGGAAATGAATACAATGTGAGAAATGATGAAACCGGCCATGAATATAGAAGGAATGTAATGACCACATTCCTATCATAATTGTCAAATCTTGTCTTTGATTTGCAATAAAACAAATATGCATTTGACAGTGACATACGTAGTTCCTATTTATGTCTTATTATATATTTCGTCGTATTATAAAAATAGATGTCATAATTAGATGTCTGGTTACTATGTCCCGTTCTCTTTCTGCAAGTTCATAAAAAAAACATATTAATTTAATAGCGTTCACTGCCGAATGACAGTTTCGCCTGTCGTCAAATAGTTAAGTGGAACATTTGTTATTTGAAAAATAACACCATTAGCATTTACATGGTGACAGAAAGGTAACAGTAACATTGAAATGAGGTGTCGCCGCGTCGTTAGCTTAGTGGTTAAGAACTCCGCCTTAACATCAAGAGTATCTAGATTCGAATCTTAGTCATTAGATTACCGACCGGAACTCACTTCAAATACAAACAATTTAGCTTTGCTGAAGGAGTGACGAAATAGTTCCGTTAACCCTAACTTGACAAACACTAGTAATTTGGAATTACTACTACTAGTAATTCCAATTAAGTGCATCAAAACAGCCTCGCGTAAACTCGGAGTCCTGAACAGAGTGAGACGTTTTTTCACGCCGGAGCAGCGGTGTCTTCTATACAAGACATAAATTCGCTCCTGTGTGGAATACTGCTCGCATCTCTGGGATAAATGCAGTTATGTATTTGCCGACCGCTTTATTTTTTCACATATTGTATTAATTCAATGTCAAATTTAATTTTACATGACATGTCAATTTACCAGAAGGCCAATTTTCCCAATAAACAATTATTCATAACCAACCCTCTACACTAACCCCGACCCCAGTTAGTGTAGAGGGATTAAATGAACCCACACAGATAGCTGAAATGTTTAAGGAACATTTTAGAGTCCCACCTGCTACTGTGCCAACCAACATTGAGTGTGTTGAATGTGATGGAACTGACCATGGTGTGAGGGAGGCAGTTGTGATTCAGGCAAAGGATGTTAGAACTGTTTTGAAGAACATGAGCAAGGGTAAATCGCCTGGCCATGATCACTTAAGTATTGAGCACCTGCAATATGCTGGTGTGCATCTGCCACGTGTTCTGGCAATGTTATTCTCTCTTTGTCTGAGTCATGGCTTCTTGCCTGGCAATATGTTGAAGACTATGGTAGTGCCCATTGTCAAAAGTAAAAATGGTAGTGCTAGTGACGGGTCCAACTATAGGCCAATATCACTGGCCACTATAATAGCTAAGGTCCTGGACAGGCTGCTTGATGTGAGATTAAACACCTGTATTAAGCTTCATGATGCACAGTTTGGGTTCAGACCTGGTCTCTCCACTGAAGCTGCAGTTCTGTGCCTCAAGGAGACTGTCCAGTACTATACGGCCAGAGATACGCCAGTATATGCTGTGTTCTTGGACTTGTCAAAAGCATTTGATCTGGTCCAATATGATTTATTATGGAAAAAGTTAGCAAATGATACTGATTTGCCTAGGGAACATATTGACATTCTCAAGTATTGGTACTCAAACCAACAGAATTATGTAAAATGGTCTGGTGGGGTCTCTGGCATGTATAGGTTGCAGACTGGGGTGAGGCAGGGCGGAATAAGCTCTCCTGTGCTTTTCAACCTGTACATGAATGACTTGATCGTGGAGCTCAGCAGTGCAGGTTGTGGATGCTCTATTGACGGTACTTTTGTCAACAACTTAAGTTATGCTGACGACATGGTGCTTCTGTGCCCCTCGGTCAGTGCTTTGACCAGGCTGATTGGCATCTGTGAGCGATATGCGGTTACCCATGGACTCAGGTATAATACCTCAAAGAGCGAGTTGCTGGTTTTTAAAAGTAAAAACAGGTCCTATAAAATTCCCCCAGTTAGGCTGAATGGCACTCTGCTGAATCAGGTTCAAAGTTTTAAGTACCTGGGGCACTGGGTGACCGAGTCGCTCAAGGATGATATGGATATAGTACGGGAGCGTAGGGCCCTGTGCGTTAGGGCCAATATGCTTGCTCGCAGATTCGCACGATGTACTGCACAGGTTAAAATTACACTTTTTAAAGCCTACTGTAATTCACTGTACACGTGCAGCCTGTGGACGAGCTACACCCAGGGTGCATATACTGCCCTGCGCACTCAATACAACAATGCCTTCAGGATACTGGTGGGGCTGCGCCGCCACTGTAGCGCTTCTGGGATGTTCGCAGAAGCTGGTATTGATAGCTTTGCGGCCATCCTAAGAAACCGCATTGCATCACTGTTAGATCGGGTGCGGGGCAGCTCCAACAGCCTCCTGCAGTGTGTTGCGGCAAGGCTTCACGTGGATAGTGCTATTATGCGGCACTGGACACGTTTCCACCTTGCCAAAGACACACACATTAGTTACGGTTATAAATATGACTGACTAACCGTCTGTTTGTGTACATAATAACTTGCAGTTTTACTAACATAGGATATAAGCTTTATTGTTACTAACATTTTTATGGGCAATGCCTGAAATAAATGATTTTATTTATTTATTTTATTATTATTATTGGTTAGACTGCGTAGATGTTATAAAAAGTAAAAAAGGAACATGTAGGTAGATAATTTCCTCGTCAATTGTTCGTTTTCGCAATCTAACAGTTACTACTATATTGTGGTACGTTGCAGGTGAGAATAGAAAAAGGTTAACGCTCTAATAACACGGTTAATAAAGTACATTTATAGTATTTTTACGTCTGTCATTATGAGCCAGAATTCAGATTCGATTCCACATCATAATTGCAATGTTAAAAAGGTTTTTTCGCAATATAAAATCGAGAAGTTTTAATAAGAACTCGAGGCAAAATTAATAAATACCGTAGAACGGGGTGTATAGAGATCAATGGGTGAATAGAAATAAAATGGTGATTGGGGCCGTGTGATTGTCTGCCACCTAAGTGGTATAAAAATAGAATGTTCTTTCTCTACATACATACGTAGGCAGTACAGACATAATGGTAATGTTTCGGTGTGGAAGGTTGGTAGCACCTTAACAAGATTACAACTGAACCAACGATGTGTTGAAACGTCAATCGAGCACCTTATTTCTTATACTTAATTACATATCCATACACACTGAATTAACTACTCATGATAATGTCTATCATTCGTCATGCGTAATATGAAAAGCACTCATAATTATAGCTAGCGTTATCATCACTATCCGTATCAATGGTACATTATTTAGTGGCGGTGAACTAAGAAAAAGTTTTTTCTTCTAGGAGTAATTATATCGATCTACCCTCTTTCGAGTTCTTTTACTACGCGTATCTGCACTACTATTGGTTTCACTCTCACTACAAACTCGAATCCGATCTCGATCACGTTCACGACATACGATGCTCACTGTATCCAATATCGTTTGGAGTTTATTAATGCAAGATATGTGTATATTACTTACACTACCTCCAGGAATGCTGTTGCTATTTTTAATATGAACTTTTTGAATTTGTCCAGGAATTCAATTCAAAATGAATTTGAAGTAAAATTGGAACATTTTGTCCTGGTTTTACTGGAATTATTTAAAAATAAATAAATAATAATATATCCATATATAAATATATACAAACATCATAAACTACATACACATATTAACCAATATATACATAAATATATGCATAAAAAATAAAAAGAACATATAAATATTGATACAAATATACTTACACGAATACATATCAAATACATACAGATGCAGCACTGCCATCCAAAACTACGCGGAGTTTAGTAGTAAGCTTATCTTCTCTAATAACTCCGTGGTGCGGGATAATGTACGAAGGCTGGGTCTCGTCAGTGTCCGCAGGCGCAGGTGAGATGCAACCTTTATCTAAATATTCGTTAACAACCTCATCACAGGCCCAACAAACCACGGAACTAATCGTACCTACTACCTACTCACCACAAGGAATTCCTTGCTAAATACATTAAACTATTTACATCATACATACATATAATCACACCTTTATCCCCGGAGGTTTGGCAGAAGTGAATTAACACCCATATTTCACCAATCATTGAATTCGGTCCCACTTAATATAGGGTGAGTCTATTGCCGTCTTCCGGGCACCATTGTTGACTCGAGCCATGCATTCTGAGGCTGAATCTGGGGTATATATCCTGTCCAACGTTAAGAAGCCCCATTGCCTTAGTCGCCTTGCACGACACCGCGTGGGAAGTGATGGGATGGTCCAAATTCTACTCTACACTTCTGCCTAACCCTCCAGAGATAAATAAAGATGAGATTATATGGAATGTAATGGATGGTATTCTGTAATAGAAAGTCCAGTCAACTGCAGTCCCCTATTAACCGTTACACGACTGCATCCAAAGCCTAAACTTTGAACCCCGAGTTCTGCTGTCCTACGCTGTCGATATGGATTCTATCAATATTATCACTAGTAGACATTGAAAAGATGGCGTCAACCAATATACTTTTAATAGATCACATTATGTGAACGAATCTGTAGCCGCGGACTTCGCGAGTAGTGCTCCGGAAACCAGAAAAATTAAATAAAGAACACTGAGTAGTCGTCCTAAGCATGTACTGAACCACGTTAGCCACGTCATTAAATTCGTTTCCGTGTGTCCGCCCCCCACGGGGTTCAGGTGGTCCATCAGGACGTGTGTACTGTTATTTTAAAATACCTACATATAATCACACCTTTATCCCCAGAGGGTTAGGAAGAGGTAAATTAACACCCACATTTGAGTATGGTATTAATATTCGTAGCACCATAATAAGCTTATGGCCATAAATATCACTTTTTTTTATTATACCTATTATTATTATAGGAGTACCAAAAAGAAAGGATGTAAACAAAGGTTTACAATAGATAAAAGTATATTAGGTTCTGAGAAGTATATCAAGATATTAAGTAGTATTGGTAAAAATTCGATGACTCAAGACACTACCCTATCAAGGTGTCTATAGTTGTAACGTCAAAATATAAGGTTTTCAATAAACACGTATGATTATATTTGTACGACACTCACAAGGATTATTATGTCAATATAATCAATAAATGTATATTGAAAAAAAAAAAAAAATTATAAAAACCCGACTGCTGTCTTAAAGATCAATAGAAGTTTGATAGCAGGCGGTACCCATTTGCCAAACATAACCCGAAAGAAACTTAATGTGTACCGCCAACTGTCAAACTAGTTTCGGTCTTTTACCCCTCGTAAACTTGTTGAAGACTTGTAGAAGACTGGTACATCATTAACAAACAGCTCATGCGTCACCTAGAGGATCACTCCTTAATTAATGACCGGCAATATGGCTTCAGGCCGAAACGGTCAACGGGTGATCTTCTAGCATACGTTACCCATCTTTGGGGTGAGGCTATGGACAAGCACGGCGAGTCACTGGCAATTAGTCTTGATATCGCCAAAGCTTTCGATAGAGTCTGGAACAGAGGTTTAAGAGTGAAAGCGTAACAGAGAGAGTTAACTTCGCTTTAATTATTATAGGAGTTTGAATTCTTGGTGCCACCATTTTCCCAAACCTAGTATCCCCTAGGCAACATTGTTACTCGCCATGGACCGCAACATTGTCTTCGCTTTTAGATGAGTTTCAAGAAAATCACATATCGTTTTATCGCTATTGGATTTTGATAATAGGTACTCTAGATAAATCCTCCACAAAATTGAAATGAATTATAATGATAACATGGTCTTTTCAATAGAATGCCGGGAACCACTCGACTATTCAATATTAATTCAATACTTAGAAATCCAGTACCTTAACTGCGGCAGTTGATTTAATAACACAAATTAAAACTAATATTGATAAGAAAAACATTGCAGTAGGGATTTTTATTGATATAAAAAAAGCGTTCGATACGGTGAGTCATCAAAAAATACTAGAGAAGTTATATAACATCGGCGTTACATACATCCCATCATACAGCAGATAAATTCAAAATTCAACATTTGGTACCTAGACGACGGAACCCTAGGGGGTGATGTGCAAACAGTTTTACAAGATTTAGAACTAATAAAAAATAAATTTCAATCCATCGGCTTACAACTTAACTCGGACAAATGTGAAATTTTCATCAGCGACACTTATATTCACATTCATTCACATTATAGCGGCGCAAATACTCCAATCTCATCGGAGATTATGAATATGACCATCTTTGCTGTGGTTACCGAAGAATGTTACTGAACAAGACTGTTGAGTTTACTAGGGTCCCAAACTATTTAGGTAATATGTGCTAGGGTTTTTAATTGCGAAATAATAGACCATCGTTGATTATTCTAAATTTAACATGCTGACATATTTTGATGTCTATGACCATTACTACTTAAATTTTTGATTAGTCGTTTGTTGACTGATACTAAATAAATAAATATTTTAGGACATACTTCACAGCGCTGACACTTTAAAATTTAGAATTAAAATGTATTGGCGCGAACTCGCGATAGCGTGAAGTAACGAACACGATTCAAATACGTCCGACGTTCTTCTGCGCAGGCGCATAATAGCTGAGTTAAAGTTATCAGTTGGCCCAAGTTGAGAGCGTTTAGCAGTTTTAGTTACAAATTGTTTTATGGAGCTTTATAAAATTCTCTTCTTCATCTTCATTCATAAAATATTACCTTAGTGTAATTATTATGACTTATTTGCCCATTTGTTTGATATAGATAGTAAAGAATTCATCTAACTATAAACCATTCGTTACGGATTTAGTTAATTCTATTGACTTAAATAAAAAAAAAACTTTCCAAGTCCCTTCTTACTTATTTGTAATAAAGCAAGTGTCTCTGCTCAGTTTTTATTCAGGAATATTTCATATTCAGTAGTCAATGTTACTCGCGTGCCTAAAGTCTCATATAATATGCATGCAACAGCACCTAACCTACATCGTTATTAACAGGAATCTGGTCTTATTACCCTACCGTACCGACTTTAGATAATAATACAAGGCTAGGCTGTGAAAGCGTCTCTAATGAGGAACCTTGGGCTACGCTTCAAGATAGAAATAAAATTGAATACTTGGAGTTGGCTTTTATAAATTAAATGTAATTTAGTGCTATTTATTGGTTGAATTTACAATATTAATTTATTTATATATTACAATTTTTATTATCACTGTATTTAAGAAGCAAGAACGGACGAACGACTCGAAATTTTTAATTGGAAAAATCATATTGAGGAAGTGGCCATGTTTTTGTTCCTTTACGTATCCATATAAATTCCTATGGAAGTACATTGTCCACACGTGCGCCAGCGATCAAGACAAGTGCACTGACATACAACGGCAACGGTTCAATTCTCAGAATCGGGTTAATTTGGTGTGTGACGTCATCGACTTCTGTGCCCGCGCTCTGGACAAACCTTTGTTTTTACCACTGACAGGACAAAAGCTCTCCAGCGAGCTCTGGTTACCCTACTCACCGCTAGGAACTTAACACGAGGTTATTATGACCGAGGTATTCTGCAGGGCTGAAGTACTTCCCCACTCTAACTGCTCAATTGAGACGGTAATACCGACACAATATTTATTTGAGTTGCATAGTGTATATTGTCTACCAATGTAACTCCAGGTGTAAAAAAATGACCTATGTGACTCAGAAGGGAAGCCTGGGAGGGCAAAATGACCAGAAGCTTCAGTGGGAACAGGATCAGAAATGCACGCGGTCGAAGAAGTAGACAACAACTAGTATATAATTAATTTTTAAGGTTACAAGAGGACGACGAAGGGTTTAGCCATGTTTTTTACTCTGTGGTTCTGTCATTCTGAAGACGTGATTATGTTGTGATTAATTAATTGTATTGTGTGTGTTAATTTAACCATACTTGTTGACTGTGCAGTGTAATTTTCAACAAAATTATACCAAGTAAAGTACTAACTTTTTCAAACTTCCGTGCTGTGATTCCAAGCGAGTCATTTTATGTTTGATCTGCGTACAACAATACTTGAAAAATACCATCACTGGGCGGACCAAAGACTTGTCCTGCTTTGTCTTATGCACGGAAGGCACAAAAACTCTCTGTTCAGTCAGGGTCAGTAGCAAGAGTGTAACTCCCATGTTGGTTGTTGCATACGCACATAGGCAATGGTAACCAAATTCTGTCAAGTAGGTAGAAACCTGACGCTGGTTTTAAACTAGAACTAATTTGCCAGTGACACACAGACGCCGAACAGTCGAAGTCAAGTGTGAAAGTATTGTGCGCGTGCAATGAGGGTAGGTATGTAATAAAAATTGTTCAGTGGCAAGGAGTCCCTATAACCGGATTCATCCCGTCTGCAACAAGTCACTGGAGATGGGACGCGCGGCGACTCGACGAGCTCATAGCGGCGGGATGTCGATGTCACACGCGAACGGCGACTCTCAGATGAGTGGCATGACCCGCTCGTTGGCCACGGTGTACCGTTGTTCTTCGGGGACGTGATACATGTTGATGATCTGTGAGAGGTCCTGCTGCCCGTACTCGCGCTTCATCGTAAGCTGGTCATGTGCATGCACGTGCGGTACGAACTCGCGTTTCAGCTGCGCCTGAGGCTCATGTCCAAACTCACGCTTCATGCCCGGCGGGCCCGGTGACACCGGCTCTGACTTAGCTGATGAGCCGCTCGGTGAGTGCGATGCACATGACGGTGGCATTCCATAAGCGCTAGGGGAGCCCGGTCCTAGGCCATACGTTGACGGTGAGGGAGGCTGCGGCAGGTAAGGTGAACCCTGGCCGCCGCCGTAGAAAAATAACAAGACCTTATCGCTTTCAACGAAGATAATTCTTTAAGATAGACCTTTATTAAATGCGATAAGGTTCTACTCTACCGAGTCCCTTGAATATAAATAGGTTGTTTAGCATATATCTCATGAGGCAAATCTTAGCCAGGTCTTACTCATACATGTACAATAATATAAGTCCAGCATTTTATGTGTTCAGTCATCATTGATACGAGGATGGGATGGTATAAAAATATTATGGTAAATACATCAAAATATGATTGACTAGATTATAGCTTTATATGTTTAAGTACTCGTCAGACAATTCTCATTTAAAAATCGAGACTAAAGTCTCTACCAGTCTCGCAAAATAGATATTAAACCAGTGTAGTCTTGTGAAGTTAAGCCGAAATGGCTATTTACCCGAACAAAAGTAACTTCAACACTTGGAACGGCACTTTTATCTTAGTAGGTACCCAGTTAGTAGGTAGGTAAGTATCTCAAGACTAAAGGCTTGTCCTGCTTTGTCTTCTACTGACGGCACAGAAACTCTGTACTTACAGGGTCGGCAACTCCTCTTGTGTGGCACACGTCTATAGGCCACGGTAACCACTTTCCATCAGGCGGGCCGTGTGCTTGTCGGCAGAGTTTTTTATGGATCTTTTGGCTTTATATTTAGGCATAATACTTGGTTGCTATTTACGGCTTACTCTATGAACAAAGCGAAGCTGAGACGAAATTTACAATTTACTTTTAATATATTTACAAAATCAAAATTTATTTTTAATATACGCTTTGTTTATAATGATATTATTTACAATATAGTTTAATACACCGTTTTGAAACAAATCAATAGGTCTACGAGCATGAGAGCAGACTTCGATCTCCAAAGTTCGAGCTTTGGGTGGGACTGGAATTGGTGCTCATGTGTGACAGAAAGGCAACCAAGAAGTAGAAGAAGACCATTAAAGTTCCTTACAAGTTCGCGTGTTTCCGGCACACAGAATAAAATTTTACATGATATGCCATCTCAGCCTCAGATGTATGGCTCGAGACAAGAATAGTGCCCGAAAGACGGCAAAAGGTTCACCCCCTATCACGTAGGACCGAGGATAAAGGCGTGATTATATGTATGTGAACATGAGTATGTCGTCGACTCGAAAGAAGAAAACCATCGTCGGTCAGTTTCGCGATGAGCCCTCGGTCGGAACGATATATCGTCTGCTGCTACTGCATGCGGTCGGCTACGAACTCATACCGTTAGGGAACTTCCACACATGCTACTTTCTAAGCACGATAAAAAAATCAGGTACCTACTTTGTCAGCCGTAGCATTCGAAACAAACTTTTAAATTTTCGGAATTACCAATACCAACAAACGAATCTGTAGAATCAATTTTTTTATTTATTTTACTATTATTACACTAGTAATGTGAATGACCATGTCAATGTCAAATCATTCATTTGCTTTTTTTTTTATTTCATTTCCGACGGTTAGGACAAGCCTATAGTCTTCCACTGACAGTACAAATTCTCCAGTGAGCTCTGGCTACCCTACTCACCGCTGGGAACACAAATTGGTGAACTTGAACTCGTTCACTGCAGTAGCACCTCGTGCTATCCTCAAATGACACCCAAGAAACGTGTACGTACTGCGCGTATATAGCACATTTGGCACTCAGCTTGACGGCCTCATCAGATGCTTTTTCACGCCCCGTTTAAAGGCCCCGGGACTGTAGGAAGAGTCTTTAATTTAAATATTTAATAGGGTAGTTGACTAAAGGTTTATGCAACTGTGATAATTTTTGCGCTTGAATGCAACTTACTGCACTCTGGCAACCCAGAAAGACGACCGGAAGGAAGGGAAAACCCAAAAACAAATCCGTTTTATTCGCGGAGATTTTGCGCGCAATAACAAAATAATAACTGCATTCTTTTTGTATTATACGCCAGCGTCTAACGATGAATCGAAGCATCGGTAGCTTAGTGGTTAAGAAGTCGGCCTTACGATCGAAAGGTTACACTTCCGACGTGAACCCACTCCTACCACAAACAATTTAGATTAGCTGGAGGGGCTTAAAGAGAATATTAGTAATTTCAGTTTGATTATTTTTTATGAAAAACAAAAAAAAACCTGCCTCAAAACCTCATCTGTCAATTGACAGGTGTACTAGCTAGCTGGTTGGCTTTCCTTCAAATGCCTCCCTTTGGTGCATATAACCAGTTATTCGAGTTGATATTTTTTTCAGGATCAGTGGGCAGTGACGCCGTCAGCGCCACCAGTGGACGGTGTGCTTTATCCGGACGACTTCGCAGCCGAGACCCCCCGGGCGCCCCCACACTTCTACGAACCAGTACCTCCGTTAATTCCGCCATCGAGACCACAGGCGTAAGTAACCACTTTTGTTCAATAACCAACAATATTTAGCTATTTTAGGTTAAATATAGCATTTTGCCTTTTTAGATCAGTTTTTATAGGTGATACTTAAACATAAAAAAATGTTTATTAAAGAGTTTGATTATATTACAAAGTATAACAGATTAGAAATAAGACGTTTCTTTTATTGCTACTGCGTGGGGTCCTCGATGGTCATTGTTGTAAGCGCCACATGCTTTTAGCTTAGTTAGATTCTTTACCAGTCCTGGGAATTCGAGAGATCGAGTTCGAAAATTCCGCTTCATTTCTACAAAAGTTCATATCAAGACAGCGTCTAAAAACGCTACCAGGAGGACACGACGGTATTCCCGTCCCAATTGAGCAGTCCGACTGGGGAAGTATCTCCACCCTACAGAAAACCACGTCTATAATAACCTCGTGTTATGTTCCCGGTGGTAAATAGGGTAGCCAGAGCTCAATGGAGAGTTTTTGTGCTGTCAGTGGGAAGACTAAAGGCTTATGCATTGACGGCACAGAAACTCTGTTCTTACAGGGTCAGTAGCACGGGTGTGGTTGTGTGTGGAAGCAATTAGTAATGCCATAAGATTTTTTTTAATTTGTCAATAATAATCATTTCTATTATACTTATAGTCATTCTTTCGTTAAGATCGTTTAAAAATATGTACAAGTACTAATGGTACATAATCGCTTTCACAGATTTTTATTTTGCAACAATGCTACTACTGAAATCGGTGCAAATTCTAATAGATATCTGTCTGAACATTTCTCAATTACATCTGTCCTTTGTATAGTCACGAGTGTTAAAACTGGAAATTTTGGGTTGCACGGGATAAAAGAGATTACAGAGACGGTGCGGTTTTTGTTCATTGACCAAAAGTGGACATCATGGACAGTATATGTGTACTAATGAGATGAACGAACCTGCCTTTTGATTCACAGCTAAGGCTAAGTCTGGGCTGTATATATCTGTCTGATGTTAAACATCCCTTAGTCGCCCGCATGGGAAGAGATTGGGGTGACCCTAATTCTACTCTGCAGGAAACCACTGTAAAACGTTCATTTTAAAACGTTAGCGGTATTGACAGTCATATAGTCTGGATTCTTTTATAGAGTATGTAAAATAGTCGAGGCTCGCGAACAAAGTTTATTGTTTTTTTTTATTGATACTTCAAATAGAAGTAATTAAACTGTGTATTTCTTATCTGCGGCGTGCCATCACAAATGTTTCAGATTAACAAGCTTGAGAATGAACTGTTCGCTCAACCATGTGACTCAAGAATTTTTTTGTATTTAGACTAAGTAAATGTTTGTAATTAGACCAAAAAAATGCCCGCTGAGTATCTTGTCGTAGTCTTCTCAGGTCGGAGCCACATTTCATTTCGGTCTCCCACTGACAAAATTAAAACTCTTCAGTGAGCTCTATATACCCTTCTCACCCCCTGGAACACAACACGAGGTTATTATGGCCGCGATATTCTGTAGGGCAGAGTACTTTCCCAATCGGACCGCTCAATTAGGACGGGAATACCGTCGTGTTCTATACAGTAAGCATCGTGTGTCTAGAACGTGATCGAGATCGGGTTCGAGTTTGTAGTACTGGCAAATTAGGTTCCAGTTGAAAACCATCGTCATATACCTGGCACATGTTGAACTGGACACCTATTTGGTGTATCTGTGAGCTACTGTTTTATTTTTCTTACTTTTTTATATTGTTGGTTATTGTTATCTCTGTGGCCACGTTGCACCAAATAAATATTTCTTTCTTTCTTTCTTACATGGCTTGGGTCAACAATAGCGCCCGGAAGACGGCAATAGACTCACTCCCTATTTCGTAGGACCGAATTTAATGATTGTTGTTGAGTGAATGAGTGGGTGTTAACAGCTATCTCAAAATCTGCGTGAAATACAGAATTTATTTATTTACGAATTTATTCAAACGGGTAAAGCTGGGAGTTGGGCCGCTATAAATAAGTACTGCACTTTTTGTTAAGCTTATTCTGAACTGGTCTTAGCAGTAAACAGCTAAAGAAAATTGTGTCCGTTACAAATATCTTAAACCCTATTAAAGAAAAAAAGTCACCCTTATCCCTAAGGAATAACCTCTACCTTAGAATATCTTCATACTCTAAATTGCGACGCAATGTGACATTATGATAAATAAAATTACGCTTGATGACATATACTTGTAAACCGATTCGTTTTGCGATATTTTCTATTTCGTGTTACAATTACAACATAAATCGAAGACCTTGCACAGCACTGAGGTGACGGCTATGGGTCGATAGTTGGCTGGCTCTGAGCGATCCCCCTTCTTGGGGATCGGCTGTACATTCGCCTCTTTCCAAGCCGAAGGCACTGTACCCGAGCTGTAGGACAGTCGGTACAGCCGCGTAAGCATCGGAGACAACTCCGCTGAAAAATGTTTTTATTTAATATAATAAAAATACTGAACACAACACTTCAATTAATTGTTGCATTAAGTTTGCAATATTTCATTTAGATACATTCATTAGTTATAAATAACTGTATATGAATTAAAATGTAAATACTACAATCAATTGGCGATATCAAAATTCTGTATCCTGGCAGAGTCGAATTTGGACCACCCCATCTCTTCCCTTGCGGTGTCGTACAACGCGACTAAGGGATAGGGCTGTTTAACACCACACATAAATATACAGCCCAGACTCAGCCTCAGATGCATAGCTCGAGTCAACAATAGTGTCCGGAATACGGCAATAGGCTCACCCCCTATTACGGGAACGAAGCTTTGGTCAGAGAGCTAACTTTTTACAGTCGGAGTTTGAGAAAGAACGATTCATCAATCTGTACTGTCGTGTAATGGATTGTTACTTTATACAGTAAATATAAAAGTAATTTTTAAAAATAGATTTTCTTTAGTAATCACAATCCAATAAACAGAATGGGTGTAATTAATTCACAGACGAACGTTTACTTTACCTGTTCTAACACTCCAGCAATGCTGTACGACAGCTAGAGTTATTAAGTACTCTTTGATTGGATCTCTTATTTTCAACTAAATTCAATAATGAATCTGTGCAGCGTCGAATCTTGTTCCTAAAGTTGAGCAATTTGTTCCGTTACAGTGTACAGAAAATGTCCGTTTACAAGAAAACACGTTAAACTTTGTGGATGGTTTCTTTTAAAGAAGTGTAACATTCAAATATTAATAAAAGGCTTAGGAAGATTAACATAGCTCGCGTGTATGTTGAAAAAAAAGAAAGCCTCCCCTCTCTTTTTAAGAAGTTCACTCGTGACATGAGTGCGTTGTATTCTCTGGTCCGTAAAGATGATGATCAGCTGTCCGATTTTCTATAGTCAATAAATCTCTCGTTTCTGCTTATTCCAGTATGTTGTATCGGAAAAACCGTACAAATACAAATAAAGAAGCTTTCCAAAACCTATCGTCTAGGCTTAATAGGATTATAAAATTAACACAGAAGACGCAGAATGACAACTTCATTAGTAACGCAACAAATAAATGTAAGGCTACCTGGGCTGTAATTAACAATAATAAATTTAATGTTCCCAAGGAATATATACGGTGCCATTACTTACACATACCGTGTGACAATGAATTAAATTATTATTATTGTATAAAGTAATGAACGTGGGAGTTAATTCTCACCAATAAACAAGTCCTTTTTGAATCGTAATGTCAATTACGCTAGAAGTTCGTTATTTTCAAACATTTCATAAGGGAGCTTCTGATTACAAATAAAAGTACACGTATACCGCCAGATTTGTAAACATATATGATCACTGCTCCGCTCCCTTAAGTAGTAGCGTGATTATATATAGCCTAAAACTACTATTCAACATAAAAAGAGTTTTTCAATTGGAACAACTCTTAAGATTAGCGCGTTCAAACAAACAAACAAACTCTTCATCTTTATAATATTCAATTTAACTTGTGATTTTGTGAACTAAGAATAATAAGAAATAAAATATATTTTTACAGATTTTTTTACACCTTTAGTATGTTATTTAAACCGATTAAAATAGGAAAAAAATTGAATCAATTCTAGCGGGATCTACACTCTGACAACTGAGCCACGGAACTGCTTTTTGGTTTGTCTATATTGTATACAAATGAAAACTCATTAGATTTTTTTCTTTTAAATTATTGTCTCTGGTACGAAGGCTTCATATTTTTTGAATATTTGGATGCTTAGAAATGACGCTTTGATTTAACTCATAAATTTGAAGATGTTCATATTGCAATTGTGCAAGTTGGGTGATTAACATAATTAGAAGACTGGTTGCATTCATATAATTAATCGCTTTAGGAGTTCCTTTGCCACCGGCGGAAGCCATATTGGGCATCCGCCAGGTCCGGCCCCCTACCAGAGAGGTGCTCGACGAGGCGCTTCGCAATAACTCTTTCAAAGAGCTTGCCCACCTCGTCGAGCAACACAATGGGCCGGTAGCCGCCCAACAAGCAAAAAGCGGTTTTATAATTATCCTAAGACCAATTTTCAATAGACTTATTGCGAACTCATAAGAGCTTACAAGCCCGGAAAAGGGCCCACTTTATTAGTGTATTCAGTTTTTTAACAGTGTAATAGTACCTTCGTGGAATTCAACTTACGACTGTAACAGCCGTGTAGCCAGCCAGAGATACATGGCTCGAGGCAACAATAGTGCCCAGAAAACGGCAATAGGCTGCCGTATTCCGGGCTTTATTGTTGACTCGAGCCATGCATTTGAGGCTGAGTCTGGGCTATATTATCTGTCTGATGTTAAACAGCCCTATCCCTTAGTCGCCTTGTACGACACCGCATGGTAAGAGATTGGGTGAAATTCTACTTTTCCGGGAACCTTTAATCAAAGTTCGATTCTCAGTAATCCAGCTAGAGGCGTGCGACTGTGTGCAAATTTACACGGCTATAAAGGAAATAGTAAATAGAAATTTTCGCTCATGCATGCTCTCAATCGACCAATGAAAGTTACATATACAATGTCGTGAACTATGCTTGCTTATGAACTGTTCGTCGATTTACCTATTATAGAGATTCTCTGATTGAAACATTTCTTACACACCTTACACTCATAAGGCTTCTCGCCAGTGTGTGTGCGAGTGTGCGTATCTAAACTCCCACTCTGATTGAAACATTTCTTACACACCTTACACTCATAAGGCTTCTCGCCAGTGTGTGTGCGAGTGTGCGTATCTAAACTCCCACTCTGATTAAAAAAGACTTTTTATATTTATAATATTTGTCACTCTGTCCATTATTTATTAACAAGTGCCTGCTTAACAAACGCCTGGCTTTCCTGCAGGTGATGAATAACTCTCATCCTCTGTTTTCAAATGATCTTGAACCTAGAAACAATGAAAGAAATATTATGTTAACACAATAAATTATAAGTTTTCTTTGTACATTCTTAGTACCTATGTTTAAATAGAGACCTAAATATAAATTAACTGTAATACCTTCTTTTTTTTCAGGTATCCAAGACTAATATACAAGACTGATTTTTGACAAATTTAACTAAGCTATATCTAGAACACGGAATGAAAAACAACCATAAATAAAATTAGTTATAAAATTGAGATTTTGCGGTGCGTGCTTGGTGTAACCTAACCCGGGCATACTCATTGTTGCTACCTCCCCCCATCGTTTTAGGCAAGATGTGTACAGACCTACGTCATAGGGCATCAGCTCACGTGTTTCCTTCTTCCTACAGTCCTGAGTCTTTTAAGCGGGGCGTGAAAAAGCATCTGATGAGGCCGTCTAGCTGAGTGTCACCATTGTAACATTACTTTGTCGCTATAACTATATATATATATCTTAGAAAAAGTCACAATACATTAACACAAACATAATTATACTTCATACTACCTTATTATTCCACTCTTTCATAGAGACAGGTAGTATTCCTTGACGAGTCTTTTGAACACAGGCAAGGACTGAGCTCGCCTTACAGTCACTGGCAAAGCATTCGATCCTAAAAATAAAAAATCTAATTAATTTTGAACAAAAGTGACGCCCTTGATTACAATTGATTACTCAACGATATTCCTTGTTACTTGGTTCCTATGGCTGTGAGCCATAGGAACCAAGCGCTCATATGGCTCACACCTTCCCCTAGATTTTGGCTGAATTGTTGTTTGCCGGAGGTAAGGTTAACAGGCATATCCCTGGCACCACGGATGACCTAGGACCTTCTCTCTCGATCTAGCCTTCGAGTGTGGAGATCACTGAGTCCCCAGCTTATTGCGCATCCTATATTTTTTAACCTAGACTTAACTTGAAGATTGTTTAGATGATACTTTTCCATAACAATAGAACAAGGCATATTGAAGCAGCTTACTTGTTGAAAGCAAAAAGGCATAGCCAGTATGCCTACTCCGATGATGCTGTTAGCCAGCGTGATTGATAAACCGGTGGTGCCCATGTTGAGGATCTATTTAATATTATTTTCTTTTACTATTCGCTTTCGAACCCAAAATTTTTAATTCCATTGAAAAAACGCAAGTGTATAAAAAAAATAAAAAAAGGATTGATGTACTGATGTCGTTAGGTCTCGGGTTAATAATTTCATAAGATGACGCACAATATTTCTTTCTACTTTTAAGAGCGTAGTAGTCGGGACACTCGGCTTTCATGTGGAGCCCCCCACAATGACTACAAATTGGGCCGTTACCGTTGCAGAACCTCCCTGTGTGCCCGTACCCTAGGCAAAGGGAGCACTGCACCAAAGGTGCTCGTAGTTTCTGGCAGCATTTATCGTACTTGAGAAGACTACGACTAGAAACTCAGCGGACATTTTTATGATCTATTTACAAACAAATTCTCTGGGTTTTTCTCCAACTTAGTTGGGGTCGGCCTCCACAACCAATTGTCGAAATTCTGTATTAAGAGTATTTGGACTTTTGAGGACTCCAACTACCCATATAATTGCCATAGATGTTCGTATATCAACCCGCAATCGGCGGCATTCAAGAGCTTCCCATATCAATTTGTTCCATTGTTTCTTAAGTTATTTCGAAAGTTGTAGAAATAATAAAATACTGTACGACAGGCTATTTTCCTCAAGAGTGACAGAATGAAATGATATAGCTTAGGGACCAGAAAATATCCTTCTGCGAGCAAGTGAAGGAGGAGGCGGGGCGGGAGCGGCAGCGGGAGCGACGAAGGATCGCAAGCCAAGCTGCACCCAAATCAATTAGTATTGATAACATTTTATTATTTTACATAGCAGACAAACATACATAGTATAAAATAGAATGTCTCTGGTGTTTAATGGTTGTATGTACATAAAAAATACGTCGCTCACATTAATTAGTCAACCTAAATATATTATTCAGGCGATCATTCCAGTAATTGACCAAATCAGAAATTATAAAAGCAATAAGTAACCCTGATGAAAATTGTGCAACTTTTAATTTTGGAATGGAACGCAGAATTATATGCATCGAATCAACTCTCAAATTATATTAAATGCAATTCTGTATATAGCACGAAGTTGATAAATCATTTCAATGTCAACCATGATCTCACTAACAAATATTTAAATAAAATTACTGCAAAATCACAAGAAAATAGATCCTAAACTGATATTGTTAAACTTCATTCTTACCTATATGAAAATATTTCATAGATTTTATGTGGCACACTTTACACAGCAAATTATAGAAGTAATTATCAGATAGTCGTGCTTTCAAGCTAAACAGACAAAAAGCATATTTATTCACGTTCGCTGCTGCTGCACAAGAATTTTCTTTCCAACATGATGTTTTTTCATGAGCGTTTATGAACACTGCGCTGGAATTCAAATGAGCTTTTTCCGAGAACGAAACATGTGAAACAAAAATTGTACATCTTGGAACATGTGAAACAAAAATTGCAAATTAACTTGACATTCATATGTCAGTGTATTTGTCTGTAATCCGACAGGCATTTGCATGGGGCTTTTACCACCATTGTCCATGTTGTACCCCGCAAACTTGTACTAAACGCATTATCCTGTCGTGTGTGGCACGGATATGGGACGTAATGGGATTCGTAGCTCCTGTCGTTTTGTATGCCAAGCTACTTATAAAAGAGCTTTAGCTTTCCAATTGTGATTGGGACGACACCGCGCCCGACAACATTGCTAAGTTGTACAAATATCATAAACCACTAAAAAGCATTTTCATGTGTACTGGCAATAATAGAAAGGGAGACATTGTCCTCGTGCTTGCTGACTCTATCGGTTCGCTTCCCCGTTCGTTTTAAATACAATTTTCACCCATTTCATTAAAGTCTATATAAGACTTGTACAAGATTTTAGATCTTTAGTTTTAGGTAACTCGTGTACATTAACATGGCACCAGGCTCCCCAAACGTAACTATAAGAAATCTCAAATAAAATCCGATAGCCAATAACTACGAAATTCAAACTAAGGCAAGTCACAGTTACAGTGTTGCGGATGTTGCTGGTCTCGAAGGACGAGAGCGGGGCCTCGTGCGGGGGCATCCACTCCTTTTCTTTGCAGCCATGTGGCGGTGAAAAGAGAAAAAGGTTTTTCCTAGGAGAGTACTGAAAATTGGGTTTCCTCCAATTTCTTCAGAAAAAAAACGGCAATTTCATATGTAACGACCTATTATTTGTATTTCTTTTCTCAATACATTACTTAAAGTTAGTAATCCTTATCACCGACGACTCACGACACAGCAGTCTCTCGTAATGGATAGCTGGATACGCCATTGTCAAATTTTAACGTTAATAATTTGAAACTCACCTGTGCCAGTTGTAAAGATAGAAGATTCAAACGGACGCCCTTGTAAACACGACAACCTGTTCACGGAAAATAGTAAAGTTCAGTCGCGTCACTTAATTTTACACACCTGTAATTAAGACCCCTGATGGCGAGGGGTCAGTTCAAATTCTACATAATTACTACCGATAGCCGACGGTGTGATACCCGTGGGGTTTCCCGCCCGAAAAAGAACACCTAATATGGTACATTAGTTTTACTGAGAAGATACCAGCAAGAAACTCAGCGAACTACATTAGAACTAGATTATTTTTCTTTTTAAATTTGCTTTAGTTTACAATTTATTTTGTGCGAGCAAGCAAGAGACTAGACTAGAGACTGCGAGACAAACGAACCCCTGACGCGCGCGTATTGTTTCCTAAAAATTTATACTTGGTCAATTTGAGCTCGTCCACTGCAGTAGCACCCCATGCTAACCTCATAAAGCTCCCAAGAAACGTGTACTGCTCGTACGTATAGAGCATATAATTAATTAATTAATAATAAAATGGACAATGTAGATCTATAAGAAACGCGTGAGTTTGTATCTCAATCACGCAGAAACTACTGAACTAACGAAAATGTACATTGAGTACGACCGGGAACCCGAAAATCGGGTCCTGGTGATTATGAGAACGGGATCAGTATTCCACACGAGTATACCACCAAGTGACCGTTCCGTCCTCAATATCATCACTAATGTATGTATTTGTTGCGTATATGGATTAACTGTTTCAATATATACATTATACTAACACTTTATATTATATATGTATATATATAAATATATATATGCTATATAATTTGTATATAAGTTATATATATATTAAAGTATAATCATCGGACAGTCTACCCTATCCGCATCTTTTCTTTTATTTCATGTAAAACTCTTTTTCGAATTAATAAAAGGCTGGAATTTGAATAGAGACCTACTTTAACCAAGCATATTACTGGGTTAAAGCTACTCACACTGTTTAAAAAAGTGGGTAAATCTTATTGCTTTTAACCTTGCCAGTACAAAGTTTACGAGACGCGACAAACTAAGGTTTTAAGGTAATTCATTGGATATTTAACCTCCCACTACACATGCATGAGCTCTAATCCTACTGACTGGTACCATGTTTAAAAATAATAAAGAAATATTAATTCTTTTACAATAATTATAATAAAACATGTATTATATCATCCATGCTAAATGTAAGACTTGTCTCAAAGATACCTTAGGTAAAGGTTAACCTACATTCAATACCAGGAGTCGTGGCGTGGACTACCGAATTTCCAGCCACGCCCCATAATATTATACTAATTAAAATTGGTTCCGTACCCAATTTTATTGAAATGTTATGCAAAAAATAAATTGCTTCCGTTTTCAACCTACTTGTTTCATTTGTTATATTTTGGTTATTTATTTACATAATTTCGATATCCAATTGGCTGCTCATGATCACGACTGTTTGCATGGTAGAAAAATTCAATGTAACTGCGAATATATTGGCAAAGTATCTCGAATGTGAGAATGAACCATACCAAAGTTTCTTACTAGGAGATTGAATTCTAATATGTGTTCCATCAATTGCACCTAAAACACGTGGAAAACCAGCTATTTGATAAAATGCCTGCTCTGAGTTACTGCTAATTTTAATATATTTGCTATATAATTGAGCTATTGCAAAGCTCACGTCACGCACGATGCGACTGGCTGATGATTAGAATCCCAGGTCAAAGTGAGCACATATCCTTGCCTCTGCCCCGCGATCTCCTCGCTGCTGATTCTGACGGTGGTGCCCTGCTCGAACTGGATGACCACGTCGCCTTCCGCTGTCTTCACGGTGTCCTTGACAGCGCCGGTACGACGGCCTATCACCGCTATGACTTCCACTAGACCTCCTGTAAAAAAAATTTGATATTTAAAATCTAAAAAAAAATGTAGAAATGCATTTGAAACATTTATTGAAATTCAGTTTACAGGGCTCTTAAAACTATTTTACCGCTGGATCTTCACACTAGGATTCCCTGTGTAGTGAAGACCAGTCCTTTTTCGCGAGACAATAAATTTTACTGAACATATATCAGACAGAATTCAACATTCATTTTTCATTTCTTTCAATATTTCGTCGAAGGAGGTCGAGGAATTAGTTTAAACGCAACGCAGAAAAATTAAAGTGACATAGGTATCACATCGGTCGTACTCTTAGATAATTATATACTCTACGTAGTCTTACTGTATAAACTAAGACTACATAGAGGATACAGATATGGACTAGAGAGACCAGAGAGAGGTTTTTTTATACCACTTTGGTCGCAGATAAGCACACGGCCTACCTGATGGAAAGTGGTAACCGTGGCCTTTGGACGTATGCAACACCAGGGATGTTACACTCGCGCTGCCGACCAGGCGCGACAAGACGACAAGACAAGACGAGGGTCTTAGAAAAACGACATAGGCTGAATAAAAATACATGTCACTTGATGATTTCGTTGATAGTTGAAAGTGACTACAGTCTGACCCCCGTCCCCCATCCCCCAAAGATAAGAGAAAAGCCTTCGTCAGCCTCTCCTCCGTGAATCAGTACGTGTATAACCTCTCAGGTGATATTATCTTGGGCTACATTCCCCCATGTATTCCTAAATGTGATGTGTTTAGCCATCATTTTGAACATATTAAAATAAGAATCAAAGAATCAATTTCATTTATTCAGTTCAGGCACATAAAGAGCACATATGAACGTCAAAATTTTACAATTATGTATGTCAAGAAATAATATAAAAATATTAAATAATGTAAAAATAAACCATTGGAAAATGATTCTTTCGATGGTTCGATACACACCCAGGCAAAAGGTATCTTAACCGGTTCAACGCTTGTTGATATCCGGATTATCCGAATTTAAGGGCTGACACTAACAAGGGTTAGATTTTCTACACGAGGGTAGTCGGGGGTTAATTGGAAACATTCACTCAATATTCTAGCGGTGTGGTGGAATTAATGTAACATTCTTTGACTATGTATAAACTTAATACCTAATGGAAGAAAGATTTAAGCTTAGTTTTGTTTAAGTATAATAATAATAATAATAATAATAATAATAATAATAATCTTATTGACATTGCAGTTCCCAACACCCACAATCTCAATAAAACGGAGCAATAAATCTATATTTAGCCCTTTAAACATACAGTCACACTCTTAAACGTCATGGGAAGTAAAGAATATTTATTTTCAATAAAATATCTGACAGTAAATTTTGGAGTATTTTTTATTTTATTTTTCATTGGAGCAAGCGACGATCTCGATTTCCACGTCGAAGAGCTGGAACCCTAAGCGGTCTGCGAGCATGAAGATTGGCTTCGTGTAGTCTTCTCCTGACAGTTTGATCGCTAATAACCACTTGATGCTGAGACTGGAGGCCTGCGACCAACTGACGAGCAGTAATCGTGGGTTGCACAACATTCTCTTGATCTCCGTTCTATTGTTTTTCTACATTAAGTAAAGGTTTTATGTTTTATAATCTTGTTTTGATTTAGAAATAAGTTAGTTCTTTTTGGTTTGGGTCTATGGGGGTCTGTATTGAAGCCAGCACAGTCTTTGTGAGGCTGATATACAACATGTGCAGTGCTTCATAGTATCCGATCAAGAAACCAATCGGTTCGGTGACTCTTTCCTTTGTCACACCATTAAGGCCTGGAACTCATTACCAGCTCATGTGTTTCCTTCTCCCTACAGTCCCGAGTCCTTTAAGCGGGGCGTGAAAAAGAAAATAACATCTAGAAACTATTACGTCTAGCGTTGCTCAACTGTAATATAACTGGTTTAATCGTATGCAACTGTTTTGTTACGTGTTCTCAATCTTACGTTATTGAGCTTAAAATCTAAACTATTCGTGTATATTTAATGATAAAATTAAAATAAACTACCACCAAGATCTGCACCGACGGAGGCTCCAAGCGGGCTCACGCCCAGACCCTTCTGCGCTCTCCGCCGCGCACGTCCTACTCGTTACGGCTTAATGACGTCACAATGAACGTCGCACATGCCCGTAACGGTAGACTTCCCCATTCCTGGCATATGACCGCTGAGAAAAGTATATCTTAATAATACTCGGCGCTAATATAAAATGACCATCCGATAATTTCGGGTTGCGAATTTCCTTCGATAGAGTTTAGGCCGAACGTTTACCCGAAACATCGCAAATTTCCTTGAACCCTTGATTCAACGGTAAAATACAGCAGTGTGCAGTTCGGTAATACGGTCTATTTTTGAAAGAAAAGGTTTGTAATCATTTTTTAATTATGGAGTGCGAATTTTCACATAATGCGGGAACATTATTTTGATGTGTTGGTTGTTTTGTATTGTTGCACGAAGACGGATAATACTCGAAGTAGCAGTAATATTTTTAGTTCCAACGGCCACCATTAAGGGTTGGTTGGGAACGAATGTGATTTAAAAAAAAAGCTTGATGCATAAGCAATCTGTACCTGTTTGAATAGTACGACATAGAACTACAATTCATTAGTGAGGGTGAAACCAATAGTAGTGCAGATACGCGTAGTAAAAGAACTCGAAAGAGGGTAGATCGATATAATTACTCCTAGAAGAAAAAACTTTTTCTTAGTTCACCGCCACTACTCCAGTTCCTCCGTGATCATGGTGCTTGCAACAGCGCCGAAATATCGGAAGCTCAAAATGATTCCCGTTCGAATATTTGTGTTCATGAATATGGGTATTTGCATTAGTCTGGCCCTGCCTCAGCAAGTACGTTAAGCCGACATCCTGGTTACCATACGAACACATAACTATGGCAGTCGTTACGGTTAGTTAGAGCCCTAGAGGTTAGTTAGTTGGCTAACTATATAAATAAAATTTAACTAACCAAACTCTTGTCTTTCTTTTTGTTTTAGTACACCTTTTATTTAGTTTTATATGATAACTACACCATATATCTTTTGTATTGTCACATTACTGTCCATCCCAAGGTTGCCTGGAAGAAATCGCTTCAGCGATAAGGCCGCCCATTGTACATTAAACTGTATTATGCATGTTACCTACTTGTCTCCTTAGTTTAGCCCCAAGCTTAGTTTAGGTTAGGAAAATTGGGGGTTAAAAGGTTGGGTTAATTAGTAATTTCGGTTCTAATATTCTTTTTTAAATAAATTTGTGTAAATCAAACGGATTTTGATGCTGTTCCTAAGTATAATGCATCATACATGCACGTTATATTTACAGAAGAGATAGAAATGGCCGTCAGTGTTGTATTAAAATAGAAATTTGGTCGCTTTCATTGCTAATGCTTACTGAACGTTAGATTCTAGCTGTCTTTTTATCTCTGTAACCAATTTTATCAAAATCGGTTAAGTAGTTTTTATTTAAAAACCCTTTCTTGTAATAGTGAGTGTTTTATATCAATAGAAGGGTATTTTTATACCGTTTTTAATTTTAATTTTAATAAAAACATTTTCATACCAAATTTTTTTTTTTAAGAAAGAATTGAATAGTGCCATTACGCATTCAACTCATCACTCAAGTTCCTTTCCACTTTGGCCCTTTTGACGGGAGATGCACTCTTGAAGGGCTCGTTATTTTAAATTTATCTGGTGTGCTGATACTGATGCCTTTGAAGTCTATATTCTCGGGAGTCAGCGGGAAGAGACCATTATGGTGTATTATACACCCTATTAGTACAAAATACCTTTACACAGTTTATTTGTTTTGTTTTAGAAATAATTACAAATCCATGCGTCAATAAAAATAATGCACTTTGTTTAGAATGGTATGAAGCAATGTTTAAATTTTCCCGCTTACTTTGAAACTCATAGACACAGTCCTCTCACCTCTACCTTTCATATGAAAATACTCGCGAGTTAAAGTAATTAAAATCGAAACTTTTTCTACAAGTCTATTTACGATAGTAATGTAGGTATATAATTACAACAATTAACACATATTTACGTTTTTCATGTTTCCGTGACGCACAGAAAAAAAAATCTTGGCTAAATTCGATCCCAGGCTTTACCATGGCACACACCAATGACTTTTCGATGCTTTCCGAAGTTATGTGTGTATTTATCGCAGGTTTATAAGTGCCTGGTTAATGGCAATAGGTTCGCCACCTATTACATTGGGACCTAAACATAAACTGGTGAAATGTGGGTGCAATCTAGTAAATGGACCGATATTTTGTTAATTTTCCATGAAACCGGTTAGATTGGCTGTTATTAAATCAGTTCACTAAAACATTTTCAGACTACACTTTATACACATTCATTCCATTTTAATAAGAATGAAACGAGGTGCCCTCATAGTTATCGAAGGAGTAGACAGGACGGGCAATACTGAATTCGATGATTGGTGAAATGTGAGCGTTAGTTCACCTCCGCCTAGTCTGCACTACTGTACCGGGCTATGGCGCAACAGAGTAGCTCGCTGCCTCACGTCCTGTTTCGAGCCGCGTACTGCGGAGCATGCTGTGTCTATAGAGTAGGTGTTGGTGCAATACTATGCGTAGGTACCTCTCACACCTGTGAGCCGCCGCACTGTTGTGTACGTATGTTGTGGAGTACAACGTTGTGTACTAGCTGCAGCCCGCGGCTCCGCCGGCGTGGTGTCGGTTGCTGTGCCTTCCGGTCGTATTACGATCAACCAAACTACAAAATAAAGAAACCATAATGAATGAATAAAACGGAAAAAAATATTTGTGGGAAAAGGAATATGGTAAGGGAGAGAGATTGGAGAGAGGATTAGAGAGATTTGGAGAAGCCCTTTGCTAGCTATCTGATGAAATGAGTTAGATAGGTACATACGTAAAACTAAAAAGTATGATCAAAGTAAACAACAATAAATGTATATCCACAGATTTCAATATTTGCGCGTAAGCGTATATATTGACGGGAACGTGACGGCGTAACAAGGAGGAAAAGTAACATCGGACTCCATCTTCGTCCCAATACGATATTGGTTGACTTGAACAGATATTACTTTTTGCTTTTTTGTCGTTTTTGTCGGTTCTACCCAAAAAGAAAAGGACAAAAATGAAATTGAAAACGTCAATATAAAATGCCAAGTAATATGGTCAAGAGTTCTCTGGCTTGTATCCTACCGACACTACCGACCTGAACCCACTCTTAACACAAGCATTTGAGCTCCTGAAGGAGATAGGGGGAATATTAGAAATTGAAATAATATTCTTTATTATTTTTTTCATTTATCAAGAAACTGCAACGCTCGGGCATAGCGGACAGTGGAATGTTACCTACACCTACCACGCTTGTATTATTGAGTTGAGGAGTCAACTGTAAGTGTTGTTTAAGGTTAGAAGTGATTAAAGAAGTTTGACTCCCACTATCTAAAAGGCATCTAACGGTGTAACAATACTGCCCGGAATCAATAGGCTCACCCCCTATTACGTGGGACTGAATTCAATGATTGGTGAAATGTGAGTGTTAATTCACCTCTGCCTAACCCTCCGGGGACAAAGGCGTGATTATATGTATATATATCTCAATTCCACAGCTCCACATATTGAAAGGGCAGTTGTTCAAGGCGCGGTTATATTGGAGTTTGTTTATCCATATCTATAAAGTTCTATTTACAGATAATAGTAAATATTTACGTTTGTTCACCATGAATGTTGATACGGAAAGTGATAACCATTGGAGAGGTGTTCCACTAACTGAGTTGTACGGGTCGCAATCAGAGCAGAGAAGGAGGAGAGGAGACCTCATTGAGACATACAAGATGCTTAATGGGCATTACAATGTGACAAACATCGAGAACATGTATATCAAGAACACAAACAAACACTTAAGAGGCCACTCAATGAAAATTAGTAAACCTCAGTGTGCCAGCAACCCTAGATATCACTTTTTGCCAAAAATTAATTAAATTAAATTATGGAACTCCCTGTCAGAAACTATAATAAGGAGCACTTATTATTGTTAGAGCATAAACATTTTAAAAAATAGACTGGACAAGCATTTATAATGTTAAACACAAGTGCAGTGATATACACGCATCATGGCGAAATGTGTGTGCTAGCACCTCTGCCTACCCCTTCGGGGATATAGGCGTGAGTTTATGTTATGTTATATCTCCTAAAGTAGATCGTACTTCCTAAATATGCGTTATCCTAAGTCTGCGTTATTAGCAGAGGGAAATTAGATCTGGTGTCACCCTGGATCAATTAATTTTAAAATAGTTTATTGGTTTATTTTTAATAGAAGAAAGAGATTGGTATAATAAATAAAAGCGGCTATTCACTGACGAATTTGTGCGGTAGTTGATGTACCTTTGTTTGTTAATATGATTCGTTAGAAAAACATTTATGTTTTTAATGTTGTTCTAGTGGCGGTGAACAGAGAAAAAAAGTTTTTTCCTAGGAGTTATCTAGAGTTACTACGCGTATCTGCACTACTATTGGTTTCACTCTCACTACAAACTCGAAACCGATCTCGATCACGTTCACGACATACGATGCTTACTGTATCTACTCGTGATTTTGTTTAGAAAAACTAAAGGCTGTCCTGCTTTGTCTTCTACACTAGCGGCACAGAAACTCCGTGCTTACAGGGTCAGCAGCGCGAGTGTTACTTTTCTGGTGTTACACACATCCATAGGCCACGGTAACCACTATCCATCAGGTGGGCCGTGTGCTTGTCTGCTACCTAAGTGGTATTAAAAAAAATCATGCATACAAATATTTGCAATGAGTGGGGATCGAACCCGCGCCTCCTGCGTAGCGGCTGCGTTTACTACTACCACGCCACAGAAGCTGCCCAGACATGGTTACTATTAATGTTTATGTATTGCAAAAGTCATAAAAAGGTTAAGTAGTTAAATATCAGTAATAAGTACACTTCTGCGCCATATGCAATCTCCTTGTATTTGTTTCAGGCGCCTTCCTAATTCCATTCTTCTTGATGCTGCTGTTTATCGGACTTCCAATCTTCTTCCTCGAACTATACATTGGACAATACTCTGGCGTAGGCCCTATACAGGCGTTCTCTGCGATATCGCCTCTGCATACCAGCTTGACCCCTTCGACTCGTTGCAAAGACGGGCATTGAGGCTGGTTGACAATCCCATACTCACAGGTAGAGTGGAACCTCTTAGCCTTAGGAGGGATTTTGCCTCACTGTGTGTGTTCTTCACCAAGAGAATCAGGTACTGCATCACACATCACACACAACACACACCACCTCAAGAAGAAGAGTAATATCGGCCAAGATCGAATTTAAAAGTCTTTCACTATATAAAAAGTGTCGTCTGTAGCGCATAGTTCATATCAACAGTTTTTCAGAGAGGGTCCGATCTCAGGTTTTACCATGGCTCACACCAATGACTTTTCGATGTTTTTCGAAGTTATGTGTATATTTATCGCAGGTTTATAAGTGCCCGGTTAATGGCAATAGGCTCGCCACCTATTACATTGGGACCTAAACATAAACTAGCGAAATGTGCGTGTTACCTACGTTCATTAAAATTTGTTTTTTTTTTTGGGTTTTCCACCCCTTCATTTCCCTAATGATTTTCGCTACTTCCGTGTGGTCAAACTATTTTGTCAAACTAATTTGACCAAGTGGAATAAAATTCATGTTCGGAAAAAATTCCCGCAACATTATGTAAAATGTGTTTAGTCTTTTCCGTTTCAATTGTCACTCGTTTGTATAATGTGAATATACACTTTATAATACCTATCTACTCTAGCTTTGTCTATCGGAGACTTCGTCTCTTTTATAACAGTAAAAACATTATAAACTTGTACATATTCTTATCATGCGTGCTGGACCGCACGCGCCGCTAACTTTGCAAGCATGGGTACACGAAATCGTCCTACGGCGTAGATTTGAAACCGGCTGATCAACTGGGAACGGCGGCGCGTGCCGGTTGAAAGTTGAAACCAATTACAATTCAATCAATGTAAACGATTTATTTTCCGTCGTTCTAAGCAACCGGATAACGTTCTTGTAAGGGGTGAGCTGTAGAAACATACACTTTAATTTTTACATGTATAAAGATTGTCTAGGATATAAAAGCTCTACTTAGACCTTATGGCTTCAAGTTAATTTCAATTCAAAGTCGGTAAACCTGCCGATTAACGGACAACGCTATGGTACAGGCATCCTCGCGTTGGGGTCAGACGAGAGTCACTCGATAATAAAACGAAAAATATACATTTAATTTTGCATATTTTAAAAAAAGCGCGTTACGAATGTCAACGTCATTCAATTTAAAACAAAAAACTCTGTGGTGATCTATGACACCACAGACAATCGCGCTAACAAATGTCAACGTCATTCAATTTTTAAATGGAGGATATTATAGATTTTAAGAGTTTAAATCCTGCAAAGTTTGACGGCACAGAAACTCTCCATTCCTATAGGGTCGGTAGCAAGGGTGTGACTCCTCTGGTGTTGCATTCGTTCAAAGGTACGTACGTAAGTAACCACTTTGCATCAGAAGCAGAAACACCCAGACCAATGCAAATACCGATATTAATGCATACAAATATTTGCATTGAGTGGGTTTCGAACCCTCCTCGCGTTCCCTACCGACACGCCCCAGAGAGAATATTGATACATTTTATGCAGAAGCAAATTAGTTGGATTTGAAGTTTCATTTAGAAAGGGGAAAATTCAAAGGGCGCCAATATTATGGGCAAAGATAGGTGTGAATGAAACTTATGAACATTGTGAGTCAACCGTCGTTTTCTTGAAAATAGTTGTATTCCATACTACTATTATAAATGCGGCAGAATACTCGCACTAATATTTTGAACGAATAGTGCCTAACATGAGCGTATCAATACCTGCCTGCATTTTCGATGCCTTTTTTTTAATGTGCGCAAAATCCCTACAGATACCCCCACCACAGACGCCGGTGGGGAAGGTTATGTAGGACTTGAACCGACTAAAACGCACGCCGTTTGTGTGGGCCGCAGGTTGCCGGACGTGGTTTACCTGTCTCCTGGCAGGCTGGGGAAGATGACAGAAAATCACATTCAGAAACATTACGAATAGAATTTCACTAACAAAGCATGCTAAAAACCAAGCTCTTACATCAACTACGTCACCGTTCAAACTCGTTTATCTTCTCATCAACATAATTGCAATTTTCTTCTGAGTTACAGATAAGTTTCGACTAGAGCGATCCCTTTCTTCTTAAATATTAAATAAACAATCTCGGTCAGAGTACTAGGAGTGGATGATTGTACAGCTAGCGGCATCTATCTTGACCCCAATCACGTCAAAAGATGTATAGTCTGCATCGACAGTTTAACTTTCCCTGGGACTACTCGTATTACGCGGTGTTTATTGGGTCACTGCCTCATTGTTATTGATCATGGCATACAAATGTTACAACAGCAGGAATGCAGCAGGGATTAATCTCATATATAAAAACATACGCTATTGTTGTTTAAAGACTTTAAACCGAAATTAAACTACTTGTTAGTCAGTTAAATAGCCTAGTTTATTTGTCGCTACAAGATTGTTAAGTAAAGTACCTAACTGAATGGATTAAGGTATAAATAATTTTGTACTTACAATCATCAAGTCTTTAGGGACTGAGAACACTCAGCGCCTCTCACTCGCGTATGGTAAGGGAAGGAGGGGGGGGTGTAACCGTGGCCTGCTTCTGCCTGTCACCATGCCAGAAGCAGGCCGCGGTGGCTCCATTTCCGGGGACGAGTTGGGGACTCTGTGTTTCATCTAAGCGCTTCAAATCTAACTTTAGTTGTTGGATCTAAATGGAAGCCTATACGACCTGAACAACTCTGTCAGTGGTTAGCCACTAACCGCTACTCAGGCTGGTAGGTCAGACATCAATCCCAATATAGCCGAAAAGACCAGCCCAAGTTATATTTAAGCGGATTCAGAAGTCCGAAGCGATGTTAATTCTTTGTTTTTCTAATTAGACGGAGTTACAAGTACAATAACATTCCTTCCAATGAATACAAAATCCGATTATACAAAATACAAAACCAATGCGAATACAAAATCGTACCTACACGAGCCGTACCCCGATTTTGTGCTCGTAAAAGAAGCTTCCTGTATAATCATTATTTAATTTTTCTAAATGAAGAGATTGATCTAATTTTGTATAGCGATAATTGTACAGGTCAACAGAAGAACAAATTCCTAATAAGTATGTATATGCATGCGGTAGCGACGATTCCCAATCTTAAAACAATAACGCATAAGTTCCTTATTAAAGGACACACACAGAACGAAAACGATTCGTACATGTCGATTTAACTATTCCGGAATCTATGAATATAATAAATAATATAGGAATGAATATGTGTTTGTACTTCATCTTAAAGGGGGCCAAACACCAAACCAGCATTTGTTGCACATCAAATTGCCAAGAAAAGTGCTTCTTGACAAGCTGCTGCCTTATATGTGTTAACTTATATATAGGTATAGGTATACAATAATATTAAAATAAAATAAAAAGTAATTTTGTGTGTTGCACTTAATATGAGTATTTCTATGGATCGGACAGTGCCGCTATATGAAATCACCTACCTTTTTCTCGTTTGTGAATCCCTACGGACTCGAACCGACTATAACAGCAGGCCGTCTCAGCTCTAGAATGTATGGTTGTATAAGACTTTTCTCCTGGCAAAAACATAAATATAAACAACGATTCCATGAAATGAACAATAAAGAACAGCTAAAAATGGATGCAATTACTGAATTTCGAGCTTCAAACAGTTTCACCGACTTTTGAAAAGCGACCGGTAACTTAAACCATGAGCCTGGCCTCCCTGTTAGCGTGGGAGGGGTGAGTGATAGTAAAGATATTGCCGAATTGTTCAAAGAGCATTTCACTGTGAAGTTTCCTTTCAAGGAAGGTTGTTTTTTCGACAATATATACCAACGAAGGCTCATAAATATGGGTTAAAAATTTACAAACTTTGTAGATCCGAAGGGTATACATGGAGTTATTTGATTTATTCCGGCGAAAGTGAAAAACTTTTCAATCTTGATGTTTCAGGGAGCATTGATATTAAGATTCCAAAGTGCTTGGAAAGGACTGGGATTGAAAAGGGTTGTCGGTAGACAAAATATTTGACTTTCATATCGTGTAACAAACATACATAAAAAAATACTCATCTAATTGAGAACATCCTTTTATAAAGAAGGTTAAAAGAGGTAACTATAGGTATATACAAGTATCGTATTCTTTCAGTAAACCTTAAAAGTTAATTTAAGTTACGATAAATTATCATTTATGAAACCAAAATTTATTTTGTCAGCGATGGTCGCGAAGATATCACCAAACACAATGACCGATTAGCACACTGACGAAGCCGCGGGTATCAGCTGGTACTCATATAAATTAAATTAGGTACTTTCCTGTAGTCTAAATAAATTATTTAACTGAGCTTATTAAATTAATAATGGTAAAAGAGCGGTAAAAGTTGCGTTTGTTCTTATTTTAGCATTGTTATTTATTTTTTTCGGTCTTTTTTGATATGAAATGAAATGTTAACACAATTATTAATATGCTATTCTTATCCAGACAGAAAAAGTCAACATTCTGACTGTTGACGTTATCTGTATGGACTTAAATTCCGTGTCCGAATTCTAGGGGACATTAAATTATGTACTTTTTGTATTTCCAGTTTAAATAAATCTATGAAATTACCGGAATTCTTAATACCGTCACCTGTCTTGAGAGATTCTCTGTGACCTCTAAAATTAAATGCAAGATTATGAGAGGCCAAAAAGTTTATTATGTCAATTATTCTCTCTAACAAGTTGTGCCAATGTTTTTGTGATTCGTAACTAGACTTCTATGTGTATTGCTAGACTGGCTGTATGGAATAAAAATTTTGGTATCGCTAAAGACTAAACCGATTATATTCAGTATCAAAATAATCGGGATATTTACCATGTTGCATTGTCTCGAGTTTCCGATATTGCGGCGCTGTGGCAAGCCGCTAGCTTTTCTACAAATATGTTATTATTTATATTCTTTATTATAATAACTTCATTTATTTCCCACTCTTTACATTTTACTCCTAGTTCTCGCACAAAGGCGCGTCGCGTCATTTGCGATGGAGAAAAGAGTTTAATATATATCGTTCTTTGTTCCTTTACGTATATCATTGTCTTGAGTCTTTTAGTATCACGCGGGTTTGATGAGGAACCGTGAATAACGCTAAGAAAATGATAATAAACAAAGCCGATACAATATAAAATTTACAGAAATGTTAAAAATCAGAACAATAACTAATAATATATTATCATCGGCACTCATAATGTAACATTACACCATCCGACGGATAATCTACCTCCACCCTACAGAATACCGCGGCCATAATAACCTCGTGTTGTGTTCCTGGCGGTGAGTAGAGTAGCCAGAGCGCACTGGAGAGTTTGTGTTGTCAGTGGGAAAACTAAAGGCTTGTCCTGCTTTGTCTTCTACACTGACGGCACAGAAACTCTGTGCTTACAGGATTGGCGGCGCGAATGTACCGTCCGACGGCCGGTCGGCCACCGTCGCGGTCCCACAGACCCCGTGAAGGGTCCGTGGGGCTCCCGAACGGCGCTTAGACCGACATCGAACGGGTCGCGATGTATTTACTAAGAGAGAAGTGCACGCCGACATAACCACCTCAACGAGTCCGGCGGGATTTCCACACAATAAAAAAAGGTCCTTATTTTTGTAGATTCATTGCAATCTCACATTATCGATGTTTCATTTAGAACTCACACTGTATTCAAGTTAGGTTGGAGAACTTGGAAGTAACGATCATATATTGTACAAAGAAACAGTGCCGAAAGGAACATTTCCAAAAATCTGTATTGTTCCCCGGGAAACTGACCTCGATCTAGTTTGTCATAGACCAAACGACCCATTTGGGAGCCGGCAATAATAGGGTTATAGTAACCCTCGCCACTACAAGGAAAACAAAGGCCAAATGTCACGTAGTGTGCTATAAAAACACTTATAAAAAGGTTATAAACAGGTTACAACACTACACAACAACCCGGAGATACAGTCAGAGTCAGAATGATCTTGGCTACAAAGTCTCAAAATGATCTTAATACGTGAATTAAGTTTAAATCAAACTGTTTTATTTATTTCAATTAAGCTTACCGCAGTTGACTGATGAATTTTCCCAATATTGAGAGGGACTTGAACTTCGAGTTGTGTTCCCAGCGGTGAGTAGGGTAGCCAGAGCTCACTGGAGAATTTGTGCTGTCAGTACGATGACTAAAGGCTTGTCCTGCTTTGTACTCTACACTGACGGTACAGAAACTCTGTGCTTACATGGTCGGCAGCGCGAGTGTGGCTTCTCTGGTGTTACACACATCCGTAGGCCACGGTAACCATTTTCTCCCAAGAACCTAACAACATCCGTATTTTGAACTTGTCTACCCTCCAAGACACAATCAAATGTCATTTTACTTTTAGCTGTAGATTTAAACAAAATAGCCTTTGTTTTACTTGGATTTAGTTTTAGACTATTTACCGAAAACCAAGTTGAGAATACATTCAACACCTAGATAAGTATTATTTTTATATTGTTATTGCTTAAAGGCTCTTGTGATCATGTTAATTTCAATTACCTATATTCTTTATTATATAGTTTAATTTCGTCGAAATGTTCTGTAAATTCTGGTGCCTTCATAAATAAACTGTAACTGAAAAATATATTTACTGTTAATCTGTAATTTTATTTTAAATCTATTCATCATTATTGTTTTTATTTATAGAAAAATAAAAGTATATTTTAATATCATATTTATATTTTCCCTTAAGGTAATTATTATAATACAGTGAGTTTTTTTTTTTTTTTTTTTTTTTTTTTTTTCACTATTGTACGTTCATTTAATTATATTTAATAGTAATATTTATACATTATCTAAGATACAACATATTTACACTAATTTAATAAAATATGAACTAATATTTACAAGAATATAAAATAGGATACAAAAGGATCAAATGGATCAAATTAAGCATCGAAGAATTCCTCCCCATCGATGTCGACTGGTAATGTGCCCAAAAGGCTGGCGGCATTGCCCCGTTGGATGGCAATGCCAATCCGTTGAGCGAAAAAGAGGCCAGCCCTTTGGTCACGCGAAGCATCGACCAGTCGTTTTGCTATTTCTTTGTATAGCGACCGTGCGCTCGGACCCCACGAACCCAGCGTTTCAACCCCAAACGGCTCAAATATGTAATTGTTTGTAATGTTATCATATTTTCGCCGTTTGAGGGTCTCAGCAGATGCCGCAGCAGCACAAGCGCAATCCGTCGTACTTGGAAGATGGGAAGGGGCAAGGGTGTCGACGCATGTTGCGTCCCACACCAAAGGCCTACCCATCTTCCAAGGCACCAAAGACATACCGTCCGGTCTCTTGCCATCGTTGCGCACCAAGCCAACTGGTTCAAGTATAGCTGGAACACCAGCGGTGACAAGAGCCCGGCGGATAATGTCATTTAAATGTGCATGACGTGACATGCGGCCTGCGCTCCTGCCGCATGATAGGCCGTGATGCCCAAGGCTGTCGACTGCCTCACCACAGTGACATCGATGAGGAGAAACACAGGGAGCACCCAAACGAAGACAGGCTGCAATTCTTCTCAGTGAGTTGTTATGCTCAGCTATATAAATGTCCAGTCTTATAATTTATACAACGATATATCTGTGTAGAATGACTGAGTTTACATAATCCTAATAGTAGGTATTAAAGAAACAAACATATAGCTAACGCTTTCATTCAAATATGTCGGCATTTAGTTTGCATGCTAGCTTTACGAAATCAAATCAAAGCATCTATCTCGTAATCGTTAAAAGCGGTTGGCTTTAAGCGATTGCGAAATAAGTTTTTTTTTACAATTGATATAATTTTTTACAATTGTAGTAACATTCAATTTTTTTAATGTGAATAAAAAAATAGTAAATCTGTAGGCCTATGATGAAACCTCCACAGTTGCGGATCCAAGTTTAGGGTACCCCACCCCGGCTGTCGTGGCCGGGGATTTCAACGCTCATTCACGGGCGTGGGGATCTCCGGCTACCGATGCCCGGGGGGAGATGATGGTAGAGTGGGCGGTGTCTCAAGGCTTGGTGCTGCTAAACCAGGGGGCGGTCCACACACTTGTGCGGCCGCAGGGTAGCTCGATTGTTGACCTGTCGTTCGCCAGTTCTGCCCTGGCCCGACGCGTCAACAATTGGCGGGTCGTCGAGGGGGTGGAGACCGCGTCGGATCATCGGTACATCCGGTTCGACGTCGTCCCCGCCGCCACGGGGACTCGAGTGGAATTTGACCGCCCCTTGGTGGGGCAAGGTCCACGGTTACAGTTATTGCAAGATTCAAATTAAAAATAATGTAATCAAATTAGTATTATAAGTAGTGTCAATGTTAATATTATTATAGTATGTAAAGGATGAGGCATATTTGCCAGTTCCCTGATGTGTGTATATTGATTTATTGAGGTTCACAATGTACTTCTTGAGTCGTGTCGGGGTATGCTTATACGTCCGCGATAGTTAGTTTTGAGCCTAGCTTACTAATGTTTAAAATTATTGTAATATTTAAAAGCTTTATTTTAGGATTATCTAATTTGTACTAAGTAAATGACATTATAGTGTAGTGCTTCACTCGACATGTCATTACGTCGTTGTTTAATGGTATCTATTTTCGCCTTCACAAATATTTTGGTTCGTTATTGGAGCTTTACTATATTCTTTAATATATTCTTGTGATCCTTGAATGTGGTAATATTAATGAGTTAAGAAAATGTGTGCATAGTAAAAATTCTGACAAGTGCTTCAATACTAATTGCATAAATCAAAGTAGTGGAAAAGCAAAAAACAACATTAAATTTCCTATACATAATATTATTAGTACGAATTAACGGTATATGTTACCAACAGTTATTTATAAAACAAACATGACGGTAATTAATTAAACTAGGTGTGTGGCAGAGTTTGTTTGTTTGAACGCGCTAATCTCTGGAACTACTGGTCCGATTTGAATGATTCTTTCAGTGTTGGGTAGTCCATTTATCGTGGAAGGTTTTAAACTATATATCATCACGCTACTACTTAAGGGAGCGGAGCGTTGGTAATAAATGTTAACAAATCCGGCAATTTTTCATACATATTTTGAAGACTAAAACATACGGGCTCAAACCTCAAAGGGATATGAAGCTTCAAAATATACCCCGAGCGAAGCTGAGGTGGGTCAGCTAGTATTATTATATAGAAACACCCAGACCAATGCAAATATACATATTCATGCATACAAATATTTGCACTGAGCGGGAATCGAACCCGCGCCCCCTGCATAGCAGTTGAATGCTCTACCGCTACGCCATGGAGGTCGTCAAACAAGTCATCGTCGTCTCAAGCTGGTGTTACCTTCTAGGTATTGAATGAAATATATTATTTAGAATACTAGTAACACAAATTACTAGCTTTTTTGCCTTCAGCTAAACTAAATTGCTTGTGCTTCTACCTAAATGGTAAAAGAAAGGGTCCCATAGGTAGTCTAATGGGCGGGATTAAAACCAGCGACCTCTTGAATAAAATTCCGATATTTTTTTTATATATATCAAATCAAATCAATTAGTCCATCATAGTCCACTGCTGGACTAGGCCTCTCCCAATGTTGGGAGGCTTTGGTCTACTGTTCCCACGCTGGCCAGACGGGTTGGTACAGGGTTTTATTTCGAGTTTTCCTTCTCTCGCAGTGATATGGTCTGCGTATGTTTCCGTTAGTCGCCTCTTACGACACCCTTCGGATGAGATGGGGTGGTGATACTTGTATTCTTTCTCCGTCACCACACAAATTGTTTTTTTTTTTTTCATACATACATATATACGTACATGTTCACGTAAATCGCCGAAGGGGTAGGCAGAGTAGTACCTACACTGACCGCACAGAAACTCTGTGCTTACAGGGTCGGCAACGCAAGTGTGGCTTCTCTGGTGTTACACACGTCCTTAGGCCACGGTAACCACTTTCCATCAGGTGGACCGTGCGCTTGTCTGCCACCTAAGTGGTATAAAAATTAATCCACATTTCGCTTTTCCGTCCCATGTAATAAGAGGCAAGCTAGTCTTTTTCTTCTTATTTTAAGTACCGTTTACATGGTGTGTTTACACTGGTCGGACTTTTGAGAGTTTCAAGTACCCGTGACGACTGCCATAGTTGTTCGTATGGCAATCGGGACCAACGGCTTAACGTGCTCTCCGAGGCACGACCGGACATGCAAATACACATATTCATGCGTACAAATATTGGCACTGAGCCAATATTATGACGTCACAATAAATTGTTTCCTTATAAAGTTATAACTTACCGTTTTGATGTTTGACGCTGGTGTCCCACAATACTCCCTTGTCTCCGAACGATGAGAAGAGTCGCGAACAACTTGTGTCTTAAATCGAGACTTCTCTCTCTCTCTGAAGTATCCGATTGGGGATGACTAAACCTAGTCCAATTCAACCCCACTAAGACACAAGTATGTGTATTCACCGCTAAGAGAACCCTATTCATTGTAGCGCCGCAATTTGGGCACACCGCTTACCATCTTCTAGAGTATCGGGATCCAAATGTCAATATCTCCAACGACGTCTAGTACCGCAGTCATTTGGACGACAAGGTTAAGTTGGCATCAAGGAAACTCGGAGTGCTCAACAGGGCGAAGCAGTACTTCACTGCGGAGCAGCAACTCCTTTATAAGGCACAGGTCAGAGTACTGCTGTCACATTTTTGCGCACACGTTCATAGATCGCGGTAACCACTTTCCATCAGTTGGGTCGTGTGCTTATCTGCCACCAAAATTGTATTAAAAAAGTTAGTAGTAGGATTATATTCTGTCCTTAGTGAGTTAGATCGTGCTCATCATGTGATAAATTGTGAAAGCTTAACCGCAATGGTACTACGATTAGTATTATAATTGTTTCCAGTTCACGCCTAGTTTAAACCTAACCTAATCATTTATTGTTAGCTTATGTTGCTAATTCTTTCTTATCTGAGTGCCAATTCTGATGGCATCCAAAACTTGAACTTCTAAATAAGCAAACCCGATTACTGTCTAAAAGATCGAAATAAGCAAACCCGATTACTGTCTAAAAGATCGAAATAAGCAAACCCGATTACTGTCTAAAAGATCGAAACAAGTAAACCCGATTACTGTCTAAAAGATCGAAATAAGCAAACCCGATTACTGTCTAAAAGACCCTAGCACATTTCAAAAATGTATAAATTATAGGTGTTGTCTGCCCTAAAATAATATAAATAAAATATTAAGTTTCAAAATTGAGTATAAAGTGGCATTCGACCACGGCTATTCTTGAAAATTTCGTGCATAATATTTTTTGAAACGTGATTTTTCAGATTTATTCTCACTGTCCTCAACTATAGAATGTTTCTTAATTAAGTTTTGGGCCGTCGCAATATAATGGTAGAAATCGTTTTCAATTAAATCCCTAGTAACTAACTCGCCACTTTGGTTCACTTCGTTATAAATTTCTAGTAGATTCTGCACCTCGTCAAATTCAACGAATAATGTCTCAAATTTGGATAACTTCAATGCGAGCTTATGTACTTCTAGTTCTGAAATGGATTCTACTAAAGCTAAACTGTCGAGACTTAACTTAAATTTCGTAACGCGCCCTCTAATAGAACCGCGTTTGATTATCAATTCCTTTAACTTTGAAGTCTCGGACATTGTAATAAACTCGTAATGAGCTAACACAAACGATGTTAATAGATAACGAAATAGATATAGCATACGATACGCTCCTCGCTTTGTTGATCTGCTGATGCTCGCAGCCGACGTAGATTGACAGAATTTATTTCATTTTTAACAGATATTCCTAAACCAACATATAAGCTGTCAGAACAGACTGCAACCAGTCCAGTATCATCAAATGCACCTAACTTGATCCCTATATCGCCTATAAACACAGATTCATACCCAAATGAAATAATAAAATGCAAACAAAAAGACGTGATGATAAGTCAATTAGATGCCATGATGTCGCAATGGACGAAAATAGCTGCCACATCATAATAAGAAGTATAGAACTAAAACAAACAAATAAAAGTCAAATAAATTTTTATTAAGTATTCAAAAATCTTTATTTTCTTTTTACGTTTTTCCAACTGTGTTTGATGAGGAAAAGAAAATGTATAAATTACTCAATAATTCAAACTGTGAACACAACCATGATCCGGATTCATTAAAGGAAAAGGTTTGTTTACATTTGTTTCTAAGTGTAAAAGTAATGTAAGAATTATATTTCTAACCAAACCCTAACTTTCTGGGAGCATTTCGGTTACCATGGTGGCATGTATCCTCCTTATTATAACCAATACTTCAACCAAATGGGCAATAACCCCGGATTTCAGAACAACTCTCAGCAGTTTCATCAAAATAAAGATCAAAAATCTGAATTAATTCATCCTCAATTTTCCAAACCTAGCTTCAATTTTTGTACGCAAAATTATACGAAAACATCAGTTTTACCTGTTACACTCAAATTCATAGCAAATAACATTGTACAGTCTGTACTCGTACATACTAACAATATGTACATCCTAATCATTACCTGAAGTTTTCATTTGTCCAGGTTTAATAAGCTATGAGGGAACAGATGAACATACATACTTATAGTCATATCAAAATCATAACCCTCCCTTTGTTTCGCCGTATTCGGGTAAAAAGAACAGAAATTGCTAGAATGCGCTGACGGTATTACCTATACAATACTTATCAGGTTTTCATTTAACAGATCAGTAAATCTGGTATTAGTGACTCACCCTATGGTATATATGTATGTTTAGTTCAAATAAAAGAATATGTGTTTGTTATTCAAAGTAAATTATGTAAAAGTAACATCTTTGCCTACATTTTCAGGATTTCCTTAGATCCCGTCATTCCAACAACAGTCCTGTGCAATATGAGTTAGTAGATTGGCCCTTATGTCCAAAACATCTACACTATTACAAAATTGTACATTAGCTGTGTTTGTACGTTGAAGAAGAAGTTATATGAGTACGTTGAGGTAACACATAATATAAGTATTTAGAGAAACATTCGGGATTATTATGGTCTCACTCGTGCTGCCGACCCTGTAAGCACAGAGAACTTCTGTGCCGTCAGCGTAGAAGACAAAGCAGGACAGTTTGGTTTTCCCACTGACAGCACAACAACTCTCCAGTGAGCTCTGACTACCCCACTCACCACTGGGAATAAAACACGAGGTTATTATTTTGCTCCGCGAAAAAGTGCACATTAAGAGTGATATATTGCAAGAAATAACTTGAACCATACTAAAATCTGAAGAGTAAACTCGCGGATACGTGTTTCACTAGCGTACATCTCGCAAGTCCATGATAAAATCCTAAAAACCTCAAAAATGTTAAAAATAAATTGCGCCGCGTGGTTCCCGGCGGCGGAGTAGAATAGGACCACCCCTTCTCATCCTATGTGGTGTCGTACAAGGCGACTAAAGAATAGGGCTGTTTAATATCTGACAGACATATACAGCCCAGGCTCAGCTGCAGTTTCATCATACTAGGCTGAGACAATAGTCCCACCATCTGCTTCTATTCTTACATGCTTTATGAACTTCCTCTACTTACTTTCATCAAACTGATCATACGATTTTGAGTCCTGCATGCCCTTTTCTCAATATTTGACCACTGTTTCTATCCCAGGTAGAACTTTGACACGGCAGTAATTCCGCCCAATTGAGCAGTCCGACTGGGGAAGTACCTCCGCCCTACAGAATACCGCGGTTATAATATCTTCGTGTTGGTTAAGGTTATTACGGCCGTGGTATTCTGTAGGGAGAAAGCATTTCCCCAGTGGGACTGCTCAATTAGGACGGGAATCTTGGTGGCCTCATTAGACGCTTTTTCACGCCCTGCTTAAAGGACCCTGCTGGTAATGAATTCCAGGGCTTGGTGGTGCGGCAAAGAAAAGAGTCTTCTTCCCTTTGCAAGTGCGATAAGACGCTCCTTTGTTCGAAATTTAATTATTCTAGCGCAACAAAAAATACTCTATACATCTTGAATGTGACCCTCTTTTCTGAGAGTGATAACATTTTTTTTTATATACCACTTAGGTGGCAGACAAGCACACGGCCAATCTAGGCAGACGGTGGTATAAATGTCATTTGAAAATCCTGGAGTGGGATGCATCATGCATTGAGACTGAAACCATTGCACCTTAGCACCCATAGCAATCTGGATGTCTGACTAGGGGCTACACTCATCCTAGCTCTCTCTCTGCGAAGAGAAGGTCTCGCAGAGCTAGCTTAATCTATACGTGCCGGGACGCATGGCGTTTACTAAAGTCACATTTATTATTTTTACCGAGGACAGTCAGTAATTCACATCCATATCCATCCACATCCATACTAATCTATATCCATATTTTCATACTAATATTATAAATGCAAAAGTAACTCTGTCTGTCTGTCTGTCTTTGGCTTTTTTGGATTAATAATTCTAGTTAATTACTATGATAAAACGCATAAATTGTTACTATCAAAATGCAGATAATAATATTGGTATATATATTTTTATATACAACAACAGCAATTAGCCCATCGCGCAACTAGCCCATCGCAGTCCACTGCTGGACTAGGCCTCTCCCAATATTGGGAGGATGATTTTTAAGGCTGGTACAGTATCTAATGACCGCAGAAGCGGAATTTGCTTACCACAACAATATATAGTAGTTTCAACACTTATAAGTACCTGTAATGCTCAATTTTTGTAACTGGTTGCGCCGATGTAGAAGCTGTATTTCTTGACGTGGAAACACACTCTTTCTATACCCGTCTCCTCTCCCGCACTAACCATAGAATAGGACTAGATAGCTTCCGTCCGCCATTTGTGATATAGACACTCAGTCTCGCTTTGAACTAGCCAGCGTAAGGACGGCCGCGCTCGCGTCTCTCAAAAATGATTAATATTTGTTACATTTTTACCGCTTCATAGACCTTTACCGATCAGATTGTGCCTCTCGTGTGTTCCTCAAGTGATCTAGTGACGCTGACGGCAGCTCCTGAGCAAGGAAGAGAAGATCCGTGTACCGGCTGCGATGAAAACACGTGTGTCGTGAAGGTTAGTGCATCCTCTCCTAATTTCTCGGGTTGCATTCATTGCTTGGATCACGCCCGCGGCAACCCGACCACCTGTCTTTTGTGTGTAAAGCGTCAATGGAACAGTTAGCTACATCCCCGCAATACAGTCCACTACCGCACGTTGCCAAGCGCCACCATTTTTGGTCCGGATCGAGCCGGATTCTTAGCCGTAGTTCGTATTTTGTTATTATTCTAATGGGAATAAGCGCATCGCACCTAAGTGCCTGGTTATTTTAGTAGAAAACCCCGCATCCAGACATTTAGGCTTAGAATTTGTTGTCCGTTCGCCGCTGGCTCGCATTGTACCTACCTAATACATAAATAGGTTAGGTAGCGTATCAACACTCAGTCGTAGTTTGCAATTTTCGCACCGCGCCTAATTACCTAGTTATTTTAGTAGAAAACCCCGCATCTAGGTATTTAGGCTTAGATCTTAGGTATACTAGACACCCTAGTGCATAGGCACAGTGTAATACCTAACGCATTTGGCTTTGTTTTATTTTTTTCAATTACGTTGCTCGCTCGCCGCTGGCTCGCGTCGTATTTGCCTGGTACCTGCGTGGGTAGACACGTGGTTGTACCTCATTCCAATTCATACGAAAGTATTTTAATTTGAATAGATATTACGCAATACTTAGTCCCTGAAATAATAGTTGAACCTAGACAGCGACCATCGCGTAGGTACGACCTTGTTGCTATGCGCGTTTGTTCAAGCGTGCATTCACAGTTGTAGGTACCTACCTATCTGCCGAGTGTCGCTCGCGCCGCCTCGCTGCTCTGTACCGCTAAGATTAAGTCATTCATATTTGTTGTTTACCGCACTTTAGTTTGAGATTTAATTGTAAACATGTCCCCAAAGGTTGATAAGACCGGTAAGGTTCAATTGAAACTTTTATACGCTAAAAAAGAAATGATTTACTCTCGCGTACAATCGATTTATGATAATGCACTTAAAACCTCTGATTTGGTCATCAGAGATTCGTTCTTGTGTTCTATAGAAAACTTAGATAGTCTACGCGCGGATTTCGAAACCTTAGTACATGACATCAACGTTTTAGAGTTGAATTTGAATCCCGATTACTCAGTGAGTTATCAAGCCTTGTCGTCGTTTGACGATTTGTATTGTCGTATCAAACGCGTCGCTAGGAGTTTGGAGAAGCCGGCTGACCTACCCAACCCCACTCGCGACCGACCTAAGTTGCCACCAATTCAAATACCCGAGTTTGATGGTAACATTCGCAATTGGTGTCTATTTATAGATAGTTTTGAGAATACAATAGATAAGAACGATTCGTTGACAGACCACGAAAAGTTGCATTATCTCGTTGAAAAATTGACTGGTAAAGCTATAACCGTTTGCGCTGGAATTACGTTTAGTGCCGAGAATTATAATTTAATTTTAAATACTTTGAAAGCTAGGTATGAGGATAAAAGATCGGTAGCTAACGCCTATTTAGATCAGATGTTTGATTTGAAATCTATTACGGCATGTAACGATCAAAACTTAGAGAAATTTCTAGATACTTTCGCGTCAGCTGTTCGCGCCGTAAAGAACCTAAAGATCGATGACCTCTGCGACTTCGTATTTTTGTATATGGGTTTAAGGAAATTAGATTCCGAAACCATTCGTTTGTTTGAGTCGGATCATCGCGGCAATAAAATTCCTAAGTTCGAAGACTTAGAAAGTTTTGTTCGCGAGCATATAAAGGTATTGCAGCGCTCTTCATCGAAACATGAAGGCGCGAAGATAGTTGTTGATTCTGCACGCAAAGTAGATGCGTCATCGAAGTCACTGAGGTCAACTCATACTTATGTTAGTACCGCACCAGCACGTGTACAGTCACCTGTTTGCTCTTTGTGTAGCACTCATCATTCGCAACTGTACAGGTGTCCTGGTTTTCTAAAATTGTCGCCTAGTGATCGTTATAAATTTGTTCGCGCTAATAATTTTTGTTTTAATTGTCTCGGTACTAAACACCGCGTTGTTTTATGTAATAGTAGAAATAGTTGTCGCAAATGTCAAGCGAGACACCACACTTTGCTTCATTTTGAGAATAGTAATGCCGCATCCAATGTGAGCACGGTTGGCTCGTCGAGCGGTGACACACGGCAGCCTGCGCCGCAGCCGCAGCCCGCGTTCGCGCGCGCTCCGGCCCGCCCGGTGACCGCCGCGGATGACGTCACCTTGTGTTCGTTCTCCGCTAGTGCTGCACTCACTACTGTGTGTCTTGCGACCGCTCGCGTTGTTATTGTTGATGCATTAGGTAAGCCGCGCATTGTTCGAGCGCTGTTAGATGGCGCTTCGCAAAGTAATTTTATTACTCAAGATTGTTGTCGGCGTCTTGGTTTCAATGTTGATAAGCGTTCAACCCGCTCAGTGGTGAAGGGTTTTGGAAGCTTACAGTCAGCTGTTCGTGGCACCGTTAAAACAAGGTTTAGATCTCGTTTTAATAATAATATTTGGTTTGACATGGATTCGCTCGTTATAGATAGAATAGCTGAACAGTTGCCTACCGTCCCGGTTGACACGTCTTTATTAACGAAATTTAAAGACTTGCCTTTAGCAGATGAGACTTACGCTGTTCCTGGAGTCGTCGATATATTGATCGGCGCTTCGATTCTCCCGCACCTCCAGTTATCACGTAAGGTTCAAGGGGGACCGACGTACCCCGCTCCGCACGCACTGGAAACAGTTCTTGGTTTTGTTATAATTGGTTCCGCACCCGCTTCTATGGATAGTTTTAGTCACTCGACTGCTTCGTTCTGTTGCACCGTCGAGCCGCCACTGGAGTCTACCATCCGCAAGTTTTCGCTCGGTGGCTCCCGTGTATCCGCTGAAAAACGCTTTCTTTGTTTGGAACGAAAGATGCAGGCGTCCCCAAAGTCGAAGCGGGCCTATGATGAGGTTGTTAACGAATATTTAGATAAAGGTTACATCTCACCTGCGCCTGCGGACACTGGCGGGACCCAGCCTTCGTACATTATCCCGCACCGCGGAGTTATTAGAGAAGATAAGCTTACTACTAAAACTCCGTGTAGTTTTGGATGGCAGTGCTAAGACTAGCACTTCCGTGTCGCTTAATGACATAATTGTAAATTTTCGCATTAATATTAGTAATTTTTAGCTTTTAGGACTCAACAGTCGCTTTGTGTTGGGCCCACTCTTCGCCCCATCGTTGGGACACATTCGTCGCTAATAGAGTGGCAAAAATTCAATCTGAATTGGCGCCACATAATCTCTTTCACGTTGCTGGCACCGACAACCCAGCCGATTGTCTCTCTCGTGGATTGCTTCCTTCGCAAATTTTAGATCACCCGTTATGGTTTAGTGGACCGTCCTGGATTCATGCCGCGTTAGATGGGTGGCCAGTTAGTCAATTCAATCCCACTACGGTTTCCGAACCACCCGAGGAGAAGAAGCACTCGCTTGTTGTATCGGTCCCGCGTGAAGAGACCCTTATTTGTTGTTGGCTAATCGCGTCTCGTCTTGGTCGAGACTGTTGCGTTGTGTTGTTTGTTCGCCTCTGCCCTCTGCCTAGCCAGCGGTAGGCACGAGCTCCAATCTAGGTTTATATTTTAGTTGTTATTTCCCAAACCTAGATTTAGATTAGACTTTAGATTTGTTTCGCATTTGTCGTTTCGAAGGTAACCCTTCAAGCCGGGGGGAATGGTTGCGCCGATGTAGAAGCTGTATTTCTTGACGTGGAAACACACTCTTTCTATACCCGTCTCCTCTCCCGCACTAACCATAGAATAGGACTAGATAGCTTCCGTCCGCCATTTGTGATATAGACACTCAGTCTCGCTTTGAACTAGCCAGCGTAAGGACGGCCGCGCTCGCGTCTCTCAAAAATGATTAATATTTGTTACATTTTTACCGCTTCATAGACCTTTACCGATCGGATTGTGCCTCTCGTGTGTTCCTCAAGTGATCTAGTGACGCTGACGGCAGCTCTTGAGCAAGGAAGAGAAGATCCGTGTACCGGCTGCGATGAAAACACGTGTGTCGTGAAGGTTAGTGCATCCTCTCCTAATTTCTCGGGTTGCATTCATTGCTTGGATCACGCCCGCGGCAACCCGACCACCTGTCTTTTGTGTGTAAAGCGTCAATGGAACAGTTAGCTACATCCCCGCAATACAGTCCACTACCGCACGTTGCCAAGCGCCACCAGTAACTATATTTATTTAATATTCCATGCCTTTCGCACATTTCTTTTATAAGTGTTTTAAATCAATCAAATCTAAATTTTGGTACCGAAATGTTTTTTAGTATCTACTCACCGTCTTCGCTGGTTGTATGTCGTGCCTGTTATAACAATGGTGTCGTTTCTATCCAATATCTTCGGTAAAATAAACATTTTCTCGTTCAGCAGTTGAATACATTTTATCAAACTAACGGTTCGGAGGTTAATAATAATGTCCGGCGGACTGCTCTCCAGACAATCGCATTTGGTTCGGAACGCACAAAGTTCGGGGGTTCGGGCCGTACCAAATTCGGTGGTGTGTTAGGACTTTAACACTAGAGAGTTAGCCCAGCTGGAGGTAGAAGATCCCGACAAGGTAAATTATCATCAGCTTAGCATTGTTCTTCGAAGGAATACCTGGTAGCTACTCTTTTGGTTTGTTTTATACGCCTTCTATAGGTAGGGCTGCCATCTGACATTCCAAATTATTTATTCTACATAGACCAATGATATTACATAAAAAAGAGGCAGATATGTTCACATTGTGCATTGTAACAAATGCGCATTTGACGCGATTTGTCTTTTGTGATGTATCTAATTGATTGTTCTGTTTGTGTATCCCCTCGTTTACATAACGAAACAAGTTGTAGACTTGTTTATAAAAACTTGTAGAAGACTTATTAAAACACTATACTTGTTTTATACATGTCAATCTTAGATACATATTGTATTATACTAGGATCATCATTATTATTCTCTGAGCCTTTTTCACAACTCAGTTGGGGTCGGCTTTCTGGTCTAACTAAGATGCGTGGGAACTTCGGTATTTTACGTAAAGCGACTGCCATATGACCTTTTTTTATACAACTTAGACATACATTTAAATTATGGTCATAACGATATTATTAAATAACCTATGAGGGTTTTAACGTGTGTTACCTTGACGAGCGTGGCCGAGGGCGGCGCCAGGTCGAGCGGCGGCGCCGGGCGAGGCCGGGCGCACACCATACACACTTCACTGGACAGTTCCTTCAGGATAGACACCACCTCCAAGTGGTTCATGCCCAGCAGACGGTGCCCGTTGACCTCTGGATAATATCATTATTTAATGGTTTGATCTTAGTATACATAATATTGTAACTAAAGAAATCCAATCACACAACGGCTCGGGACTTTTCGCTATTAAATCAAAGCTAGTCAAGCTGTGACCACGGGTGCTGCAATTCTTTGATTGAACTTTTTTTTCTAACAAATGCTGTGGTAACGGCGGCAACTTTCCTATTGGCACTGGTATTTTTGTTTTGAACACATTTTCTTTATCAGCTTCCATACTGCGTATGAATTCCAGGCCTTAATGGTGCGACAAAGGAAAGAGTCTCAGAATTGATTCTTGATCGGATATTCTGCACCGTGTGAGGGTAACATCTAAGCCCTGCACGTGTTGTCCTGTGTAGGAAAGGCGAGGGCGGGACTAATTGGAACAGCTCATCAGAACATGCATCATAGCAAATGTGTCTTCATTTTAACTTGATTTTGTTGGACTCGTTGTGAATCTTGTTGAAGTTAGTACACTGAAACTTGACTTGGGTCTTGAGGATCAAGGAAATGAAGTTAAAAATAATTTATTTTGTATAGAACATTAAAAAGGCAGTTTCTCGGTCGAGTTGCTAGCTCACTCGGGTCCTGAAAAGTGCACTGTCTCGCCACTCACCATTCGTATAGCAATTTCTCTTTTATTTTTTTTTTGCATTTTGCTTGCGCCTTTTGATATACCTATAGATGATAAATATAAAATAATAAAATGTCCGCAAATGCTAAATGGTACCGGGTACGTGGAAACCACTATACAATTTATACAGTTATATAAATTCCATCCATGGTTTTGGAATTTAAGTTCGCCATAATATAAAATTAAACAGAGAAAAGACGCGGTATAAAGACGTTTCAAGGTCAGAGTATTAGTACTAAGGCTTATTCATACTTATAATATATGTAAATTTCTAGAAACTGAAACCACTTGAATGAGTCTAAGCCGTTTAAATATGAGCCATGCATCGTTAAACATTCTGGAGAAGAGAAATAATTTATGTGGTAACACACGAGTACAGTGAATGGAATATTGGATTCTCTTTGTTTTTTTCCTCTCCTCAGACAACCTAGACGAAAGAAATTACAACCACTTGTTTACGTTACAAACACTGCTTTGAAATAGTAATCGAATGTCATAACCTAACCTCTCGAGACATTTAATTTGGTAAGTTGGAAGCTTCGACTCAGTGCAAAGACGGGCATTGTGTCGTTTTTCTCTTTTTGTACGATTGTGTTTTTATACACATTGTTACATTTTTTATGCTTTGCGCACGGGATGTCGGTGGTGTTGTGCCGGTCGCAAATGTCATACTTTTCTTATGCGGTTGTGCTCAGGAAGTCAGTGTTTTTTTTTTGGAACCCATGAAACAATGAAGACATTTACATAGTTATATGTTAAAAATAAATATTTATAAACTGCCTTTAAGGCAATATTTTACATTCTAGCTGGTGATTTTTAATTGCTATGTAAACCAGTTATATAAGCAAGCATAAATATGTCTACTGCCATGTTCGCCTATACGCCCACATGAAAACGAGATGAAACTTGTATGAAATAATTTAATGTGATGTTATAACATTCAATAGTTAAATAATTTACTATTATAGGTTGAGTGGATGATCAGAAATAAATAAAACACGATAAAACAAGAACCATCTCCATTTCTATCGCTCTTTTAAAATTCTTAATTTAATAAGCACAGTTAAAAAAAAAATTTTAACACTACGTCCGGGTATAATTTATTAGGGGGTTAAATATTAGCAAACTGCAATCTTTAGATAGAAATAATAATTTTAAAACATAATTCATTATTAGCTATAGCTTATTTAATTTATTAGCTTAGATAATTTATATTTAAATTATTGGTAAAAATGTATGCATGTGCCAGGTATAAACCTGACGCTGGTTTTCAACTGGAACCTAAATTGCCAGTGACACACGGACGCCGAAACGTCGAAAAAAGGAAATAGAAAATACATAAAAGAAAGATAAATGAACACTATTAACTATTCTATGACCATATTATTTCAGGTCAGCCGCGGTATTCTGTATTTTTTCTTCGTTACGGTATCGTATACTATTCAAAGTTCATAAAATCTGTCATCCTTCTTCCCCATCTCAACAACGATAAAATGGTCTTTGTCTAAGTATTGTAGATATTTTAAAAAAGTCTGGCAAAGCAGCTTGCGATAAAAACTAAACAGCTTATAGAACTGTCTGAGCAGCAAATTGTTGATTGTGATAAAAGATCGCATGGATGCAATACCGGACTCATGTCTTATGCTTTCAGGTAGTTCACTTTCATTACAGTACTTTACATTCTCGGGTCAATACATTTGTAGAATAGAATAAATTGATCAATGTACCTAAAGGTATATTTACTTCCAGGTAAGGTTGGCTTGGACCTCGGGTCCAAGCCCATAAAAGAAAAACCAAATCAAATATGAACAAAAAAACCTTAAAGTGTACGTGAGTGTGAACTTTGTTGATATTTATTTTGTGTTGAAACTCAGCTTGCCTATCCATTTACACGTGTCATTCACTCAGTGTAAGTGTGGAGGTATCGGACCAAGTACAACTTTATCTTTGACAAATGTTATCATTAGAAGAAGACATGTTTTATCTGAAAAACGCAATCAAGTTAGTCATTGCCACATACGTTCCAATTATCCTGAAAACACGTTAATACATTACAATAACAAATTTTACTATATTATGCAATTACTTACGCGATATTCACTACATTTATGTGCCTACAAGATTTTGATAGACTATCGATTAATAATCGATTGTCGACTATCGATTAGCAACACTACCCACAATCCCTAATGAAAGATCAAACTGAGACAGTATCACGTTGTTTATTACATAATAACGCGGAACAGCATTGTCTGTCCGCACATGATCGGATGAAATGGCGCACATTGGGAGAGACCTATGTCCAGCAGTGGACTACTTCTGAACTCTCCTTTTTTTCAAAATTGTGTTCATTCGGTCAATGTGTGTACTGTGAGGTCGACCTCGGCTGGTTTGCCCATTAACCTGTGATTTACATACCTACAGCGTGATTCACTCTAAGTGCCCAAACCACCTTAGCTAAAATTTATTCTGAATATTACCTTAGTAGGCTAAGCAATTCTCAAGTAACAAGCAAGTTCGGATGTACTGGAGTCAACCGAGCTAGATGTTAATAGGCAAACTATATCAGTCTCAGCTATGGTAAATATATTCACCCCCTCGTCGGTCTAGTGCGCGCCTACTGGTACCCTCAGCTTTATAATTGCTACGGTACAATAATAGACGCGCCGGGCGAATTGTCCAATATGAACACCCTGTTGAGGTCGTCACATATAGACGACAAGTTTTTAGTGTAGGAACCATTTTCCGCTGTGCAGTGTTGTCTGTAAACAAGACAAACAGATAAATTACACTCTCTTCACATCGTAACTATTAATAATAAGTTAATAATATCGCCCCCTAGCCAGATGGACGGACGACCTGAAAAAGGTGGCTGGGACAGACTGGATGCGGAAGGCGGAGGATCGGAGAAAATGGCGCACATTGGGAGAGGCCTATGTCCAGCAGTGGATTGTGGTTCGCTAATTGATTGATTGATTGAATATTTGATTTAACAGAAAAACGTGTTCCAGAACGGTTTAGTCCACACATAGAGTATTATATGTTATAGTCCACATATACAATAGAGTGGCTAAGTCCTGTGATATCAAAAACTGTTATCTAAAATAGGCAAAAATGGTGGTTACAAAACGGCTGATTTCGCTGACATACAAAGCTACAGTAATTCTTCTGAAAGATTGTCAGTGATAAACCTATTTAGGAAAAAAAAAGTATTAAACAAGAAAGTATCAAGAATAGCTGGTCCCACGACATGTTTATCGACTTAATGGGGCCGAACGGCAGGAACGCCTGGCGGATCGTGTCCTCCTTCAGCTCGAACGAGATGGAGCCCACGTACACCCTGCGGAGAGACGTACGAGACATACAGTACGCGTACACACGCGCGATACACTAGGCCCGAGCCGGCGCCGAGTCAGATCTTTTCAGCTGAAATATATCACAGGCTCGACCTGCCGCGCGGCGGGAGCCTCACCGTATCGCTCTCATCACGCGCCCCTCCCCTCCTCCGGACCTCCCCGCCCGCCCCGCCGGGGCCAGGCGCCGTACCTGCACATGAGCGCGAGCGCCTACTGGCGCTGCACCTGCGTGCGCTTCACCGAATCCCTGTAACTCATTTTCGGTAATATGTGTAAAGTATATGGATAAAGATTAAAGACCCAAAAGCAAATTAATGGAAATTTTAAATTTCTCAAGTATAGTAAACACTGTGCTCTCAAAACAATTTAACAACTGCGCGCCATGACGGCACTAGAGTAGTGAAGGAAAACTGGAAAAGTTCACCGGGTTGAAGCCAACTCTGTCTTTTTCTTAGCGTTAGTGTCCCAGTCACATCCGAAACTTTAAGAATTACTTTTTGCAATAAAAATTAAATTAACTTATTTTCACAGGATGATGGTTTCAACAGTAAAATACAAATAGAGGAAATAAAAAAAGACATAAAGGAAAAAGATAAAGAAAATGTATCTATCAAGTATACCCTTTATTACATTTTATTACATTCCAGTTGACTTCTAACAAGCGCATTATATTAGGTGATTATTGCTCTGTCAACGTTGCGTTTACATGCATATAGTTTTTAATTAAAGTAATTTGAAATGTAATGAGGAATCTATAAAGTAAAAAATTGGGACTGAATTTATTGTAATTTTTTTTTTTTATATATTGCTTACCAAGTGTACATAAATCTTACAATTTATATGACAGTACTTAAAACTTAGCGCCTTTTCCAGGTATTCAATACATTTAAGATATATTTTAGCATTCAAATATATGTAAGTAAGAGAACAGGAATAATTTGAACTGAGATTTTATAAGAAATTTAAAAACTATCTGTGGTTTTAGGCAGAACTTTATTGTATGGATGTATGTATTCATAATCATATCTTTATAAACTGATTATTACATGATTAATAACGTGTAACTAATACTTAAATATCAATGTGTATTATTTATTGTGTAATGCCTGCCAATTCTTTCTTGGGTTTACACAAAGCTCTAGCTTAATTTCAAGTATGTATAGTTACTGATATTTGCCATAATGTATGTAATATGTAAACACTATCATTGTATATTGTAAAGTTTGGCATGCAATACTGTATATCGATATTGATACCCACTCTAATGCAGTGACACATTATTGTCAGGTCTTAGCAGAAGTGGTTCTGCAACTGAAGTAAAAAGTTTACGTTGGATCCAAAAATATTCATTGTCATAATATATTATGCTAGCTGTTGATTGAGTAGCCAAATATGTATTTTTTCTGCGAACCGTATCTAATACAGTTTACACTGAAGGGTTGCAGTGAGTCAGCAGTACATTGCTGACCGTAACTGTACTTTGTACCCATTCATATCTCCCATTGTGCTCGTATCCGCTAGTGCGGTCGCGACTGTATTTTTCTATTTATTCAAAATAATATATGTCTTCTATGTGAAATAGTAATAACTCACCATTTAATTGTTATTTCTTTTAGCTCTCTCTTCGTTTTCTAATAAGCTAATTTCTAGTTCCAATTTTTATTTTTTTATTTTGCTATTCTTATATTGTACTCATGTTCCACCTCTAATATTTCTATCAGTCGAAAATTGGGTTTCCTCCAATTTCTTAAAAAAAAGCGGCAATTTCATAATTATGTAACGACCTATTATTTGTCAAATAGGCAACAAGGCAAATGCTTTGTCAAATAAACTGTCCACACATGGTAACTGTTTGTTTAATATTCCAAATACGCAAATACAAATAAATAGCCATGTGAAGACAGCACGGGTTTGTTAAGGGCAGGTCTACAGTTTCAAATCTCGTAATTCTGGACGATTATATTACTTATAATATGGGTCATGGGAGGCAGGTTGATGTCGTTTACACCGACTACAGTAAATGCTTCGATAGGATTGATCATTACATTCTAATTATGTAAAAACGGGCCATCCTTGAGTGCAATCGAGCGTGGTGCGCTAAAAAAAAGTTATGTACTTATGCATTCGAGATTGAATTGATTGATCGAATTGTTGTGGTTTTTCGTTACAGTTTTCGCAATAGTGTTATGGATCGTGGGTTAATTCCTTGGGCGGCGTATTAGAGTACGCGCCACGAAATAAGTCCGTTGGCCACGGCGTGGTAGTCGCAATATGTAATGTTGCTAGTATCGCCTTTTAATTTTACCAAATCTTTCATTGTTCAGATACTACTGAACTTAAGAAGTTCAAGGGCGCAGGTTTTATTCCTACTCGGTGCAAATATTTGTATGCATGAATATGTCTATTTGTATTGGTCTGAGAGATTTCGAGCCTCGGAGTGCATGTTAAGCCGTCGGACATGGTTGCCATACGAACATCTATGGTAGTCGTTAGTTGGAACCCTCAAAAATCCGACTATTCTATAACAGGTTAGACTGTTTTCCACCAGCTTCCCTTTTGAAAATTTTCACCCCTCGCCAATGACACGCCCGTCATAATAAATAATCTGGTCTAAACACTTCAACTTAGCTCAACAACATAACTCTTTCGGACTGAGACGAGTGGTCAAATGAACGACATGACAACCAGGCTATCTACTTCAAAAATATCACAACACACTCATATAGGAGAAAGTAGATTGATACAAAATAAGAACGAAACGAGAAATGTGCTCAGTATCAACGTGAATAATCAAATCACGCCTGTGAGAAAGGACATAGGCTATGCAAGTTATTCCGCGCAGGCAGAACCACAGACTACCACTAATTTTACATTATGTAAATAAGACGTATTTCTATCATCTAGTATTCCGATTGCAGGAAAATCTCATTAAGTGTTTAATAAGTCATTGTTTTTCAACGATATCGTTACGCTCACAAATCACTAACAATTCCATCATGAACCCGAGATGATAAGGACACTGTAATACACGATAGTACTTACTGTAATCAGCTACATCCTGTCGAACTTAATTAGAGAACTATAAATGCTGACTAAAACTTATTTAGTTTGCGCATTTTGCGAGGATTTCTCTACACTCATTCGTATTGGAAATTGAAATATTTTTCATTTAACCCTTTTAGAATGGAGAGAAAGTGATAGTTGGTGATAAGGTGATAAGAGTTAGGCAGTTATGCATGACATTTTTGAGAGTGTGAACGGTGTTTATCATTAAGTTAACTTAAGTACAATTCTGAACCATTATTTATTTTTTAGTTACGGTCGGTGTATGATATTTATGGCTTCTGTTTTTTTTTAAAAAAGAATAAGAAGACAGCAACCAGTTCCAGGGTGGGCGCCGGCGACCGGGCCTTGGTTTATTTCACCTATTACCTTATGCCCGGAGTACCAAAATCATCATTATCGTCGTTGAATATATTTCGGATAAAATATCTAAATTCGGTCGTATCATATCATACTTAAAGAAAAGTCGTCTTTCAGCAAACTACTCTACTAAAGCCAATGTCATACCACAGACACTGCAAAATTGCATTAAATTTTAGATTTTATTTCTATAACGCTAACAAAACGAAAAGTGGCATACGACCACGGCTATCCTTCGTGTTTAATACTTTTTAAATCGTGATTTTTCAATAGTTTCAGAAGTAGCTTTACTCTTTCCAAGATTAAGATATTTCTTTGATATTAATATCTAATATCGGGTGAACACAGCGGTGTTAGCTCCGATATCCGATATCGGGTTGGATAATGTGATAGATGGGGTTCTTCAAGAGGGGGGGAGTGTTCTGATGAGCTCTTCCAATTAGTCCCACCCTCCCCTTTCCTACACAGGACAACACGTGCAGGTCTTAGATGTCATCCGCACACGGTGCAAAACATCCAATCAAGAACCAAGCGGTTCGGAAACTCTTTCCTCTGTCGCAGATCGACGCACTCCCCCGCTACAGCAGGGCGACCACGGGGCTTTTTGGAAGCCTCCGTAGACTCCTTCTCGGGAAGCCGCTTCCTCCACAGCCTCCCAGGGGAAGACGAGCGGGAACTTCCCACACTTGTGCTCGGAGCGTTGGCCTCCAACCACTAATTAATTTCTTACATTATAAGTACTTCAAGATAAAAATAATAATTTCCAGATTTATTTCTAAATAACTAAATAATTTTATCTCCTGTTCAATAATAGATATTATGTCTTGCGAATGACGTCGCCTTGTGTTCGTTGTCCGCTAAATCAAGTTCTTCCCAATATAACTGAGTCAGTTCGACACACGCCATTGATAAGCCTTGTTGCATTGCCAGCTTAACACATTCCAAGTCAGCGACTATCTTAACTTTAAATTCACATTCATGCTAATCTAATCCGCGTGGTTCCTGGCAATACTAGACGTCTCTGGAGAAATCAACACTAAGGATCCCGATACTCGAGGAAATGGTAAGTGGTGTGCACAGAAATTGAGGCACTACAATAAATGAGATTATCTCAGCGGTGAATAATCTTTTCGTATAACTGCCAATGCGTCGATTACAGTTTCTAAAACAAAAGGGATTTTTTTGCAGGGATTTATCTACATTGGTAAAGAGGAACATTTTCCTTCACAAAAGCAGTAATACAAAGCTGAGACTCTGTATCACCGTAGCACAACATCACAACCGAAGAATACTATAGTTGCCAGCACATATTTTGATCCCAATCACGTCAGAACCTTTAATGCGGAATATGCCTTTTTTAGCTGTCTTCTGAAAATACTACAGCAGAGGAGACCCTGTAAGCACAGAGTTTTTGTGCGGTCAGTGTAGAGGACAAAGCAGGACAAGCCTTTAGTCATCGCACTGACAGCACAAATTCTCCAGTGAGCTCTGGCTACCCTACTCACCGCTGGGAACATAACACGAAGTTATTATAACCGCGGTATTCCACGGGCGGAAGTGCAAAATCTTCCGAGTCCGAAGTTGCAAAATTTTTTATATCGGAGTTTCCCAAAATTTTTGTTTCGGAATTTTCAACTGTGTTTTCGAAACATTCCGGTAATAGAGGTGTTTTTGTTTCATAACTCTTTACAATGCTGCCAAGGACTATTGCGTTATACTTTATGCTGCTAGAGGCAAATATTTTCCTTCAAATAACCTTGTATACTTTGTCTAGACAAATAGCCGTTACCAAACAACGGACTACAAAATACACAGTTATTAAAGGGTTTAAACGTTTTCATGACGTTTCGAAACATTGGCAGGATGTAACATATTGTTACGATAGACGTATCGCCATTGTTGTTGCTGGACCTTTTCCAATGACTGAAGAATGTAACAAATACATCATAGTAATGCAAGATTACTTCACTAAGTGGCCTGAAGTATTTTTGCGATACCAATGGGATCTCACCACTAACCAGGTAAAGTTAGTTTAAGTTTAGAACTAGAAAACTACCCTTTCTGATAACGTGTCGGAGTGCTTTACCAGTTCGGGGTCCACGCGGAGACGAGGAGACGACACAGCGACGGCGTTGCTTGAATCACTTATGATACAGAAAATGAAAATCACTATAAAGTGATGTAATTTTAGATACGGTTGACTGACGGGCCATGGGCTGTTAATTTTAACGCATCGATTCGTTGTTCGAAAGTACAAAAAGGCTCAAAAGATATTACAGCATTATTGTTGCCTTTTATTATTACTTCAAAATCCCTCGGTTACAGTTAAATTGATAGATATTTAAAAATGATATTATTAAATGTATTAATATAAATATGTTGATAGTAGGTACTGTAAAACTGAATCCACAAGGGTGTGTCACTTTTAATTGTTACATAATTACGATTTATCCCCATTAATCAAAAAATCAATCAGTCCACGTTGTCATCATACCTATAACTTTTTAATATTAACTGCCGTTTATTTTATTTTTTGAAACTGTCCTTTTAGCCCATCGGTATAATAAATAATAAATATCAAAGTGCTCGGTTAATGGCAATAGGCTTGCCAGGAAATTCATCCCTCTCACGCTCAAATTGTAGAATCTCTGCTGTGGATTTTCCAAGCCACTACAATATACCGTTCTTCATGAAGAACATTAGAAGGTTCCTACAAGTTCGGCAGTAGGAGTGTGACGCCTACGGTGTCACCCACGTTCTTAGGCCACGGTAACCACATTCTATCAGGGCCTTCCTTGCGCAACTTCGGTAACACAGCAGTAATTCTAACAAAATAAAATCTGGTGACTATCACTGCATTCTCCAGAGAATATAAATGACGGGGTACATTAAATTCTAAAGATCTATATAGAGTTTGTCCACTGTTTAAGGATACAACTTGTACCGGTAAGGTACAGCGCGTCTTGTATCGACAGGCATCAACATCATTGACGCTTGAAGATCTGCTAACAAAACATAGAATATTAATCTTCCCGTGTTCTGTCCCCTTTGTAACGATTCTCCTGTAAACACTAACGCATCGTCTGGACTAAAAGCGCAATCAGTCTGCTCATACCTTGAGAATAGTCCACTAAAGACATTCAGCGGCTTTTTGAAATTTCTCAGTTGAGGAGTTAACATCTGTATTACACAGGAAATACAATAAAATTCCAACTACATAGTTCAAGTTTCGTAGCAGTTGATAATATACTGTAGCAGTAATTTTAACTAGATAAGTATTATGTCCATGTCCATAATACTAATTCCAGAGGGAAGAAAATATTCGTCTATCTTTGTTAAAAAAAATTATATCGATTGTATGCGCTTTTCGTTGTTTCGGTGTATAATTCGGTTTTTACTTTGATTATCGAGAGTTTAATGGTCATTTGTGATTAAGTTTATAATATAGTTTGTTTTAATTATCAAAATGGACACAAATTTTGTGCGAGCTGATAACAGCAACTTCCTAATTAATTTTCTCAATAGCTCTCGATACCGTATTTTATGAAAAAAAAAACTAAATTCAGACAATAAACTTAATATTATACTAACGTACTCAGACTTGACGAGTATAATTAGTATTTCATGAAATTGTTTGTGGTCTCAGTCCAAAGTTAGCAACTATTATGGCAATTAACATAATGTGATAGAACACGTCAATTAGACTTCCCCTTGCCTGATGGTAAGCTGAAGGCAAAGTCTCAGAAAAGAGGGTCACCATTACTTACACATACCTGGTGACACTCGGTTTTTTATTAATTTTTGGTCTATATTGTTATATTTGATAACAGGATCGAATCCTACAAACTTTTTTCATTAGAACAAGTTTTTTAGAGTTAAATCTAGTTTTACATAAACCTACTCCTAACACAAGCAATTAAGGTTAGCTAAAGGGTTACGGGCAATATTAGGAATTTATATTCCTAATATCTTTTATAATTAGGTAAATAAACCCGGGACACGGCGGTATTTCCGCCCAATTGAGCAGTCCGACTGGGGAAGTACCTCCGCCCTACAGAATACTGCGGTTATAATAACTTCATGTTGTGTTCCCAGCGGTGAGTAGGGTAGCCGGAGCACACTGGAGAATTTGTGCTGTCAGTGGGATGACTAAGGGACTGCATTGCAATTTTTTTTTACTATCATAATATATGGTGTATGCACCCATCAATTTATCGGTACAGTTTACGCGTTTTAGGACCCTTAATCGGCTTGACCAAACGTAACATATAGTTATTGGAAAAATCGTGAATCAATATTATAAAATTTCGACCATGGATAGTGATCAAACCAACGTAAGACGAACATAGACAGGAGGTGACATCATCTGAGATACATCCCTCGCACCCCGGCCGGCCCAGGGCCGTTCTTTCTGAGACCACGGAGTCCCCAACTCGTCTCCGGGTAGCCACGGCCTGCTACTGTTAGGATGACAGGTGGAGTCACACGTAGTTACTGTAACCTGCCACCATTTCAACCAACCAGACTAAGTTAAGATAATAAACATTATTTGTTCTTAACTTCATATATCATTTAAAATCATAAATTCTTACACAGCTACTTTTTTTGACCGTACATTAATTATTTCGCACAATTAGACACACTTTTGTGATCATGCTCTTATAAATTTTGCCCTTCAATCGAAGGGGCATTCGCGAGTCACATGTAGTTGCTGTAACCTGCCGCCATTTCATCCAACCAACGTTAATCCGGTGCTTTACGGCTCGATCTAATTCTCCATCGCTTTGCAGTAGTGAACCGAGGTACCTAAAATCGGAGCAGATAATAATTTTATATCTTCAGATCGAGGAGATGTTCCCGAGCATCGACAAAGAGGTAATAAGATCGGTGCTGGAAGCCAACAACGGGAACAAGGATGCTACTATCAACTCGCTACTGCAAATGTCAGAATAATGAGCGTCTAAGCGACGTACCGCAAAGATGGTGGAATGAAATGAGTGAAAGAGGGGATAACGCGTACATGTAAATATTAAAATAAATTCAAATATATTTTGTAAGGCAAATACATATAATTTTGTAGTGTTTTTTATAGGATGGTTGTAAACAACATTTATTGAGCGCTTATCTCGCCAACAAGCGTAATAGCGTGTGCCGATGGGAAACTATTTTTATAGACGATTCTAAGTGGCCATTTAGGTACCTTTTCCATATAACTATAGATTTAATATCTACATAAATATTTACGAGCAAGGACGAATATTTGTCGATCGGATTGGATGTCTTCGATCGTAACTGGTTTCGAACTTTTACAGTGGACTGACCATCAATGGGCACGGGTTCTGTTTTCCGACGAATCTTGCTTCGGTTTTCATCCTGATTCGAGAAGAGTGCGTATATGGCGAGTTCCTGGACGTCGGAGTCGTCTCCAGAATCCGCAAGAAGTTCATCCTTACCAAGGTACACGTTACACGGATCGGGTTCGGCTTCCATAATTTTATCGTACGGATTAAATAACAATCACTTTTGGTTAAAACATAATAATTTCAATCATTAAAAAAAAACACATTCAATTCAATTTTAACTATTAATAATATATTAAAAAAACACATAAAATACAAACAGAGAAAGCATTCAAGTATCACCATCACCACCTACCGGTAAACATGCAGGCGATATCACTGTAAGAGAAGGACAACTCGAAATAAAACCATGTAACAATCCGTCTGACTACCGTGGGAGCCCCACGCATCAAAAACTCTCAGTGAAATTAAATGTGTTTTGTGGTAAAAAGGTAAGATTTTTCATTTCTAATACTTTTCTTAAAATGTTTATGTGTTTTAGAAAGTGTGTGCTATCATAATTTCAAAGGGCAGGTTCATTTTATATGTTTATTTCGATAAAAATACTTCATAACAATCGTGTTGATGACATGCCACAAAATCTCTTTCACGTTGCTGGCACCGACAACCCAGCCGATTGTCTCTCTCGTGGATTGCTTCCTTCGCAAATTTTAGATCACCAGTTATGGTTTAGTGGACCGTCCTGGATTCATGCCGCGTTAGATAAGTAACCAGTTGGTCAATTCAATCCCACTACGGTTTCCTTTGGCACTCGTTTGCTTCAATGAATATGACCAGCTAATTGCCACTTTAGTTTGCTTATTCTGCGTGCGAATTTTATCCTTCAAAGAAACCCCAACATTTGATAGAGCTACAATCACTGTATCTGTGTGAATTTCTGAAACTGGGGATGAATGCTGCCAGCCATCTGGGTACGTTACCGGTCGGTGATGACTTCCCATCAGGTGGACCGTGTGCTTGTCTGCCACCTAAGATGTAATAGGTGGCGAGCCTATTGCCATTAACCGGGCACTTATAAACCTGCGATAAATACACACATAACTTCGAAAAGCATCGGAAAGTCATTGGTGTGTGCCATGGTAAAACCTGGGATCGCTATTTTCAGTGTATCATACCTCAAAAACAAAAGAAACGGAACCCTTATAGGATTATTTCGTAGTCCGTCTGTCTGTCAAGACCTTTATCTCAGCATGCGTTGAGGTATCAAGTTGAAATTCCTTTGAGTATTGAAGGTTAAATCTTGAAGTTGCTATCATAAAGGACATTATAAATTAAAATAAAGTAGGAAGAGAGCTACGAAGCTATATTAGTATTAAAGTTATCGAGATATTTACTATGTAGTATTTTTCTGAGGTTCCGATATTTGGGCGCTGTCACAAGCACCATGATCGAGATAAAACGCACGCCGCCTGTGGGTCGCTTTGGTTGCCGAAGGTGAGTTTGACAGGCATATCCCTCGCACCCCGGCCGACCCAGGACCATCTCTCATGATCTGGCCCCTCTCCTCGGGTGTGTGGGGACTACGGAGTCCCCAACTCGTTCCCGGAAAGCGGGGAGGCAGGATACGCTGCACGAAAAAATACAGCTCCGCCTTTTACAGCCACAAAAATGATGGGGTTATTGAAAGAGGGATGCAAAAATGTCACTGGCGATGACTGGAAGAAAGTAGTGGAGAAAACCAAAAATCTAATCTTACATGACTGTTCTGATTTTTATGTTTACTTCGTCACTTATTGTACAAATCAACATTTTGAGTAATGGTTACGACTGTTATGAGCCGTTACGAATTTTGAGCACTAGCGGTCTTTTAATTTTATTTTTGTCAACAAATTATACACATCGTATTAAATCAAAACAAATTTATAAAAGAAAAATAATCTAGTTCTAATGTAGTTCGCTGAGTTTCTTGCTGGTATCTTCTCAGTAGAACTAATCTACCGAACCAGTGAAAGAATCATTTTCCAATGGTTTATTTTAACATTATTTAATATTTTTATATTATTTCTTGAAAATTTTGACGTTCATATGAGGATTTGTAGAGATGGAGAAAAAGTGGAACAATGAATGAGTACATATATTTGGGAACATTGTTTACGAGAGATGGAAAGTATGAAGAAGATGTTGAAAGGAGAGTGATAGCTGGAAATAGAGTGAATGGGGCACTACACAACTTTATGAGCAGCCGGAAAGTGTCCGAAAAGGAAAAAGACTAAGAAAATAAGTAAAAGTTCCTTAAACAAGATAATCAATTATTTTTTCTGTATGTTCATGAGATGCCTGCGCAATTGCAGCCTAAAGTTGCCTTTCGTTTTTAGGGACCTCAAAGGTGGAGGTATATTGTTCCAATACTTTTTTCCATTATACTCGTGCGATAAGAAATTTAGCATCATACAGTAACTGTAGAAGAGCTAATTCTTTTTAAGTAGATGTTAACGATAGCTATTTTTTATTACGCTACTATTAAACACTCTTAATAACCTTTTCTTTTCAATGCGGTCTTATTAAAGTTACTTAAGAAGTGTTTGTCTTTAATATTTAGTAAACTAATCAATTCTTTAAGAGGGGCTGGTAAAGGGCTCCTGTATATACAGGTAATTAATTTGTTTTAGATGCTCTTTTAAAAAATTGTCTCCTGTAATTTTCCTATAAAGTATAGAAGGGGCGTCACTAAAAACTTCGGAGGTTAATTTGCACGAGCTATAGTTATTTAAAAATAATTTGGGTGTTACAAAGCATCCTCTATCGCCGTTGGAAACTAAGTAGCGAATTAATTTTACCTGCTTGTGTTCATTGGCGTAGCTAGAGTGTTTTCCTTAGAGCTCGATCATCTACTACTATTTAAGTTATCTAGATGGAGCAAGCTAAATACTTCCTCTGATATCACAATACCACCATAGCTTGGTTTCAACGCCACTCTACCCAAGCTTACCCAAGTATTATAGCAGTATACCCATCGTTCTGTATTATCTCTATATAATTTTTTACTATATAACAAAGCTATATAAACAATAATATGGATCGGTAGGTCAGCTAGAACTGTATCCTGCGTATATCGAGGTGCAATTTTCTGACGACTGGCTAGTGGGTTTTTGACGAAAACTTGCTTCAGGTTCACGAGATTTATTTATATTCTCTATTAGAGCTGTCCGGTTTGCCAGAGAAGATTCGTAAAACGGATGTTTTTACCCGAATAACAAAATATTTAAGAAAAATTCCAGGTACCTACCAAATTTTAACTGATATGAATGCATAAGTAATTTCAAAGGTGTACCATTGTGAAACGTCCTTGCAAATATTCCAAGTACAATTTCCTTGCAATATTCTTCAAATTCTGTAAGAAACACGTAACGCCTCGATATTCAATATAATATCATTTAAATCAAATTGTTAATTTTAGTACTTTATATTTTATATCATATATTTTACTATACGCCCTAGGGCCGATCACTTAAACAACGCGTACAAATATAGATTGGGCCACTTCTTCGCCCACATTTCAAATGACCATGTTATTTTTGTATTTATTATTCCTAACATCCATAATAAATTCTGTCATGGATGTTCACTTTTTCGATCTGAATCTTTAATCAATCTGTACTTACTTTGGCACAGAATTATAGCACTACTTCGGTCTAGACAACGCTGTATACTCTACATGAGAATGTTTTGATGACTTGATCCATTTGCGCCAACGGAACCCAGATGCCAGAGATTTTAGTTTAGATTAAAGTTACTACATAAGATAGTTGTTTGAACCTATTAATAATTTTCTGATATTACTTCGGTAATCAGTGTGGTAATGTCAGGTACTGCCACTAGTATTATATTAAGAGTGTATTGTGTGGTAGCATAAATTATACTAAATATAAACACAGGTTATAAATGAGTTTCATGCCAGACATTATACAATCTTTGTGTTTAAATAAAACTCTCATGGAATACGTCCATTTTAATGATTTAATAGAGGCCCCCTGATTCAGTTACGTAACTTGCGAAATTAAACATCCAAATGGTCAAAGTTTCAGCTCAACCGTGGAAGGAACACTTCTTTTTCGTACGGTATTGACGTTTATAAACATTTAATTTATTTGGCACAGTTTTTAGAGTTTCGTACTCTTATTTCTTATATCAGATATCTTCGTGACACAGGGATAATTCCATAACTATGTACTTCCCAGATAAACTAAACTACTTCAAAACTACAAGTCTTGAATCGCGCTATTAAAGTTTTCGTTCCTACGAACAACATCCAACCGGCAATAATAGGTGCTGTTTTTTCCCTGCTCACCATGCTTATTCAAAAAAAAAACCGTCCCTCTCATCTCTGTGAGGAACTTTAAATCCCTGCAGAAGAATCTCATCAGTACATCGTAAAAGAACGTTATTTATCTGATAGCTGTTTTCATTTATCATTCCTTATCTGTACACTCCTGTTTAGAAATATATTTTTATCTGTGCTCCAGGAAGTACACAACGGTGAAACATTTCAAGGTCGCTAAAGTTTTTTTCTGTAGTTTTCACACTTCTTATAGTTACCGGCATATATCCTGCTATATTGTAAATGTGAAAATTTGTGTAGATGTTTTTGGATTAGGAACGGCTGAACGGATTTTGCTTAAATTTAAGGGATATATTACAGTTTGGAGTAACACAAAGCTGCTCTTTATCCCGGGAATAAGTTCCCATGTGTTTGGGAATGGGATCAAAATTCCACGCGGCCATCTGTTATTAATTAAATAATAATAAATTAAATAGTAATCTGTAATTGGTGAAATTGCGCTCCTTCGCCGCCTAGCACCCCGTGCACACCGCATGGGAAGAGATGGGGTGGTCCAAATTCTACTCTGCCGGTAACCACTAGGCTACCGCGGTATAATATGTATGTATTTATAAAGTATCTATAAAGTAAAAAAACCGCGGTAGTCTAGTGGTATGGGTAATGGACTGCTGAGACGAGGTCTCGGGTTAATTTACGGAGTAGCTAATAATAAATATATACAAAAATGGACTGCTGAGATGAGGTCTCGGGTTCGATCCCAGGTTTACCATGGCACACACCAATGTCTTTTCGAAGTTATGTGTGTATTTATCGCAGGTTTATAAGTGCTCGGTTAATGGGAGCCGCGGGTGACAGCTAGTTATTTGTGCTAAAATGAAAGTATATAAGTGACATCTGTCATTGAAAATATTTTTCCAACATTTTATTTATAAGTACAGCCAATATCCCAGATATGAAGCAAATAGGTTCTTGCTTCATATCTGATAGGTTCATGTCTGATAGGTGAGAACCTATTTGACCTCCGCGGGTGGCGCGATTTGCAAGTATCCTTCGCTCCCGCTCCGCCATCTCCTTCACGAGCATTACTAGCTCGCAGAAGTAGGCCCCGGCCGCACACACATCTGCGCAGCGAATCTTCGCCGCAAACAAGGTGGCGAGCGTCAGAAGTCTCACTCCCAGAGCCACTTTTGGAGCCCCGGTGCTCGTTTCGGCGAGGTACACCCCAAAAGGTGATGAATTTAAAAAGATAAATTTAAATCCGAAACAATTGACGACTAACATATCTCGTGTTAAATTAAAAATAAGCTACTTATTCAGCAAGTAAAAATTCACCCTTAAATTCAAGATAACAGAGAATGCAACGAACCAGTTTTTTAATTTGAAATGATGGCGCTAGTGATGCCAATATGGCCGATGGAATGTATCTGGAAGTATTGTGTTAACCTTAAATACACACAAATAATCACGCCTTTATCCCCGGATGGTTAAGCAGAGGTGAATAAACACCCAAATTTCACCAATGACTTGCAGACAAGCACACGGCCCACCTGATGGAAAGTGGTTACCGTGGCATATAGACGTGTGTAAGACCAGAGAAGTCCTGACGGATCGGTGGTTGATTATGCAAAAACATAGCCTTATCGACACAATAGTCGTGGATTTGAATATCGGACATGCGCTGTACTGTACTCATACTCGTAGGGTAAACGAACCAGTTATTGTCACACACTTTTTTCACAAATTTTTATTTCACTTGCAATTTTTAAGCCTAAATGACGGTTCTCGGCGGTGAGTAGGGTAGCCAGAGCTCACTGGAGAGTTTTTGTGCTGTCAGTGAGAAGACCAAAGGCATGTCCTGATTTTGTGTTCTGCACTGAAGGCACAAAAATCTCTGTTCTTACAGGGTCGGCAGCACGAATGTGACTCCACCGGTATTACACACGTTCATAGGTCACAATAATTTCTCTACATAAAAGTTCATGATTACTTTACCGAACTCACCTAATTGTCTGATTTGATGTAAGAAGATGCCAAATAAACTTCATTGTTTGTGTCCAAGACAAAGATGCTATGGCTCTGTGCAATGTGACATCTATTGCACGATCACCCAATTGCTAAACAAATACAAGTGGTAGGTAGTTAAGTTAATTCAAATGCAAATTCAAATTTATTTATTTATGTGCTTGTAATGTGATACAACATAAGATGGAAATAAAAATTACAGTAATCCAGCACATTTCGCCATAAAGTTGGCATGCAAACACAGATAATTAGGTAAACAAAGCAATCTCCTATATTTAGCAGGGTTGAAATAAAAGTATGACTTTTATACTACAGCGGCTGCAAAAGTAATTATAGAAATAATAATGGGGGCTAAACTTTATAAAATAATATACGTATTGCTACCCTTTACATATATATATTTTTTGCAATATAATATAAGCAACTGAAGACACTATCACTGATTACTCTATTTTTTATGATAAATAAACTTTGCATACAGTTAATGTGTATTATCAAGCAGTTTATACCCAATCAAGGGTTTAAATAAGAATTTAGTACTAATGGAGATAAAGAAACAATTACGTTTCGATAAGTAACGATTACAGTTAGACATTAACTAAAACTGATAATTTAAAATATCTTGGTGTAACTATTGACACAAATTTGAATTTCCGTAAACATATTGAATTACTATGTACTAGATTAAGAAAATTAATGTATATCTTCAAAAACTTACGCTCAATAGCGGGCCCTAAGATAATTAAACGTTTCACTGATGACATCAATGAGTGTTTGGATCAGCGGAAGCAGGTGGTAGTAGTATATATTGATTTCCGAAAAGCTTTTGACACATTGGAAACAAGCCAGCTGCTTCAAGCTATGGAAGAGTGTGGGATTGCGGGACCCACTTGTTAATGTTACCTCTATGTGAGGAAAGGATGACATCGAAGTATATTGTATAACGATTCAGTGTGCTATTAAGGTATACTAATGAAGATGAAGATTATCGGAAGTAGGACACGGCGGTATTTCCGCCCAATTGAGCAGTCCGACTGGGGAAGTAGAACAAATCGTAGTCATTTACTTAGCTAGAATTATAATTTAGACACTGGTATTACAATATCAGTAGATTTAACTGCCCGGTAGCTTCGAAGTACGACCCAATACACCTGACTTAAGACACCTCTATTTAGGTACTCCTTGGAAATATACAGGCGCGAATATATAAAAAAAAACACTCCACGCTACCATAAGTATTGAATTGATAGCAAGATGAAGAAGGACAGGGCACGACGGTAAAGGCGTAGTTACCTAATGACGTGGAAGTTATAGCTGGTCTCAGCGCATACACAGGCATACAGCTGCACAGTACGGAATGCCAACGACTCTAGTACCGCACGCACTAAGTCATTCAGATGATTCAGGAGTCAGACTTGTGGAGTCCGACTCGAGAGTCAAGCGACCACGTACACCTTCACGGTGTCAACCGCCTAAGAAACGGATCCGACTAAACTCCAGAGAAGATATCGCCAGCCCAGAGAGACTTCTATTTAGTTTACCGCTATTTATAGAAAACATGTCAAATGATAAATTTCGGTTTGTATCAATAAAGTGTGCATAGCTATCTCTCTGCAGATCTAAATTTAATAAATTGTTAAATAAATCGATTTTATAGTTATAAATTGGTGCCCCATAACATTCCTCAGGGTAGCGTTTTGGGGGCCAATCCCATTAAAATTGCGACATGAATTCTAAAATCTTTCCGCTCACTCACTTATGTTACAACAGAAGGAAGTGAGAAGAACACTCAAGATACAACAGGTTTACCCAAAAATGAACAGAAGCCCATAAATTGCAAACTCAAATTTCTACTGGAGAATTCCTAAATTTTGCAGGCGCTCAAGTTTGTTCAGCAGTTCCTCCGATGCATCTAGAGAGCAGACATCAGCGTAGTCTAAAACCGAGAGTAGTAGAGATTGTGCAAGAGTAATTTTAGTCTGAAGAGGTAGGAGTTTCTGGAGACGCTTGAGGGATTGAAATGAACAGTATACCCTCTTGCTTATTGATCTATTCGTTATTTTATATAATCTACTAAGTTCTTCTTTCATTTCCTTAGTTTTGTTCTTTTTGTGCAGTAGTTCCGTGCGTCTTTCTATAAGTTGGACTGTGTCTTTAGAGAAAATATTATTTTGATGATGATGTCGTAATAAAAATGAATGAATTAATTTTGCCCCGATCTAATGTTAAAAAGGATCACGATATCAATGTTTTTTTCATTCAATTTACAATTTATTTGATTTTAACAGGTCGAGTATTAATTTTGAAAATCTTTTTATTAGGAGAAACAACACTGGAGTCATAAAATAAAAAAATAGTTATTAAAAACCAATTCAATCGGAATTAACTCTGTCAATAGCCTCTGAAAGGTTCTCCACGCGGGCTTGTCTGTATATCTGTAGGTCATCAGCATACAAATGATACGCACACTGAAGTTCAGAGGTAATGAGGTTAATGAATATAGAGAATAAAAGAGGTGAAAGAATACCGCAATAAACGTTTTTTTTATACAGAACACGTCAATTAGACTGCGCCTTGCCTGATGGTAAGCTGAAGGCAAAGTCTCAGAAAAGAGGGTCACCATTACTTACACATACCGTGTGACAATGGTGACACTCAGCTTGACGGCCAAGGCAAATTTTGCTTAAAAGGTTCAAAAATATTTTTTGTTCCTAACGGCCATCGGTGAGAATGCTTGTTTGCACGGAAATTTTGCTATTACGCCCATTTGAACAGCTCCATAGAACGACGTAAACACAATTAGGATGGACCCTACTTATGTCCAATCTAAAAAAGGTGATTAAAAGAATGTTTCTTCGTGCAAAACTAAGGCTAAGAGGTTCCACACTAGCTTTGAGTATTAGATTGACAACCAGCCATAACGCCCGTCTTTGCACCTAGTCGAAGGGGTCAAGCTGGTATGCGCTCCAGTAAAAAGGTGACAGCAGCTGTACTCCATGTGGGGCCGGACCTGTGCCTTATAAAGAAGGAGTTGCTGCCCCGCAGTGTTTAGTTTGACATTATAATCTTCTTAGCAAGGTCTTCGAAGTAAAAGCCTCGGATGACCAGGAACATTGCTAAGAAAATAATGATGAATATATAAATTTGTCATCCTCCTTGCGTTAATCCCGGCCGCACCTGACGCCTTACCTCGGATTCCGGGATCCATCTCTTCCAGGTCCTCGATTTTACTAAAGCAAAACGACTGTCATACCACAGACACTGCAAAAAATGGCATTTTAGACTTTATTTCTATACGATTAAAGTTCAAAATTGAATACCTTTTTTTCATTCTCTGTGCATAAAGCTTTTTAATATTGGACTTTAACTGCATTGCTTGAAAGTCTAAAATTAAATGTATTTTTAGCAAAAAAGACCGCGGTAGCCTAGTGGTATGGGTAATGGACTGCTGAGACGAGGTCTCGGGTTCGCATATAAATGTGAAACCTATAAACAAAACTCGTAAATGCTGCTGAAATATACCATAGCGCCATTATTATATAAGATTTCATAAACTTCTAGTGAGTATATTATGCATTGTAAAGACAATGAACAACGAATAGATAGGCGCCTTTTGGAATTTAACAAAACCACCATTTGTAGAACTTGAAACAAATAAAAACAAAGCCAAATGCGTCAGGTTAATTTAAAATTTCACGTTCAACGTGATCATGAATATATATCATAGGCTTATCCATTCATTAGAAAAAAAAAATTCAATAGTAATTATTTAAGCTTCAGTTCTTACAAGTTATCGATCGACACGTTTATCTGTCACTTATAAAAATAAAAATTAAGATAATGATCTAAAATCTCATTAATCTTGATCTAATAAAATACAAGAATAGATTTTTGATGCACAAATTATTTGTAGTGTATTATATTTTGTTGTACACACACACAACATTACACTTATACAGAATAATAGATGTGATGAACAAAGGCAAACTTAACTCAAAATTGTGTTTTCTTCCAGCAAACCCGGGAGTAATTTATTTGGATTACAGTAAATACCCAATTATGTTCACAAACAGAATTATAACATAACATTAACATAAACTCACACCTATATCCTCGAAGGGGTAGGCAGAGGTTCTAGCACCCACATTTCGCCAGTTTATGTTTAGGTTCCAATGTAATAAAATTCTCTGGCTGTTTTGTTACTGAGAAATTCTCTATTTACGTGTTTTGAATGATGCCCATAAAATGCGAAAGGCTAGTGGCACAATTATAATGTAAGAAAAATTACTTATTAATTTTTTGATCCTATCCTGACCCGGATGAATGTTTGTTTGTTTCTTCTCACGCAAATATGACTGGATAAATTGGAATGAAATCGGACATGTGGATTACAATCTTTTATTCCGAGCATTAGATTAAGTTTTCACACGAGTAGTGCTGTATAACAGAGATGATGATTGAAACTTGATTTATTACGGCAAGTCGGTGAAATCAGTCATAAATTTTTAATTGGTGAAATGAGTTGGATCTATCCACATGTGTAATATGTTTGAGTGTCGCAATGTTTCTAATAGGCATGTTCTTAAATGTCATTATAAACCTTTGAGGATGCCGTAAGGCGAAACCGGTCAGGTGTAATAAGCAATAAAGTAATGTGGAAAAGTACAAGTATATGTATGTGTCTATTTGCATTGGTCTTGGTGTTTATATCTTATAATTTTACAAAAAAAAAGTATCTAAGTATGTTTATTTTATACATATATACAGGGCGTCCCACAGCAATGCCATGTGGAGGAAAAGCATCTAAATTATTGTCCATTTGTAAAGTCCATTCACTGGTTGTTCATTTAAGAAATCAAAGTTCCATTTCTTTGATTTCTCCTCCCTGTCATTGGCTATAGATTCTTGGAGTACGTTGGCAAAGTTGTCCACTTTGCCCTGATCTTCAACATCTTCCCCGAAAGTGAGCCGTCTTCGGACTGGGTTGTCGGGTGAAATTCTAGGCATATTTCTTTGGTGTTTTGAGGTAGTGCATATTAATATGTAAGTAGCTGACATCGGGATATAATGTTATTGCTTTAAATTCTTAGGTTGATTTAGTCACACTTTGCCCATTATGAATGAAAAAGCTCAAACGGAAAACTACTATATTTAACATTATTCTCATAGCATTTTCCCAATAGATTTTATTGGTACGAAAGCTATATGCCCTGGAGCGGGTCCTCGTGCGGCCTGTTGGAGGTCCGAGCGAGAAAAGCTGCCTACCACCTGTCACCCTAGCAGAAGCAAGCAGTGAATGAAGCGCGGTACCCCCTTCGCCCCCTTCTTGCCGGTTACTTTGTAAATGTTTAGCATGAATGAAATATTAAAAAAATGTTTTATTTATGTTATGGATGAAGAAGACCTAACTTTTTTTTAATTCAATCACCCCTCTATCCCCGAAGGGTTAGGGAAAGGTTAATTAACACCCACTTTTCACCAATTATGGTAGGTTAGTTCCACTAAAAAGATACCAGCAAGAAACTCTGAGAACTAGGTAGGTATATTAGAACTAGATTAGATTATTATATGAGTTTACAATAAATTTATGGCGTGCGAGCAAGCAAGAGACTTATGTTGACCACGCATTTATATCATCAAGATACTCATCTATTTTATAGTACCTCTGCCTAACCCTCCGGGGATGGAGGCGTGATTATATATGTATGTATCGAAAAACTCGCTACAATAATGAGGCAGTTAACTACTGTCGAGTAGAAAACGTCTCCACGTAACAACAAAAATGAGATAAAAATGTAGCAATATTGTACGTCCTGCTCCACCCCAGGAAGTTATGGACTCGAACCGACTAAATGGCACGACGCCTTTGGATCGTTTTTGGTTGCCGAAGGTGAGGCTAAAAGTAGGCTATGCCGCTGGCTATGACACCTATGGAAACCCACAAAAATCGAGTTATAGAGACCATTTACCACAGGTACTAAATACCTTTTCCTTATCTTTGGCGAGGTCATTATATTAAAAACAAATTATCAGAGAAATAATTGGCAAATAAAACTTTGTTCCGCTTTAAACATAAAATGAGCATGAATTAACCAAGATGTATCAACTGGAATAAAAAAATTACATCTCTCCACAAATGAATTCGCTTCTTTCAGGAGGAATTAAATTTAATAAACCCGAATGCGACTAATATTAATAAGCTCAATGGCGGCATGTCTGGCACTACAAGTCGGCAGACTGGGATGGACTGCGAGAATTCTTCGCGTCGTACCCGTGGAGGCGGCTTTGCTTCACTTCAAATGATCCCAGCTCCTGTGCAACAGCAGTAGCTGATGCGATCCTAGCGGGTATGGAATGTTATATTCAGTGCTCAATAGGTGCAGTTTGTCGGAGATCCACAATATCAAAAAGATGCATATTAGTCTTTACGAACACATTAACTTCATATATATACAGAGATGGTAAGGTTAAAACTCTCAGTTTTTAAAATATGGTACACAGGTATCTGTACGCTTTAGTCCACATATTCATTCCACTTAGTGCCTTATCTACAACTGAAGACCTTTATTTGACATAATGTATTTATTACATCCGTAACTATTAAAAGAACATATTCCCAAATGTTAACATCTATAAAATCTTATCCTACTAATATTTGTATATTAAGAACTCTTGAATTTTTAGACGCTAAAATTACTGTACGGATCTGGAGTTCCTGGACGTCGGAGTCGTCTCCAGAATCCGCAAGAAGTTCATCCTTAATATCCAATTTATATCAAAATGCAAAGCAAATTAGTATCTGAGGCTAGGGACTACAATTAGTATATATAATCTACACTAAAAGCTGGATTCAGTAGTTCTCACTGAAAAAGAACGCTTATGAGAATTATACGTGAGATTTTTTCTCACTCTCTCATATATATTTTCATTCACGAACGCAATGAATATGAACGTAATTTTCGTATTTGATTTCAATAAGAAAAGTTAAATTGGATTACTTCTAACAGATAGAAAAAAAAAGCCCTATTTTTACCAAAGAACTCTCAATCGTACATGTGCGATTGAGAGTTATAAATCAGTATTCGTAATCATCAGTACTCACTTCGTTCGTTGAACTCTCAATATTACTGATCTAGAACTCTCAATAGCACATGTACGATTGAGAGTTCTAACTCACTAATATTGTAGGCGCATTAGTCGAACTAAGAAACTGCTGAAGTTTGATATTTTCCATGAAGTTCCTGCTATCTGACCAGCACAAACCATTTGCCATATCGTAATATGGGGTTGTCAGATATTCAAGGGCGCCAAATATCCGTATCGAATGCCACAGATATTTGTAGACTCATGATAGTTAATAATAGTTTACCACTGTGTCTCGTTAAACTCCATGAACGCGGTTTTCACGAAATAGGTGTTATAATTCCTGCTAATGAGCTATGATATAAAATAACTCTGATATAAGATATAAAAATACTCTTTCCTCACCGTCTTGTACATGTTATAATAACAGCTATAATTGCAAAAACTTGTAATTGGCTATTTTATGTTATAATTGTTTTTAATCTGTATTTTAGCTGTAAGTTTTTCTTCAAAATAAAAATAAAAAATTTTTGGTCTCGCTTCGTATCGTTCCTGGTGCAGAGGCTGGCCATTGTCAATTTATCTTCTTACTCTTATTTTTAACAACCGTGAGTCAGCCGAAGCCCCTGAAGAGCCGGTGGAGATGGCTGTAGAGGCACTATGGCTGTGCCAGCCGTTACGGCCATTAAGGGTGCCGTAAGTTGCCTCTCGGATGCCAGACCGCCGACCGCCCATACCGCAGAGCGAAATGCAGGCCCGGCAGGAAGCGTGTTGGGTGCTCTGAAATCTCAGATGGAATTACTCGTGAAGGGCTTAGACCGGCATGAGATGGCATCAAGAGCTAAAGTTCTTCTTCTGCATGGCCTCTCTGAGGAAAGTACAGCAGCAATTTAGCTTAGTTGGAGGGGTTAGAGGGAATATTAGTAATTGCAGTTGCTAATATTCTTTAATTATAAAAAAAAAAAAAAAAAGAAATGGTAAAGTTTGGAAAAAAAAATAAAGGATTTAGTTTGGTTTATTTTAAAGTTTTGATAAACTATAAATAAAAAGAGTTTCCCTCTAGGATCTTAATGTAATGTGTATTTGCCAATATCCTGATATCGGATCTTCTAGATTATTTTCTGCCCCTGTGACGATTCCAGTTAGGCATAAGTGACCTTCACTGGTTCTGGTTATATAGCTCTCCGAGTGGGGCGCTTTGCGGTTTTATACGCGTTGCAGTCTTCAGGAAATTTGGGCACTTCCAATTTTCTACAGAGGAACATCATATGAAAACAATAGTTTTATTGTTATCTGATTGTTTACCAGTACTTTCATGTGAAGTAGGTTCGCAATTGTCATAAAAATATCGAAAATATACCACAAAAAATTTAAACTATACCTTTATTAACCCCACTGCAAACATACAGACATAGCTATACCAATTAAAAGCAATTCCGAAGTCTGGGCCCCAAATTGGTGGGCACAGCCAACGCTCTGGCGCGGTTACTGCCCAACCTGAGGGGCCCGGAGGACTCCTGCAGGAGACTCTACGCGGGTGTCGTGCGGTCCATGGCCCTGTACGGGTGTCCCGTGTGGGCGGACACCCTGAATTGTCATGCAGGAAATTAGCTTGTTTTACTTATACATTATGCAGTGTATAGGTCCGAAATTGAGGTGGTTTTGTACCGTTACGGCAATGCCGCAGTTTTAAAATAACCACTTATCGAGACGTTGTGCATTTATGTGTAATAAGTAATAAGTACCTACTACTTTTCAGACGAAGAATGAGAAACTTGCACAAAAAAAATCTGTAATAATTAAATTTTTATTGGTGTTACACACGTCCATAGGCCACGGTATGCCATTTTGCTCCAAAGTGTATGAAGTGAATATCGGGTGAATCATACCATGCTTAGACAAAACGTTCTAAAAAAGATTATTGCAATATCAATGGATATTCAGATTTTCCAAAGAATCACTGAAAGCTCTTCTCCCAAGCAAATCCCAGGCATGCTCTATGGGATTGAGGTCGGCAGACTGAGCAGGCCATTCCAACGTCGTCATATTGTGCTCGCTTCACGCATTGACCACTACCCTCGCGGTGTGTGACCGTGCATTATCTTGCATGAACATAAAATCTTGACCGAACTGGCGGGGTCAAGATGGGAGGCAAGACAGGAGATGACTAGGTCGGTCGGGGAGCGAGAGTTGTATCAATGGCTATCTCACCTCAGGTAACTGAAGACTCAAGACAGCGTGCGTTTTTAGTCTATTCGAGTCCGATAGAACCACTGCAGTCGCTAAAAATAATGGGCATAAAATAATTTAATTTAACTATAATGGATTGAATTCCGTAATTATCAATCAATTTCATAATTTCAATCAATGTAATCAATTTAGTAAATGTAATCAATGTTCAGTATATCGATGTAATTATTTTAATAATCAAATTGCTTATGATTTCAATGTACGTATGCAAATTTCACGGGTGTTTCTATATGTATGTATATATATGATGTATTTACAAAGAGCCACGTAATTGAGGGTGATCCTATTGACGTCTTCTGGGCACTATTGTTGACTCAAACCTTGTAAATACATCAAAATTCACAAATAGTTTTTTAATCTTTTGGATGGATAAAATAAATTATTATCTGAGCTTATTAAATTAAGACCCAACCTATATAATAGTCTTTAATTTTTGAGAACGAGTTATTGTTGTGTGCAAAAAATATAAAACCAGTACGAAATCATGGGGATAGCTAGTTTAATAATAAAAAAAAACATACGAGGTGACTGACCTACCGTTTTTATCTTCACTTCGACATAGCATAAATTGAGGATGTTTTTATTATTCTTAACTTAACCAAATGTTAACACATGCGGTCCCAAAAATGTAAGACGAAACCTCGAATACAATCGGGATCAAGTTTAAGAATATGCATATTATGACGTTTTAACTCGATGTTAATAATAGTTTACCAGTATGATAAGCCCTTTATTACAGGCAAAGAGAGAAATATAACCTGAAATGACGGCTGACTACTGGATTTGTAGACCCAATAGCCAGCCCCAAATTTGTATACGGCTGACTACTAGTGCCACGTACAAATCAGTAGTCAGCCACTTATGGGCTGACTAGTGAACAACACCAAAGATTTGAAACCTAGTCGTCGGTCACCGAAATTGTAACATTTCAAATTAACAATATGCATGAAGTAGTAATATTATCAGTATTGCAACGAAAAAGAAAACACTTTATTGTAAGGCAATATAACAATCCACCACAAAATCAAATAAATAGATACAAAAACTTATTCAAAACTCGAACGTGTTTCTTAATAAAAAAATACTGATAGCGACGAATTTAACCAATTAGTGGAGGCGCAGCAAATGAACGAGTATAGCTTCTAAAATTCACATGCTACTAATTCGTATTTGTCCGTATTGGTCAATTAGGAGACAAGGATTCGTCCAAACGTTATTTTAAAAGAGTAAACCAACTTCAACACTATTTATGGGCAAGTAATGTCTGTATAGGCTGAACACTGGTACCTACAAAGCTGACTACTGGGTGTTTTACCCTATTACATATCTTAGGTAGAGATAGTCATTCTTTAGGGATGTTTAAAAAGTTTATCAATTTGTTTAAATCTCTATTAGATTTAGACAAATTGATTGACAAAATCTACATTAACTTAAGAATACAATACAAACCTTTGAAAATGCCGTGAGGCGAAACCAGTCAGATGAAAAATAAAATACAGTGGAAAAATAGAAAGTGCCAATAAAAGTAATAATCTTCCAAATTGCTGCCCTCTTGTCACTCGCGCCTCCCCTCGTCCTCTTCGTCGTCCCTAAATTTATTCTTAATAAAGCGCGGAGCGGCCGTCCGATGTATTTTTTTGATATCTCTCGCTTTACGATGAAAGCCCGCAATCCACCGGTGTTTTCTTTGGATAAACTCTGTTCAACGTTTTGATCACGTATTTTCGATGGACGATCTCCTCCCATCATATACGGCATAGAGAGGCTTTTTATACAACATCCGCAGTCCTTTTGGTTGGTTTTCGGTGGGTTTGTTTGTTAGTTGCAAGTTTGGCTACTACGGAGGGGATTGTTTAGGAATCGGATCGCAAAGTGTATAAATGAAAATAATCGTTAAGGTAATGGTGTAGTGTAAATGTTAAAGATAAAAAGAAATTGCCATACGTAAACGTAACGTCTACATTGCACGTTGACAATCAGTTTACTTTTAGCACATTACTGTGACGAAATTTATTAAGTAATAAATGAGAACCTACATAAATTTACAAGAATTAATCAGTGGCAGCATTCTACCGATGTAACGAAACTAATTTAGTTTAACCATAACGTGATGTCGTCACCGTTGCCGTCGCAAAATCATTCATCCAGAAATCTGCAGCAATGATTGCTAAAGAACACTTTGTAATCGACTCCAGATGAAAGCGATTTTATCTATAAAATCAAAGTGCGGAAACAGTTTGGACACTGTGGTCATAGCTCTGGTGGCGGTTACGTCTCTGCCGGAAAGAGACTAGGTGAGGTTCGACATTTTATTATAACTAAGTTAGGTTTCATAACCGCGACTGTTAATAAGAAACGGGTATAATACGGGTTCGAACTTCGATTCCCAGGTTCCCAGGATCAATGAGCAGGCAAAGAAAGAAGTTCTGTTAGAAAATTCCTAGTAAGTAATGTCCTGGAGTCGAGAAGAGTGACTTGTGATAGCATGTTATATGAGTTTCAAATAGATTTGAATCACTATAAACATTATATCTAATCGTTCAAAAATGTGACTTTATTTAATTATTCCTTAGATACATAGTCTCTACATTATTATTTTATCCATTCAATTTAATATCTATTCAAATTAAAATACTTTCGTATGAATTTGAATGAAATGCGAGCGAGGTGTAACCGCGTACCTACCGTATTAGGTAAATACGATGCGAGCTAGCGGTGAACGGACAACTTAGAGATTGAAACAAATAAAAACAAAAGCCAAATGCGTTAGGTATACCGCTTGACGAACCAACTGTGCTCACATTGGATGCGGCATTACTATTTTCAAAATGAAGTAAAGTGTGGTGTCTCGCTTGACATTTGCGACAACTATTTCTACTATTACATAAAACAACGCGGTGTACCGAGACAATTAAAACAAAAATTATTAGCGCGAACAAATTTATAACGATCATTAGGCGATAATTTTAGGAAACCCGGACACTTGTACAATTGCGAATGATGATCACCACACAAAGAGCAAACAGGTGATTGTACATGTGCTTCCATTTACTAAACTGATATTCATGTTCCTTTTTTATTGACGGTTTGTAAGTGCCGATATAATGGTCTATACAGAATAAATGATTTTTGACGTTGACTAACTATTCAAATGGATTAAGATAAGATTAGATAGATAAGAAACGGTTCAGGCGGAATTCAAACCCTTGGATTCATTCAATTGTTTGGGCGGAGTTATAAAAAAAACAATGTTTAAAAATGATTGCCAAATCATTTATTGGTTCCGATAGTTCGCACGAGAATCGGTAGATGGCTCCTACCGTTACCGCAGGGCTGCAAGGATATTTATATATTTTTTAATTTTTTTATATAGGACACGCCAACTTGACCTCACCTCGCCTGATGGTAAGCTAAAGGCAAAGTCTCAGGAAGGAGGGTCACCATTACAGATACTAAGTGTTACAATGGTGGCACTCAGCTTGGCGGCCTCATTAGATGCTTTTTCACGCTCCGCTTAAAGGGCCCGGGACTGTAGGAAGAAGGAAACACGTGTGCTGGTAATGAATTCCAGGTCTTGGTGGTGCGGCAAAGAAAAGAGTCTCCGAACCGCTTGGTTCTTGCTCGTATATTCTGCACAGTGTGAGGGTGACATCTAAGGCCTGCATATATATCCTGTCCTACAGTGAAACGCAGGATGTAGTTTATATTATCAATATTTTTTTAAGATTATGAGTAATAACGATGATATCTCTTTTAGTACATTCCTAAGTTTTTATCAACTAGACAATACTATGAATATTCTCTTATAATGTGCCTGTCAGCAATCCCAGATGAGTATAGTTATGTGATAAAACGAATAACTGTATTTCAATCATTTAAATAAGTTTAATTTTGTTAATGTATGCAATCAGAAGTCTGGTTTTTATATATATTTTGTTAATTTTTTATACATTTTATAATAAACGTTTCCTATTAAATGAGTTTTAATTTCACACATCATCCTCATAACCATCTCCCTGATCCCTGTGGAGCAGAGATAAGACATGGGATTTTTTTTTCAACCAGTAAGTGTTACTAGATGAATATATTCTATGGGGATTGAGGGAGAGATTTATTGAGAAATAGATCTTTCCCTAAATTTGTCGTATACTATTAAGTACTACCCATAATTAGTTCGCACTATCGAATGATAAAATAAATGGGTGCTATTCCTGGCCAGGAATATTGATATTTTAAAATACAATAATGCAGTTTTAGTTTTCATCAAAATCGGGCTCTAGATTCCTATGAGTTCCTTTTTGACTATTTCTCATAGTTGCCGATTTAAGTACACACGCCAAGTTGAAATCTTCACCCTGTGAATGATTGATTGATGACTCACTTTTGCTATTATTGATGTGCAAACCAACACGGTTGACTCTAAAAACCGGAGCACAATATTGGATCGAAATTCCTATATTGATTGCCTATAATATTCGCCTACAATTTCAATCATACCACGGGGTTTACATTTGAAATTGCGATAGTATTGAAACCATATATTAAAATTATCTTTTTCATATTAGTATTATCGAACAAAGTTGATTACGGTGTAATTTTCTAGACCATAAGGTTTAAATTTCAACATTCACCATATGTGATGATAATAATAACTGCTCAATTGACTAAAGGATGAGGTTGAAATTAGCATAGATTTCTCGTTTACTTCAATAGATTACGCTTGATACAGCTTGTTGCACTACCGTCATGTTTTGAGTCTGGGCTGTATACATCTGTCTGACACTAAACAGTCCTATCCCTTAGTCGCCTTGTACGATACCAAAACAATACATTCTTAGGAAAAGTGGCATACGACTACGGCTATCCTTGATATTTTCTTGTTTGATAATTTTTATAGTGTGATATTTCAATAGTCGGGTTTTATGTGCTTATGTGTGTATGTAGGTACCGTACTTTGTCCATGTCTTTACAATGTAATATTGTTCCTTAGTCGAGTTTTACCCCATATATTTGTCAAAAATACAAAAGTTTAAATGAGTTTTCAAAATATTTGCACGAACTTCGCCTTGTAAATATTTGTTAAAAGATGTAAAGTATACCTCTTTATTTCATTAGTAAAAAAATCTATAAATTGTTCTATTTTGCCGGGATGAGAAGAGCAGGCAATCGCAACTGGGGTTGAAATGAGACTTGAGACCGACTTGGCCCGAGATTTATCTATATGCGTGCGTATCACTGTTTCGGCCTATGGTATTTGACTTAAGTTCTCCACCCATTTATATGATTTCTTTTTTTTATATAGAACACGTCAATTAGACTTCGCCATGCCAGATGGTAAGCTGAAGGCAAAGTCTCAGAAAAGAGGGTCACCATTACTTACACATACCATGTGACAATGGTGACACTCAGCTTGACGGCCTCATCATATCCTTTCTCACGCCCCGCTTAAAGGACCCGGGACTGTAGGAAGAAGGAAACACGTGAACCTGGTCGAAATTCAGTAATCATATTATTACGAAGTAATCAGGCTCACTTTATAATAATATAACGAACTGATGAAATATTCTTACGACTAATAGTTCTAAAGATATTTGATTTTGAAAATTCTATTATTCGCGCCGCCCTGGCTATCCTACAGTTCGGGTACAGTGCCTTTGCCTTGGAAAGAGGCGAATGTTCAGCCGATTCCCAAGAAGGGGGATCGCTCGGAGCCAGCCAACTATCGACCCATAGCCGTCACCTCAGTGCTGTGCAAAGTGTTCGAGCACATAATTAACAAACAGCTCATGCGGCACCTAGAGGATCACTCCTTAATTAATGACCGGCAATATGGCTTCAGACCGAAACGGTCAACGGGTGATCTTCTAGCATACGTTACCCATCTTTGGGGTGAGGCTATGGACAAGCACGGCGAGTCACTGGCAATTAGTCTTGACATCGCCAAAGCTTTCGATAGAGTCTGGCACAAATCGCTTCTTTCCAAGCTACCTGCCTTTGGTCTGCCTTCTAGGCTGTGCAACTGGGTTGCTAGCTTCCTGCAGGGGCGCCGTATTCGCGTCCTTTGTGACGGACGAGTTTCGGAGTTTCTGCAGGTTAATGCTGGCGTGCCCCAGGGGTCCGTCCTATCACCCACTCTCTTTCTTCTGCATATCAACGACATGCTGTCTACCGGCAATGTTCATTGTTATGCAGACGATAGCACTTTGCATGGGAGTTATCATGGACATCCTGCGGCCAAGCAGTCGGATATCGCAGAGAAAAGGCGACGACATCGAAGCGCGCGTCCGTACGCCGAGGAGTGACGATGAATCTCTCCGTTCGTTCATTCGAGTTTCACCTCATTTTAGGCCTCCCTCTCCCCTTGTAGCCATCCACTTCCATAGTTAGTGCCTTCCTTACGACATTACTTTCATCCTTACGCATTACATACCCGAACCAGGACAAACGATTTCCTCGTAGCTTTTCCACTCTCAAACTTCCTCTAATATATTCATTCCTAATCTTATCCATTCTTGTCACCCGGCACTTCTGGACAGCTTCCACAACAATATTCTTATTATAATACCAATACTCTTTCTAATCTAACACTGAGTAAGAAACCGAAAGAAAAAGGCACACAAAGTAAGAAACGAGACGAGAAAAGAATGTAAACAAAGGTGTTCAAAACGAGCGAGCGACCGTGAATATTTGTTATCTTCGTCTCTTGAAGCGCGGCTCTGCTGACTCGCGCCAATTAACCAATAATAGATTATATTATAGTCCGACCGCCACTGTTATATCGCACCCTAGATACGCGCGGTGTGGCGGGAGATGAGGTAAAGAAAGAGATAGAAAGAACATTTGTCGAGAGCCTTCACATTGGCATAATTATCAATTACTTGCCAAAAAGAGAAATGCGTGCCTTGCGAAGTATGTGTGGAGAGACCTTTTTTTTATCTAGGACTCGCCAACTTGACTTCACCTCGCCTGATGGTAAGCTAAAGGCAAAGTCTCAGGAAAGAGGGTCCCAATACAGACACTAAGTAATGTTACAATGGTGGCACTCAGCTTCTTTGGGGCACGCAATAGGTAATAATTTATACACATTTGAAATGTGCTATAAGCCCTTTCAGTTGATACTAAACATGAAATATTTATCTCAAATTTATTTTTTAACGCAGTAATTTATGACCGCTAGAGGGCGTTATATTATAGTCAGTGACGCTAGCATCCACATTTCGCCAGTTTATGTTGAGAGAGGCGATGATAGAATGTAGCTGTGGGCATCATGTCAAAACAATCATCTGAGCGCAAACCATTGTTTAGGCGGTAGAACAATAGGCAAAGTCCCTCCTAAGGCTAAGAGGTCCACACTGCCTGCGAGTATAGGATTGTCAACCAGCCTCCACGCCGAAGTCCTAGCGAGCTCGCCTTTTACGTACCTCCACTCGAGTTCAATTAGATTTAAATCCGGATGGTATAGGGGTAAGCGAAACACGATATGTCTATTTTGATATCGCCTGTCACCGCGCAGGACGGTCGCACACGAGATTGCCGGACTATTAGTAGTGCTAGGCATTAGGATCTTCTCCTAACGTAAACCCAGGCGCATCCGAGGCTTTCGCAGATTCCAGATCTGGAGTCAGCTTTTTCCTGTCATACTGCGGGTATGACTGATCTTCGATATTTCGAGTGAACCGACTGCTATCTGACTTCCACAGCCAATTGCAAGTTCGTACCTCAATTCAGTTTCGCAAGGGTCCCTTAAAACGCGAGCCCGACATCTGTGCCTATATACTCAATTCTGTGGCACCTACTTAACTAAAGGTAAACAATCAATCAAATCAATCAATAAAAACTCGCTATAAGATTGTTATGGCGTAGCGGTAGTGACCGCGCCCGCTTCGCAGGAGGCGCGGGTTCAAAACGTTTTATTTGACTTGCCATTGCCCGCGGTTCCACTTGCGTGGACTTCAATCATCACTCGCAGACAGCCTATATGTCCTTTCCTAATGTCTAATTTACCCCTGTACCAAATTGAAAACGCGTGCGACAGCCTCTTTAACGTGGCTTAATATTAAAAGTTAAATTTAATATGGAGTTAAAATCATAAATGTAAAAGTTTGAATGACATCTTTTTATGTAGGATACGTTAATCACCTCGCCTGACGGTAAGTCAAAGGGGAAATCTTAGGAAAAAGATTAATTGTAAATACAAATAATGTTACAAAGGTAGGTTTCACAGGATCTTCATGCAGTACGCAGTAATAAAAATACGAATAGTTTTTTTTTTGTATACCACTTAGGTGGCAGTCAGGCACGCGGCCCACGGCCCACTTGATGGGAATTGGTTACTGTGGCTTAAGGACGTGTGCAACACCAAAATTGTTCGAAACGATTCTCTCCGCCTCCTTGGGTCCCCAATCCTAGAGGAAGCGTATGACTCCTTCGTAGAAGAAAAGATTCGAAATTTCTGTGAGGTTTCGGACCGATTGCAACAAATTAACATCCAATCTGCTTTCACTATAATTCGGTATTGTCTTTTTGTTCCTAAATTTACACATGTTCTCCGCGATTTTAAGTTAATTACATTACTATAACAAAGTCGTGAATCGTGATGGAAGCTACAGCAGAGTACTTACCTCGTGGAGGAAAGAAGCCAACAATTACATATGGTCTGAGTTATAAGGTATGTTATTTTTTTTGCCTAAATTTTCGGACTGAACAGTCTCAACAAAGAAAGAGGAGCCTAAAAAGTTAGTTCTATGAGAAGGAAATGCGAGGATCCGGTTGTCAGTAGAACGAAGATTTCTATCATTGTTGGAACATAAAAGCTGAAAGTATGAAGTTAAGTAAGTGGGGACAGTGGGAGAGTTGAGGATATTGTAAAGAGTAGTAAGTGCACGCAACTTACGGCGAGGACGGATGGTTAACCAATTAAGCTGCGAACGGAATGTAGACACGTGGTCGTATTTACGAAGGTTGAAGATGAATAGATCGTGAGAGATGTCCCTGGGTCGGCCGGGGTGCGAGGGATATGCCTGTCAACCTCACCTTTGGCAACCAAAACGACCCACAGGCGGCGTGCGTTTTAGTCGGTTCGAGTCCGACATCGGCATCCGTGGGGATTTTGGGCAGGTAAAAAAAAAAAGCCTTATCCCTTATTGTCAATTCTGCACAAAAAACGAGTTTTTGATTTGGGACTCGAAATTTTGATAATTCTCATGTACATATGTAAATATTTTAACTATATTTTATCGGTACTATCATATTTTTAGGTCATAGTTGTAGTTAAGCTGCAGTATTATTTGAAATCGTAAAGTACTTTTTAAATTACTAAAACCTGTTAGTAACGTTTACCATCATTTCTTGGTAGTCAATATAAGTGGTTTCTATGGGTATTTTTTGATTCTCACGCTTTTATGGGATATAAACGGTGAAGAGTTAGGGTAGGTAAAAAGTATTAGTCATCCAATTATAGCCGGCCATTGTTCTTTCATGTCACGTAATAGAAGTGAGCCTAATGTCATGAACCGAAAACAATCGTCGTCAATTTACTTGTATACCTTAGGAAACGTATCTCGACCCTAAATCGAGAGACAACACCGCAGTAGCAGCCCGTGCTATCCTCAACAGACATGTAAGAAACGTGTACTGCGCGTACAGAGTACATTTAAGGTTCAAGATATATGTCCCAAGCAATACCAGTGGCGAGAGGTCGTTCCCGACAGAGTAGAATTTGGGCTACCCCATCTTACTTAATTTCATATATTTATAATGGTTATACACTTATTTATACAATAAATAAGATTATAACATATTAAAAATATATTATGAAGTAAGTAATATTAAATACCTAACCGATTGCACCACCGTGTGGCTGCTGACGAGACCTTTCCGTAGGTACCTCTCGCGACTCGCTGGAGTCAGTACTTTTTTGGCAAATTGCATTTTTAAGAATTTTTGGTTTTTCAGGCAAATTCTATAATCGTAGTTTCAGGATTTTTCAGAGATTTAACTATTTGTCCTAGAGGAGCTCGTCGAGACGAGTCCGCCGGTACCTCGTTCTACTCTCTGGGACCTATACTTTTTGAGTAATTAGCGTTTCAAATCGAGTGGGCGTGTCCTTGACTAACAGTCAAAAGAATCTTCCCAGTCTTCCCCCTTTTATACAGTTTCAACGCTTACATAATGTGCTCTGGGGAATGAACCGGTGAAACATTCAGTTTTTACACTTCCACAGAGATTTTCAAACGACTCCATTTCCATTGCTTCAATATCTCCTTTGGGTTATGGAGATCAGATGGCAGTCACTTCATGGAAAATATTGCTATGCAAACACTTGTATAAAACAATAGAGCAGTGTTTTTTAACTCTCTCACTAACTCAATAGAATGATATGGTCCACAGGGTAAACATTGCACAGTGTATTTATGGCCATTGAATTGAATGTTTAATTTTTATCTTGAAGTAAAGTAGTAGGTATAAAGTTTATCATCACGATCAAAGTGCGTTTAATCACAGCCTGTGTTAGCCACGTAGATAGAATAGAAAATATCACATAGATAACTTATACATATAAATAGGAAGTACTTAAAAGTTATTCATGTTGTGTAGTTTCTGTGAAACAGTCTTATCTTTGTAAAACGAATAAATTTCCAATATAAATATTTATTGCCTAAACTTCAAGTTCATTCACGCATTCGACCATATAGTGTTAAACAAAAAATATAACTTCTCAAGACCTCTTGAAGTTCTAAGATACCATACTGTTTCTTTGTTACGAAGATGGATTTAAAAGAAACAATAATTGAAACACACAGAGAAGGCATCCAAATTGTACAGTACAATAAGCCATATAAGAAGAATGCCATAGATTCAAATATGTACCAGCGTGTAATAAGCATATTATCTAATGCAGCATCTGATGATAGTATTTCTGTACTTGTGCTGACCGGTACAGGAGACTTTTACAGTAGTGGGAATGATTTCTCAGTACCTATTGATGAAAGAACTGGTAACTTTTCAAACATTTTGAGAGATTACATCAGGATGGAAAACCCCAAATTTGTAAATGTATTGTAAGTTTTGGATGCAACAGAGATTGATTCATATAGTAATGATTCCGATAAAAGCAGTTCTTATTTGACAGACCAATATGACTGCATCTCGCCTAATGGTAATAGTAGTAACTCGTTTTTTTTAGGAGGTCAGACACGGCGGTATTTCCGCCCAACTGAGCAGTCCGACTGGGGAAGTACCTCCGCCCTATAGAATACCGCGGCTATAATAACTTCGTGTTGTATTCCCAGCGGTAAGTAGGGTAGGCAGGAGGGTTAGACTGAGGTCAGCCGATTGAGCTTGATTGAAGATCCAAGCATTTTCGTGAACTGTCACATACTATTAATAGAATCGGAAGTAGGGATAATAATAGAATAAAATAACAATGAAAAAAAATATAAATTTACCCAATGTACACATAAGTACAAGTGCCTTGTACCATTCCACAATTTATTTATTTTGAACCTGACGATCTTATCTTATAAGACTATATAATGCAATCTACTAGGCTACTTTTTCTCCAACCACATACTTTATACTTTTCCACGCTATTTTATAATGTATTTACCAGCTGATGCAAGCACTGTACAGATAAGTGCATTCCTGAGACACGTCATTCTTTCATCCTCGTGTATAATATTGAGCGAGGAATGATATAAATGATACTAAACACGCTTGATATTAAACAACTGTTAACAAGTAGCACTGAAGTAAAGAGTACAAACCCAATACTCACAACGATTTATTTGAAACATCAATAATATTAAAGTGAACTAGGTGACATAACAAATAGTTCAGAGAAAATAACACCGATAATCTGCTTCAAGTTCACCGAATGCAATCTACAGATTTTCTTAGTTCACACCCACTGGAGAATATTATAACTAATAGGAAAAAAACCAATTCTGCCGATAAAGTCTCATGGCTAAAAACTAAGGAAATTTTATTAAAAAAAGAAGCGATGGTTTCTTTGTTTATGCGGTGGTATAAATAAACTTACTTTAGGTTTCTGATGTGTAAAATATTAATTCGTTAGATACTTCTTCTCTATCCTAGCGTTAATCCCAATCGCATTCGAAGCTTTCGGTTCGTGGGCGGCCGGCGCCTCCTTCTATGAGCAAGAAATGCTCGTAAAGAAGGAGGCGGGGTGGGAGCGGGGGCGACGAAGGATCGAAGCCAAGCTGCCCGCGTACGAAGGCAACTCGGGCGTCAGAGGTCGATGAACGACCTCCGCCCCTCATGAGCGCAGGCCTAGGGGTAACTGGTGGAGCCGCCTGTCACCCTGGCAGAAGCAGTGCCCACCCATTTCCGGGGATGAGTTGGGGACTCTATAGTCCCCACACCCGAGAAGAGGGCCAAATCGTTTGAGATGGCCCTGGGTCGGCCGGGGTGCGAGGGATATGCCTGTCAACCTCACCTTCGGCAACCAAAAACGAACCACAGGCGGCGTGCGTTTTGGTCGGTTCGAGACCATTATAACCTCTTCCACCGGCTCTTGGGTATCCGTGGGGATTTTACGCACGTAAAATAAAATGCTAACTGCGAGTTTGGTTGCAAGCGATTGCCATCCGACTTGCACAACCCATTGGCAATATCGAAATATTGTAGTTAGACCAGTTATTGGAATTTTTAGATCTTCTTTTCTTAAACGTGCTAAAAATCCCCATGGAAACAGGCACTGCAAATTTTTTTATTAAATTTTAAACTTTATCTCTATACTGTTAAAGTCCATAATTAAAATTTCATTACAATTTTGAATTCGCTCTGTAAAAGGTATTTTAATTTTGGACTTTAGACGTATTGTTTTAAAGTATAAAATTAAGTGGATTTGTTAGCAGTATCAGTGTCAGAATCGTGACTCAGGACAAATGCACTCTCAACCACGCGTCACTCGGACTCTTCAATAAATAGACACGACTATATAACTATGTATGTACACGCCCTCACCTTCGTATAAATATTATCGTATAGTAAATAATTAAATACGTAACCGAAACATTAATATAAAAGTCTTACATTATTAATAAAAATTTCAACGACGCGTTTATCTGACGAGACTCCGGCGCGTCAGATGTCTGTCTGTCTGCATTTATGCATGTTACATATAATATATTTTATTGTTTTAACAATACAGCTTATCAAAATGTGGAACGGGTCACATGTACCAAGTATAAATCTTCGTTTACGATGTCTCTGAGCATATTTTACAAAAATAAATGTATCAAAAGTGGAAGGCAATGTCGCTGAGCCAGAGCTGTCGTAAATTCTTAGTTCGGTTAATACTCATATAATATTTGTAAGGAGTCTTGGCTTCGCACGCGTTACTTACAATACAACATACAACTTACAACATACATAATACTTAACAGTACTAGCGTTCATATAACACGTAAGTGTAAGTAATTGGCACTGGTTCGGGCGACGCGACGTCGTCCGCGCGCCCTCCGCCGTCCTCACTACTCTAGGGAGCCCATGGCGACTCGCGGTAACAACATACAAAACCTAATTGTTTGTAACGACTCATTCTTAATAGTAGTTTGTTTCTAAGTGTTAACTTATCGTATAATACTCGGTGTATTAGTAATAATTTGTTCCTATCAAATATCGGTAACTGCGAGCGGGCGGGCGGGCCGGGCCCGGCGCCCGCCGTACAATAGTATGTCTTACGGCTACGTGGTATACTTCATATATCGCACATGTAAATATAATCGATTCATAAATACTTATGTAAAAATTTCCTAAATAAATAATTATTTACTCTATCGTAACATTTTATTTCGCGGCCGGGACGCCTCGTCCCGCGCCGCCGTCCCAGAACCCGGACTCCTACATGAAAACCTCAGATTAGGAGGATGATAACGTTGATTTGTTATGATTTTTGAATAAACTTCTGAAGCCCTGAAGAATGGTAATTGTTTAGCATGGTTATGTGCCCAGTCTCTCGTGTTTAGTTGATGGAGAACCCAGTAACTATTTTTCTGTATCCCTCTCCTTAGCTTTCTGAAAGTAGCAATACATTAAAGACACGTGTCACAGCGTAAGTGGGATAGGAAGGATGTCATATACTTATTTACTACCTTAGTAGTCTATACAAATGATGTCTTAGTGTAACAAAAGGTCTTCTTTTCTCGGTAAGGATTTTATTTTCTTACTAAAATCGGAATGACTTTTAGTATTATTATTTTAGTACACGTCTGGTTATTCGTAAAACTTTTTGAGATTCACACTGTGCAGAATATATTTCGGAGAATTGGTGCTGTCAGTGGGAATACTAAAGGCTTTTCCTGCTTTGTCTTCTACACTGACGGTACAGAAACTCTGTACTTACAGGGTTGGCAGCGCGACTGTGACTCCTCTGGTGTTACAAACGTCCATAGGCCACGGTAACCAGGACACGGCGGTATTTCCGCCCGATTGAGCAATCCGACTGGGGAAGTACCTCCGCCCTACAGAATACCGCGGTTATACTCTGGGATTTACAGGTGTGAGTGTACACTCCCACCTGTAAATCTGTATGTTTTATTCGATCTATTTTTTTTTGTCCTAGGTAAATTCAATTTCGGAACTTTTTCACTTTATGTTTAAGTGACAACTATGACGAAAATTTTATTTTTCTTATCATACCTGAATAACGCTGAATTAGGTCGTGATAAAAAATACTGGAGATAACATCCATTTGATATACATTTTTGGGCTAATACGGGATTATAAAGGCATCAAAAATAAAAACAATAAATAAGAAATATAATTCTTTTAAATAATCATTGTAATACAATCGCGACACATATCATTCTTGGAGCTCCACTGATCCCTGCTGAACGTCCTAATACAGCTCTTATCTCTGCTAGACAGCAGGCTCATTTTCGCTTGCCCGCAGTACGAGGTCCGTTTGAACTCTTTTATGACCTGTTGGAGCTGAGTGTGGGTTCTGGCAATGCAACATGGTAAATATCCTGATTATTTTGATACTGATGAATTGAAATTTTCACAGGTAAATGTATTTCTACTACTGCTATAACAAAAAAATTAAAAGCAGAATATAATAATAAACATTTAAGGTAAACTCCCATACAAAGTAATTTTAAGGTAGACTAAATAATGGTACGGATCCCTTCGTGAGCGAGAGAATGTCGTGGAATATTTCTTTTTATTTATTTATCAGTTCAGTAAAATATACAAAAGCTTCCCCAGCTAAGCTATAATTCCTTATTTTCGTTCAAAATAAGTTTATTCCCGACTAAAAGCTAGCAGCTATCTAACCGAAAGTTTAGTAAACGTTTTTTAGTTAATTTTCGCTATGTATTATAAGAAGACGTGTTCTTCAAGAGGCTGAAATTAATATCAAAGCTAGCGTGTATTTTTGTGCTTTTACTTTATTTTTATTTAACTTTACAATAATGTTATCGGGAATCAACGCTAACATGGTATCGTTTTATATTCTGTGGTCATGGCAATTTTCCATATATTGTTTGAAGACTAAAACAATATGGGCTTAAAGTTGATATGAAGTTTCAAAATATATCACAAGGGAAGCCGGGGCGGCTCAGCTAGTGCAAAATATAAGGGGAGCTACTCACCAACTCGCTGTGATCAACATTTTGCTGTCGAGCCCTTTTATTTGATACCCATATTGATGGGATTAATAAAACATAAATTATCCGCCATTTTGTAGCGGCGGCCATCTTGAATTTATAATGATAATGAATAAACATAATTGTATTGTCACCAAAATCCAAAGTGTATAGAAAATTTCAGTTCTGAATACAAAAGTCCACGTAAGAGGAATGTATGTGAACTCAAACCAATATTTACCTGCTTAACTCCCATCAGCTCATAGAAGTTTTGGTTTACTTCTTCCACCACGTCAGACACTTCCAAATCGCCATCGTCCCACGCTTTGGCAAACTTGTTACATCGTTCATACTACGGTGTCATACTAAATCATCATGTACTACTTAGATATTTTTTTTAATAACCGTACCTACTTCTTACAAGATACTTACATGGATGTCACGGATGGACTAAAAAAGTGATTGAAAAAATTGTAGTCAGTAGAGTCAATGAAATTATTAAACCTTGTTTTAATGGTGCCATGAACAGCTGACTGCAAACCCCCAAACCCTTTCACAACTGAATGGATTGAACGCTTATCAACATTGAAACCAAGACGTTGGCAACAATCTTGAGTAATAAAATTACTTTGCGAAGCGCCATCTAATAGCGCTCGAACACACCAATCAGAAAATAATCGGGAAAGGCAGTCTTAAATGTTAAATATAAGTGATGCATCACCATGATCTATAATGCTAAAGAGACCTTACTCCAGCGCAATGATGTGGACACATCAGCAAGTTTGCTGCTCGTCCATGAAGAAATAATAATAATAAATCGACTTTTTTCTATCAATTCCAGGCTTTCGCTGCTTCTCCGCCTGACCCCCGGAATTTGCCCACACAGTTTAAAACTCCTCATAATGCCGTTGAAACAAAATGTAGTAAGTGACAAAAAATATAGGTACGATAATAATACTAAATAATTATTAGCTTTACTACTAAACAACAATTACTGAACGCGCCAAAATACATCCAAGCCCTTTTTTTATTCAGGTCAACGAGATATCATTCTGAGAAAATTGGTATTTATTTTGCACCAACTAGGAATGTTGATATTCTTTCCGTCTTTCATTGAAGTCACTTTTCTGTATGTTTAGAGTATTTTCAAAGATGATAAGGTTTCAAGTTGATAGGATACACTGGAGAGACATATCTGGATGTTAACTTAAGCCCTGGTAGCTTGCCTTCGTTTTTTACTGGGTTGAATTCACGCCCAAGACTCAAATTAATAGATAAAGGCTACTCAAGTTAATCAGGGACCCATAAACTTTAAATTTCCCAATTTGCACGGTAGTAAACTTTTCTTAAGCTTTAACGGGAAAAATTACTCAAGAGACATAAAACAAGGTTAATTGACAAAATAATAAAAAGCCTTGGAGCCAAGATTTGTAAATAAGATTTTTAAATTGCTAAGCTCGCGGGAGATGATTATAAATTGAGATTGATGATTAATCGATTTTGAACATAATTATAGGTATAATATATGCGTAACATACGAACATTTATGGCAGTCTTTACGTGCCTAAATAGCCCAACGACTGGTCTAGCTGCAATAGTTCGATATCGTCTTGAGTTGTGGACGTCATATGGCAGTCACTTCACGAAAAATATCAAAGTTTAGTCAAATCTGCAGTTAGACTGATAAATCTAATGACAGTCAACCCGTCACCCGCTCGTGAGGCCTTGGGGATTGCGTAAAAACAATTGATTTTAGTTATATTTGGATCTCGGGTTAATTTCTAAATGTTATAGGATATATATACGATAGGATGGGTCGAACTAAAATAGACTTGTTAGTACAGTCTCACTGATCTAATCTCACTACCCTAATTGTACTCTTTCGCCTCAGGTACCTCTCGGAGTGAACGCCCAAGGTCTACCCCTCGGCATCCAGGTGGTAGCAGCACCCTACAACGATGCCCTGTGTCTGTCTGTTGCTAAATACCTTGAAAATGTTCGTGACCTCGGGATTCCCAATGATGCGCACCGGTTGTCGCTGCAACCTGTCAAGAGCATCTAGTAAGTACTTTGCTGAACCATCCCAGAGATGCGAGCAGTATTCCACACAGGAGTGAATTTGTGTCTGCTATTCCATACCTATCAAAAAACGCCAAAAGAAAATTCCGATGTCCAGTACAAAATACCCAATAAAATGTTGCACAGATCGGACGTAACATAACTGGCATGTAATTTTAAATAAACAACGAACAGTCATAAGTTTTAAACCTATAGTTTAATATAAGCATTAAATTTTCATTTTGGGCGGCTGTATGAGTAAAGCTATGCTTACTATGGGTCGAGATAGCGTTGTGTGGAATGTTGTGGAATGTTATTATTATTTATTATTATTACAATAAGAAAATTTTGAGATAAATATTGAGTATGTGTGGCCGCTTAGCACTAAATAAATGTTCTTTCTTTCTTTCTTTCTGAGTAAAACTTAAAATTCAATACTTAAAATTTCAAATATTGAAATAGTATTAATCTGTATGTCTATCAATAAACCTTTCATTTGAGTAAATCATGCAGTACAATACCTCCATTTATCAAATCGACTCCACAGCTACAACAAAACATAAAATCGAACTTACCTGTACTACGCCCATCGACGTACCCTTTATGATCAGTAACATCCTGATCTTTGATTTCTCCATGCTCTGCAGATATTGGCACAGTCCTGTTGATTTTTGTATTGTCTGAAAGCAGACTTTCGGCTACGCTCTGGTCGGTGTGATCAGATTGTTCACTCGTTTCCCTATGGAGATTTCGTTAGTAGGTTGATTTTATGTTCCATGTGTGAAATCTACGAGTACATATCGCTATTTTATTAGATTTTGGTTTCACGTGAGGAAGGAATGTACTTTTCCTATAAATATATCGATATTTTTTAAATTACTTTATGGGACCGGATATTCCGAGAGAGAATGATATAGATCTTATTCAAAGCACATTTTTATACCACTTAGGTGGCAGATAAGCACACGGCACTCCCGATGACAAGTGGTTACAGTGGCCTATATACGTATGCAACGTCAGCGGAGTTATACTAGTGACACTGACCATGTAAGGACAGACAGTTTCTGTGCCGTAACAGCAAAAGACAAACCAGGAAAAGCATTTGGTCTTCACCACTTTCCATAAGGTACCAACTGAGTGGTATTTTTTCTGTATCCCTCCTTTGTGTACATGCAACACCATGACTCTCGAGACTATGGAGTCTCGGGCCTTTGGAAGGCGTGTGTCGGGCCGAAGCCAAGACGTAGAGGCACGCAACACGAGGTTATTATGGCTGCAGTATTCTGTAGGGTGGAGGTAGTTCCCCATTCGGATTGCTGCGGAAATATAGTCATGTCCTACCTCCTCAATACAACACGAGGTTATGTCCAGCAGTGTACTGCGATAGGTAGGATTGATAAGCATATCTCATAAACTGTTGTGAAAACATCATTATGCAAGATGACGATTATTGTTTCTCCATTCAACTTAACATTTAGATGTTAAGTTGAATGAATGCTCGGATGTTATATGTTGATAAATATCGACTATAAAACTGATTAAACGAGAGTACATATTTATCATTACACTGCGGGTACTTATAGGTTCATGTAGAGTCCCCAACTCGTCCCCGGAAACGGGCTTGTGGAAAATATATTTCACCCAGTGTAAATGATTCGTAAAATAATTATAAACGAATAGAAACGCCCCTTGAAATGGGGTAGGTAGTGACCAAATGTTTCAACTTTCCACGATCTTGGCTGACACGTTTCGCTTCTTCTACTTTCATATTCGTTTTCATACATGCTCATCAGTTGCTCCTGATACTAGGGCTTCACGTGAAGATACTCCGCGATGAAGACGCGCAGGATTTTGTTCAGGTTTTCGATAGTTTTGAAGTCCAGTGCTGATATGTTGTCTCCTGGTGTGTGCCACACGCTGGGGAAAGGAGACGGGATAATGTGCACGATGTCCACATCTGCAATGAATTGTAAATAAATAAATAATTTAGCTAAGGCTGCAGATCCCAAAACTTGTGACTCCGGGCTATAGGCAATATTTATTATGTATATTGTATGGAATTTAATTTATTCCGTAATAATTGTTGACTACTGAAAGTAGCCTGAAAATAAAATAATTCACGTCTAATTTGACAATAAGACTAGGCTTCACTTATATTATAAATACGAAAGTAACGCTGTCTGTCTGGTACACTTTCACATCTAAATTATTGAACCGATTTTAATGAGGTGTAGAGATACATTAGATCTTAGGAAAGAACAAGCTCATAGCTAAGCTAAGAACAAGGCATAGTCATGATAACCGAAATCCACGATGAAGCTTCAAGACATGCTGCCTCCACAGAAAAATAAATAATTTGGCAGTACATTCAAATACAGCCGCGTGGTTTCCGGCAGAATAGAATTTGGACCACCCTATCTCTCCCCATGCGGTGTCGTACAAGGCGACTAAGGGATAGGGCTGTTTAACATCAGACAGATATATACAGTCCAGACTCAGAAAATAAAAAACCTCTGGTCTTCTCCTTACCACCCGCAAACGCAAGGAGCTTTAGAGAGGAGTCATTCGACGCTCAAAGAAAAGAAAAGAACAAGTGCCCATTTTTTGGGATTTTTTATTTTTTTTATACCACTTTGGTGGCAGACAAGCGCACGGCCCACCTGATGGAAAGTGGTTACCGTGGCCTATGGACGTGTGTCGTTCGTAGAGAGTCTGAGTTGCTATGGGGTGCTTTAATCTATGATTGGAGATGAAATCCACCAATCATAGATTAAAGCAAACCAGTCCATGTGCACCAAGTTCTTATTTTTCTTGCGAAATGCGGTCAAGATATATCTTCTTCATCCTAGAGCTAATCTAAGTTGCATCCGAAGCTTTCACCTCAAAGTCTGGGGTCCGGTTTACCATTCTAACTGTGGATTTGGCTGAACTTCAATATTTTCGATGAAGCAACTGCCATTTCACCTCCACAACTGAAAGGCGATATTAAAGCTTTGCAGATAAGCCAGTTGTTGGACGTTTTTAGGGCTCCAACTACCGATAACACTACCGCCACGCCACAGAGGCTGTGTTTGAGGTGAAGATACCTGAGATATGCTGAGAAGTTTATTAAGGAATTAAATAATGAACATACCAAATCATTAGCTTCTTCAAAATTAGCCTGAATTTCTCTTGATAACTGGTCACGATTATCTAAGAAAAGAAAATAAATTTCAAAAATTATTGATTTATTTTCACATGTTTTCTATAAAAAAATGGTACAAATCTACAAAAAGCTCAAGTCTGAAGCAAAAACATAAAACATGTAATTTGGACGATATTTTCATACTTGTTAGCCAATCAAACAAACAAATAATTTTATATTGATAATAAAAAGGACATGCATACCTTCAGTGCCTGCTTTCAAACGTCCTATTTTTGCTGTGATATCTGCAGTGAGAATGGAATACTGCTGCTCATATGATTGGATTAATGTAGCCATTTTTGTGCACAATAATTATCTGATGCAGTACATGTATGTAAAAATAATCGATAAATTATTTTAAAATGAAAACACGTATTATAAATTTCATGATATCGAAGCATTGCAGCTAGACCAGTTAGACTTTTTAGGCGTTAGACTACCTGTAACGATGGGTTAACATACTTTCCGAGGCACGATTTCCGAGAACAAAGCAAATATCCATATTCATGCATATAAATATTTGCACTGAGCGGGGATCAGCTAGAATATTTATTGTTTTTACAAACCGATAAGCAATAACGCCCTATTCCGTCTGTGTTAAACTAGATGTGCATTATTATCGCGCTCATTGCGAAATGCGACCCACACGATGTCGTTATACTTACTCTGCAATTTATTTGAAGGCCATTTTAAGACCTTTTACTGATCTATTTCTGTGAATGATTGTTTAATTAATCACTGTTGGTAATAACAAGTAAATTGGGTGTAACGATAAATGGAAAACACATCAATACAGTTGAATTAATTGAACTCTATCGAATGATAAATAAACCCTCGTCAATACCGCTAGTGATTCTTAGAAATCATACGATCTGAGGCTGAGTCTGGGCTGTCCATATCTGTCTGATGTTAAACAGCCCTATCCCTTAGTCGCCTTGTACGACACCGCATGGGAAGAGCATTGCCTAATGACATCAAGGATACGGACAGCATAAAAATCTTCAAACTAAAACTAAAAGAATATGTGCAAAAAGTGTAATACCATGGCACACGCCAATGACTTATCGATGCTTTTCAAAGTTATGTGTGTATTTATCGTAGGTTTATAAGTGCCCGGTTAATGGCAATAGGCTCGCCACCTATTACATTGGGACCTAAACATAAACTGGCGAAATTTGGGTGCTACCAACGGCATCCTGAAAATAATAGCTGATAGTGCTGATGGTGTCTTTCTGGAGCATTGGTGCCGTATATTATGTGTACGGCCCTGATGTTTCAGGAAGATACATGAACTGATTTATTTTTAATTTGTTTTTATTTATTTTTTTGGGTTACTAGTGGATAAGATGATTACTGTGATCAATTCAAACAATATTGTCAATAAAAACACTTTCATCATAGTATTATTTCAGTGAAAGTGAACAAAACATAATAATATCCATTTAAAAAATATAATAGCAATGTAATTATAATAAATTCTGAATTGATTTTCGTTAATCGATTAATTAATTCTCGTTTTTTTCAGGTCTGCTAATCAATAACACACTACAATACACATTCAAAATTTATTAAATTCAAAATATTTTTTTTACAAAATATGGCTTTTTTAAAACGACTAAAAAAATTGTTTAAATTACTTTTTTTTATTGTACTACCCGTATTAGTAGAAAATAATTATTTCTAATATTGTAGGGTGAAATATCTGTTTACCATCCTTTATTTTGTGGTAAAATAAACATTATAAAATGGCAGCCTTAGCTTTAAAGTGCAGGGTTGCGATCAAAACAAAATTAACTCTCAATCCTTGCAATTAGACACATAGTAGCTTAGTTCTACTAACGATAGACAATAATTCGTTGAACATAACTGTGCAATCTAATAAAAAGATGTCGGAAATGTATTCTCGATCTGTCAAAATCAAATTAAATGTCAAAATGGTATCCTCGGTTCGAATTAAAAAAAAATGTTTCGAATAATCCGTTCATCTATTAATTTTCATATAATGTATGGAAATCTGACGGATTTACCTATTGATATTTATGGTCACTGCTCCGCTCCCTTGGGCAGTAGCGTGATGTCATATAGCCTATAACCTTCCTAGATGAACGGATTATTCAAACAATTTGTTTTTTTTTAAACCAGTATTACTGCGATTTTTAGTGAAACGTAAAGGCAGTGGTAGGAAAATCTAGAATGTGACGTCACACGCATTTAGCGCGAGCCAGTCACCGGGCGGCCTAAGTACCTAAAAGTAATATTTGAATAATTTGAAATCAATAATCCTTCGAATGCAAACATCTACACTCTAGAGCATCTAACAAAAGCCTGGGGGTGACGGGTGAAGCCACCTGTCATCCGTTTCCGGGGACGAGTTGGGGACTCACTTCTGAATGAGGTTTTGGGTCAACATCGTTAACTTAGTTGAGGGCTACTAACCAAGTCTTTTAGCACCTTCAGTGTGACCGCTAAACACAATAAACTGAAGCTAGCATGCAAATTGAACGATGGTTAAGCAACATTAGCCAGGTTAGTCTTAAGATCGGTGACAATTCTAAGCACATTCAGATCCGTCCGTGCCTCGGAGAGTACGTTAAGCCTTAGGTCCCAGTTGCCATACGAACATATTATGGGTTACGGATAGTTGAACCTTATGAAGTCCAACAAACTGGACTAATGCTGTAATTTCGTAGTTCCATCTTCGAAAGTGGCCCTTTTTCAAATTTGATTTTTTTATGATATAACTTTACAATAACTAAGAAGTTTTAATACCTTCATTTAAGGAGTATTACATTGTCTATTAAATACAATTTATTGCATTAACCTAGCATTTAAAAGAGCTTTCAAAGTAGAGTCTAGACGCTCTAGCCCTGTAGTGACGTCGTTTGAGTAGCACATGACGTCATCCATGTACGCCAGCGCTACTTTGTCTTTTAAGGGCCCGAGAGCAGTATTGATGCAGTTCAATGCATATATTAAGATACGTACTAAAATATATATTTGAGAATCATCTATAGTAAATTAATATATTAAAATGCACCCTTAACTCAAAGATAAGAAGAATTGTTTGTATTATATCACTTTAAAGACTGTTTCAGCGCCCTTTTACGTCCTAAAATATTTTATTTTTCTTTGTGACGTCATTAACTGTCTCATCAAATTTTACGTATACCAAGTGATATCTTTATTATAATAACTACTCGAGTATTTCATTAGGACAGATAAACGTCTCGTAAGTACTACTTGCTTTTCTTTCTTCTCTTTGTCCTTCTGCGCTAGTCTTCTCTCCAGCTGTGCACGAGCTTCTACTGCCTCTCTCGCCTTCCTGTCAGCTATGTACAGTGCCTCTGCTAGTTTAGAGAAGTTCTCATTGATGTGCACTTGTTGTAACCCTCGGCCGTCGGCTGCTAGCCGCTTGTCCAGAGGAATTGTGTAACCTGTCGAAAAGATAAACTGTTAGATTAGAGGTAGTATTAAAATTCATTTGTAAATGATCAAAAAATGAGACGTCAAGCAAGAATAAGAAAAATTAATATATTTTTTAATTGGCACACGGCCTACCTGATGGATAGTAGTACCGTGGTCTATGGAAGTTTGTAACACCAGAGGAGTCACAGTCGCGCTGCCAACCCTGTAAGTACAGAGTTTCTGTGCTGTCTGTGTAGAAGACAAAGCAGGACAAGCCTTTAATCTTCCCACTGACAACACAAATTCTCCAGTGAGCTCTGCTATGCCTGCCTACCTCTTCGGGGATATAGTCGTCAGTTTATGTTTATGTTTTACGGAAAGGTGCGGGCGGGTAAAACCACCCGATCCGAAATTTTGGATGTACTTACTTAACATTCTGGGAATTATATACAAGTTAGGCTTTATTGACTTCGTAATGCTTTGAATTCATATTTATAAATTTTTACAGATTAATAAAGAACTTGATAATCTTTGTCGACCAAAACGTACAAGTGAGACAAAATTGTGGTGCTTGGTGATTTTTATCATCATCTATGGGAATGTTGGGACATTTTCAGAATATACATTTTATTTATATGATGTAGTTAGCGATAGGAAGTACTTAGCATTCAAACAATTTTTTTCTAGACTGAACCAGTGTACTATGCAAATTAAAAACATTTTTATACCAAGATTTCACGTAAAATTTTATGCATATAAATAAAGAGTATCTGTGTATGTAGATTATTTTAAAGTGTTTTGGTGATGGGAAAGATGAGGTGGTTACCAAGGTGTTCCAATGTTGACTTTCGTTCCAAAGGAAACCACAGTTAAATATATCTTAACATACTAATGATTGATACCTGAGGACTGAAGACGACGACGTATTCTGTAGCGTGATGGTAGAGAGTTCCATCTGACACTATGAGTTAAGATAATGTTCTGATATGCCTTTTAACCTCACCTTCCGCACCCAAATGACCCACAGGCGTCGTGCATTTTAGTCGGTTCAAAAAAAGAAGGCAACTTTAACAGTATAAATAACTGTGATAAAAAATAAAACACTCACCCTCGCCTATGGACGGTCAAGTCAACATCAACTCCCTACCGAAGATTGTGCTAAATACTTCATGAATAATTGAAGTAGTGAAGATACACAGAGACTTCTACCTTAATTTAGTTTTGATAGTGTATGAACTATTGTGTAGTACAATCTATCTAGTAAAACAGTGCGTATTCAAGAATCCTTGTGTTAAATATAAAGATTGTGAATAATTTAAAAATAGATTATAATTGTTATTGTTTAGTTTTTCATTTGTTTTATACTGCGGGCAATTATTATTATAAGTGTTGCGTTAAAACCACTTGGGGATTGAAAGTGGCAAACGTCTCCTTTTTTGGAGACGTGTTGGAGAAAATCTATCTTCTCCAAACAGGCTTGCAACATTTTATCATTAAAATTAATTATTATTTCAATATGAAATCGATTTACTACGCGTGCTGTAACACTCACTAACTAGCAGGATTCATTAAAATTGTAGCTAATTATTTCTTGTGGAATCTGAGAGTGCATGAAACATTCCGTTTTAAAAGACGATCTGTCTAAACTTGTCATAAATGCTTATGGTGGCTCTCAGGTAAATTTGTATTGTCTATCACAGTGTCGTAAAGCATTTGTCCTTACATACTAGTGAGTTAAACATTGCGATCTTATCATTAAATCTCTTGATATTGAGTATATTATCATTGTTTTAGAATTTATTGATGCGTGCCGCCATGATTTAAATATAATGTTATCAGGAATTGATGCAATCCTGGTAGGTATCAGTGGCGAAAAGTGGAAATATTCGAGCAAAACGCTATCAAGATACAAAGGAGGTACAGCTTCACTTGGAATCAACGTCAAAAAGTTATGGATATGGTTCATCACAAAACTTAGACAACGGATATCCGAGTCTTCTTATGAACGCAATGTATCAACAACAAATGAATGGAAGTCCATCGCAAGCTCCCCTGTCTCCACAAGCGTCCAAATCCTCAAAATCAACGAATAGTTCTGAGAGATGGGCTGGCTCGGCCACGGTGCGACGGATATGCCTGTCAACTTCACCTTTGGCAACCAATAACGACCTACAGACGCCGTGCCTTTTAGCCGGTTCGAGTTCGACGTAACCTCTCCCACTGGCTCCAGCGCGGCGGTGGGGGAGGGGGGTTGGGGTATCCGTGAGGGTCTACATGATGGACAGTGGATCCCGCTGCTTATAGACGTGTGCAACTCCAGGAGCTTCACACACGCTGCCTACCCTATAAGAACAGAGTTTCTGTGCTTTCAGTGCAGAAAACATAACAGGACAAGCCTTTGGTCTTACCACTGACATAACTTCGAAAAGCATCGAAAAGTCATTGGTGTGTGCCATGGTAAAACTTGGGATCAAACCCGAGACCTCGTCTCAGCAGTCCATTTCCCATACCACTAAGGCTACCGCGGTTGTTTTGTTTTATTTTGTTGTAGCTCCTGGTGTTGCATGCGTCCATAGGCCACGATAACCACTTCCGTGGAGGGCCATGTGCTTGTCTGCCACCTAAGTGGTATAAACTATCATACAAAATTATCATATTTAAGTATAAAAATAATAAAGTAATTCATGGTACACTTTGCGTCTGCGGCTGCTGTCTGCGGTAGTTGGCGCTGACGCCAGGCATATAGCTATAGTTCGTTGTGATGACAAATTACGAGTATGACTATAACAGAAATACAGATATGAAGAAATACCGAAATAAACATCAAAAAATAAATCCTCATCGAATCAAAATTATGTGTATTACACTTACAATCCCGATACAAAGACAAGGACGGACGGCAACAACATAAGTTATGTCATGTTGCGTATTTTCCTGTTTGCTTCCCAGGCTAAGGTCGTCATCGGAGCTCACCTCAGAGTCCGCAGTCCGTAATTTTTATTGTTAGTATGTTCATCATGCGTACTGCCAAGGACTGGAATACCTTGTCCAAACCTGTTTCCAGATCCTACTAAACATTTTGCAGAAAGGATTACAATACACAGAAGCAGAAATCACTATTGGAGAAGATGGTATTTAAATATATTATTGTATATTATTGCAGTACACACATATTTTGAACAAATAAAACGATTCTATTCTATTCTAATATGTACTCTATAGATATAACTAACTGTCGGTGAAATTTATTGAGAGGTTCGTCCATGATGGGCACTTCCAGTATTGGCTGTCCAGTGTGGGCTGTACTAGTGGCGGAATTATCTAAAGTAAGAGCTGTTTCAGTGGGGTTTGGAGTTATTGAGCTGATTTCTTCGTCTTTGGATATATTATCCATTTTATCCTGCTGGGCCTGTTGAGGCATAGGCTGTGGTTGCTGGACCTGCATCTGCTGAGGTGATTGTTGTTGCATTATGGTGCCTGGTACTGGCATTTGCATTCCCACATTTGGACCATCAGCAGTAACAGCGTTACCTTTATAAGGTTTAAATTTATAACCTAATTGCAAAAATGTGTGATGAATATTAGAACCGAGTACACAACTACAAGCTCCACTATCTAACAAACCTGAATAAAATTTATTATTAATATTAAAATTTAAATAAGGTCTAGTGTCTTTATGTTTAACAAACAAAACAGGAGCAGCCCTGATATTATTAAAGAAAACTTTCAAATAATCCAACCATTCATTAAATTCTTTCTTACAAGTGGCTTCATTCGGAGCATTGCTAAATTTTTTCAACATCACAAAAAGTTTACAGTTACAATCACTTTGACATCAATGAGGTGGTTATAATTTCTTAAATGGTGAGTACTGATATAACTTGTCAATAGTACGTATTTGGTATTGGTCATATTTGTCAAATAGTCAATAAGGCAAATGCTTTGCCAAATACACTGTCCACACATGGCAATTATTATCCAAATATGTCAAAATCGCCAAAGCTTTCGATAGAGTCTGGCACAAATCGCTTCTTTCTAAGCTACCTGCCTTTGGTCTGCCTTCTAGGCTGTGCAACTGGGTTGCTAGCTTCCTGCAGGGGCGCCGTATTCGCGTCCTTTGTGACGGACGAGCTTCGGAGTTTCTGCAGGTAAATGCTGGCGTGCCCCAGGGGTCCGTCTTATCACCCACTCTTTCTTCTGCATGCCACTCCACTCGGAGCGTGTTTTTTTATACCACTTAGGTGGCAGACAAGCTCCCTATGGACGTGTGTAACACCAGAGAAGCCACACTCGCGCGCTGTAAGCACTGAGTCTCTGTGCCGTCAGTGTAGAGGACAAAGCAAGACAAGCCTTACAACATTTGACAATATTTTCAATGTGGGTAGTTTTAAATTGATGTATACCACAAATTCTCCAGTGAGCTCTGGCTACCCTACTCACCGCTGGGAACACAACACGAAGTTATTATAGCCGCGGTATTCTGTAGGGCGGAGGTACTACCCCAGTCGGACTGCTCAATCGGGCGGAAATACCGCCGTGTCCTACCTCCTCATAAAAGTTTAGCCAAATCTGCAGTTAGGCTGGTAAAGTATACATATTTTCATCTAAATTTTCACACTTATAATTTCACATAATATAATAGTAGAAGATCAACACTTTATCAAATCAAAAATCAAAGCATCTTGGGTAGTTCTTACTAGCCAAAATAGACTTATAGATAAATAATGAAGTATAATAACGCATTCAGGATGCTGTTGGGGCTGTCTCGGAGATTCAGTGCATCAGGACGCATTCTAATAATAGCATAGAAATCGTCTGTGCGGGCCTCAGTAAACATACTGAGGCCCGCACAGACGATTTCTATGCTATTATTAGAAAGCGTTCGGCCTATACCTTGGCACGACTCCGCCGCAGCTGCTTCTGCCAGGTGTATTTATGTACTATACCATGATCGCGTTAATTCCCATAAACATTATTGTACATCATGGATCGCGAAAGTTTCACTCTAAGTTACGCAGCGGGCTATGTAACGAGCTATGCTTGAAGTTTCTCTGATGGATAGAATTCGAAACGAGGTTAACTGATAAGCTTGTAGGATAAGCAAGCTGAAGTGCAAGCGGGCTGGCCACATCTGAGAAAGGACCAATGGCCGTTGCCGTAAAGGAGTCCTTAAGTAGGGACCCTCTGCTGGGAACCACCCGAATATCTACTGGTAAGAAATTTAATGAAGCCCTTTAAATTTGTAGCAGGATTATCTATAGAACATGGCAGCCTTTTAATAGATATTTTTAGTTGTTGGATGTATGATGGTACCAATGGCTGTGTGTTAACCTGGGAACTATAATAGCTTCGATATGAACTGTACATCCACAGGAAAATGACTACCGTGTAATTAAAATGTACAATGAACGATAGGATAGAAAAGGTACTTGCCTGGGACAGATATTTCTTTCTTGTCCATCAACTGCACATTTGTGATTGTCTGGGACGTAATGGCCAGGAGTGGAACCCGGGACCTCTCGATCGTATATTGATTTTAGGTGATATCTGATATTTAGGTATATCAAAGTTTAAGAACCTTCGGAATAAGACAGGGTTATCAAAGAAACCTTTTTGAAACCCTTTCCAAATACAATCTCATACTAAGTATGCCACGCCGTTGTCGAGCTGTTGCTAATGCTTTAGGAGGTCCTACAGATTATTATAAACGTTTAAAGTACGGTTAATTACTGTATTTCTTACTACCTCGTTATTTTTGTGCCTAATCATAGAAGGTTGTAATACTCAATATTGAAGCTCGCCTTTGTACATTTTCTTTGGAATGTTTTTATTTATCTCTGTATTGTGTGTGAAGAATTCAAAAAAAAAACAATTTCATATCAGCTTATTATTTTATTAGTGCAATAAGGCATCCATCACACGTTCGGTATACTACGGCGCGCCCTGCGCCTGGTCGCCCAACTCGTAGCTTCCATTCCGCCACCATTTCCCTGTGGAGCCGGGATCTCACGGCCCGAATTTCTTCGGGCTCGGGATCGTGACCCCTCTCCCGCGCCGCCTTTCGGAGCCGGAATACTTTCGCACTACCGCGCTTCGCAGTGGAAAGCATTCGAAATTATGGCTATCGATGTGGCGCACTTTCGTACTACCGTGAGTCGCGTTTGGGTTTTTGAGGGCTACAGTTCATCGCAATTTGAACTTCGAAATTCAAGATGACCGTCGAAAGTTATCATTGCACAGCTGCGATCCCGACTTCACATGGGAAACATAAGTGAATAAAAAAACATGAAAAAACAAGAAGATTAACAAAACTGCTGCACTTTATTTACTACCTCTTAAATGGAGTCTTTTGATAGCAATCAAAATACAATATTTGATCATGTAATGGTTCGACAATGGTGGTTTTGGGGAGGAATTTTTCGATGCTTAATTTGATCCTTTTGTATCCTATTTTATATTCTTGTAAATATTAGTTTATATCTTATTACATCAGTTTACAGTTTTACCTTTGTTATTTGTAATGGTTCTAAATAAGTATAGAAACACCAATTTACTTTGTATCAAGTAGAGAAATAATTTTCTTTTTTATCGACCATGTGTAAGCTAGTGGAAATTGTCGACAAACGCACAACACTAAAAAACTAACCAGGGCTGCAGCAGCTGCAGCGCGCTGTTACAAATGAACTCTACGGTTTTCTCTTAATTGAAACTAACAAGCCGGCACGTATACAAGTTGCCACCAAAGTTTGGACCAGGTTTGTGGAATAAATTAACGTTCATTAATGAGGTCGAATCGAGAGATTGCAAATTGTAAATTAGGCAACCTCTCCACCCTGGGCCATGCATGATAGTTTAAATAAATACCTATAAGGGGTCTCTCTTTATCTATATATCTTGATTTAATTATAACAAATCTATGGAGTAACCCCTCGGTCTTTAGCATTATGTAAGACTGTTCTTATTTTCAAGTATGTACTTATAGTTTCAAGTAGTGTTGTAGTTGTTTAGAAGCGCATGGCGACCATTTTTCTAAGAATTAATTTCTATAACCCTCGTAGGCTAGCAGTCATTTATTATACTTATACGACAATCGCTAAACATAATACTTAGTAACTTAGTGCATTTGCCTTAAAATGAAATACATTTTTGACGCACTCGACGCGTTAATTACAGCATTTACGTACAACACGTTCAACAGCCGGAACCGTCAGATTTGCTAATGCCGCAGGTTGTCCGTGATAACTCCCGTGTAAGGTGCTATCGTCTGCATAGCAATGTATGCTGCCGGTGGACAGCATGTCGTTGATATGCAGAAGAAAGAGAGTGGGAGATAATACAGACCCCTGCGGTACGCCAGCATTTATTTGCAAGAACTCCGAAGACCGTCCATCACAGAGGACGCGGATACGGGTTGACAAACTCTAGAGGTGTGTTATTTATTAAGATGGGCGGTGCACTGCGATTAGACATAATTTTAGTTTTTTCCAGATTCATTTCCAAACCAGTTTTTATACTAGCCTGGTTTAGTTCATTTACCATTTGGTTTAATTGGTGAGGGGTTTTTGAAAATAAAATTATGTCATCGGCAACTCTGAGGTGACTTAGGAAATTCCCATTTATATCAATACCTCGATGGGACCATGGCAGCTCTCCCATTACATGCTGTAAGACGGCTATGAATAATTTTGGTGAGATCGGGTCTCCTTGCCGGACACCTCTCTCTATGTTAGAATTGAAATTTGAATTTGATGTATGCCGGCTGGCGGTCAACACCCGGCAACATCTTCCTCGGTGCACGTCGCGGCTTTCTAGCACTCGTAACATACCCGTTCACGTCAAGAACCTTCTGAACGTGATGATAGACCCAAGAATACTTGGCATGACGTCGTGGAGGGTGTCATGCATACTAATGGCCTCATCATGGACGCCCTAGATTGAGCGAAGTGGTCGCCATAGTTGTTCCTTCCACTCCACCATGATGTCCTGGGCGTCAAATTTGGTGTGGGACATAGTAACAGGTGACGAAACATGGATTTATTGCTACGATCCCAAAACAAAGCAGCAATCGAGCGTATGGGTCTTTCAAGATGAGCCGAAACCAACCAAAGTGGCGCGCGTGAAAAGTGCATCTAAGCGGATGATTACCCACTGTTTCTGTACTTCTAAAGCCGCGTATCCATTGATGCCTCTAGGCCAATCAGCTTTGAAGGCGATTTGAAGTTCATCAAATCTCTCCACTGGTAAACGTTGCAAAGGATCTTGACCAGACATTATAAACACGCACGTAAACAATCTCACACAAGCATCTCATTGCACATCAAACTGTATGGTATGCTATGGTACCAACAAGTTCTACTGTAATCTATTGGTGTACAATAAAGAATTATCTATCTGTCTATCTAGCTACCACTTTCTAGGTGCAAATAAAGTATAGGGAAGTAAATAATAAAATTTGTAGAACGGATACAGTGAAATAATCATTCAAATCGGACCAGTAGTTCCAGAGATTAGCGCGTTCAAACAAACAAAATTTAGTGTATATTGTAAGCTTATATTGCTAATTACTAATAAATAAATAAAAGGAATGGAATATTTTAACAAACCGTAAGGGAACACCGTTCATTGGGAGTATTATCTCAAGAATGCACATATGGTATTAGGTATTTAAACTATCATGGTCACTGACATCAGTATCAGAATAAACGGGATATTTACCATGTTTACATAACTACATAACCCTCAGATGCTCTCGACAGAACGCCACTATATACCCAAGCCTTTATAATATCTCATGAAAAAAAACTGTAAGCTTATATTGCGAATAATGAATGCGATGCGATCTACAACGTAGCAATTGAAAGGTTTTGGTTTATGTGTTAAATTCAGTAAAAATATTTTAGCCAAATAAAGCAATAAATTGAGATTGCGACTTCAATGAGTTCAAAGCTTGAATTGCACTGGTCATACTAAAAAATACAACTATAAATTGCACGACCAGAAGCCACACTGCCACATTCACGTTTAAAGCGATAGATACCAAACGTGACTAGAGCGACCGAATTCAATGTGAATTGAGCAATGAGTGTGTGGTTTGTTGGAGTGCATTTTTCTACATTAATTCTAAGTATTTAGGTAACCACATTCGTTTTTTTTATAGCCAGTAATAGCATACAATACTTACTTTTATAGGAACATGCAAAACTTTATAATATGGTATTTTTTAATTTAATACTCTAGTGGCCATTTGACAGCAAATGAAAATTGGATTACAAATGTGTCGAACAATCATACAGTCCAAGAAATTATTGTTGCGAATAAAGAAAAATTGTCCGTCAAGTGCTCTGGTGATGTGATTTTAACAACATTGACAGATAACTGTGAGTATGATTGGGATAAGAGCAGGAGGATGATAATTATTTTTGTTGAGCAACCGATATTTCGGCGCTGTTACAAGCGCTATGACCAGGGTGTACACTGTGCAATAAACTTGTAATAAGTATAATTAACGTGTAATAAACATGAAGTGTGGGTAATAAACATGGTAAATATCCCGGCGATGTAGTTGGGCGATCGTTCTAAAATGTTGTAAAGCGTAAATTGTGGAGACAAGGAAATATATACGTACTCATACAACCTACCTACATAGGTACATTCTGTTAGTGATAGATAATATAAATATGCATTGGACTAGTTTTAGTCATGTGTTTACTTCGTGATAGAACCAAATAGGGCGATTTCGTAGACCTAGGAACTGTGGATGGAAAATATTATATGGTAATGGGATTATTGTTTATCGGTAATAAATTTATTTTCAGTGTTAGTTACTCATTTATTTATTAAATATTTTGGAACTAATACTAAAATTATTTTAAATTAAATGTTGTAAATAATACTAAAGTTGCATATATAAATATGTAATAAGTACGATAGTGCAATATTTCTCTCTCTTCAGAGTTCACTGAGGAGTTTTTGTGCTGTCAGTGGAAAGACCAAAATCTTGTCCTGTTTTGTATTTTACACTAACGGCACAGAAACTCTCTGTGCTTACAGGGTTGGCAGCGCGAGTGTAACTCCCTTGGTTTTGTACGCGACCATAGGCTACGGTAACCACTTTTCATCAGGTGTGCCGTGTGCTTGTTTGCCACCTAAGTGGTATAAAAAATATGTAGCACCCTTTTCTTTACGTGCGAAAAATCCCTACGGATACCCCCACCACGGGAGCCGGTGGGAGCCGACAAAGGAACACAGGAACCGACTAAAACGCACGACGCCAATGGGTCGTTTCTGGTTGCCGAAGGTGAGGTTAACAGGCATATCCCTCGCACCCCGGCCGATATGTAGCCCCCATAGACAAGTGGCAATACGTTAACCGACGTATTGTAGAATAGAATGATAAATTATGTGATTGACAAGAAGTGATTGACAAGAAGTGTTTCGACATTTATGACAATCATCAACATATATCATGTCCGTGCGGCTTAAAGACGCGGATTTATTTAAAGGAAGTCCACCATCGTTGTCCAAAATATTGAAAAAAATCGGCTTTGCTTATAAAAAAAGCGATAAAAGAAAAATTTTAATGGAGTGAACAGACATTGCTTTGACCCGAATTGACTTTTTGCGCAAAGTCAAAAATATAACAGATTGGCATAAAGCATACCATTCGCGGTAATAATACCCTGGACGTCTTTAGAAGAAGAACTAGGGAACATTTCCTATCACAATAATGTAGTTTGAATATATTTATGTGTCTATATGTATGTATTGTGTTTATGTATGTGTATTTATTTGTATGTATGTATGTAGGTGAGACTGGAGGCCAGCGACCAACTGACGAGCAGTAATCGTGGGTTGCCGCCTTGCGGAATTTTGCAAGAAACGATCTTGTCGCGGGGTAGTAACCCTATTTCGTCCCCTGTGACGTTCGGCAACATCCCCTGTAGACCTGTAGCGTGCCGAAACGTCAGGCATATGAAAAGTATGTCTGTACTTATACCATGATCGCGTTAATTCCCGTTAACATTATTGTATATTCTTTACTTAAATCACAATCCAGTAATTACAAATAAGTAGCTATTTTTCTTCGACGAAACGAAGAGCTCTCTGCCTTCCTCAATGGAAAAGAGGCGTGAAAACTCGAAATAAAGCCCTGTACCAACCAGTCTGGCCAGCTTGCAAACAGTAGGCCAAAGCCCCCCAATATTGGGAGAGGCCTATGTCCAGAGGTGTACTGCGATGAGCTAATTGATTTGATTGATTGACAAAGTTATTTATGCATTTAGTAAATGAAAGATGAACCTGTCGCGTGCACAAGGCGGCGGACACCCCTACCTCGGCGTAATCCACTAAAGGTTGACCTCCCCATGTGACGATCGTTTTGTCACTATTTTGGAGTTGTTTTACGCGATCAAGAACATTATTTTTATGTGCAATTAATTTATGAAGGTACAGTCCTCATTTTGTTTTAAAAATAATATAATATGGTTTCTCCATTCTCCACGCCTTTTTGTTATTCTGCAGTATAAACCTTCGTGCATTAACAGTATTAGTAAATTATTATTAAATTATTATTTTTAAATTCTAAATTTAACGTTTTTAAATTCTAAATTTAACGTGTGGTATCTAGACGACGGGACCCTAGGAGGAGACGTTAAAACAGTTTTTCTCAAGTCATGCATTGTTCAAAATTATCTTAACATAATGTCATTTAATCACATTTCATATCCTTTTTTTTGTAAATATATCCCTTTCATTTCTTGCGTGTCTTTTGTTCCAAATGAAAGTGAGAGGCTATACTAGAATGGGATACAAAATGTGATTAAATGACATTATGTAAACATAATTTTGAGACTAAACAATGAGATTATAATGTTAGAATTTTTCCTCCGCTGGGAACACAACACGAAGTTATTATAGCCGTGGTATTCTGTAGGGCGGAGGTACTTCCCCAGTCGGACTGCTCAATTGGGCGTAAATACCACCGTGTCCCTCCAGAAAATCATCCCTGTTCTGAACACGTAATCCAACGCGGTAGCTGACTTTGTATCATTGACGATTGCAACCATTTCGTGGTGGTCGAGGCTAATTTTGCGAATATCAAAACGTCTTGCAAACAGTAGTGATGGATGACCTTCTGTAGCCTTACATCTGGTGCAGCTAGAGCTCACTGGAGAGATTTTGTGCTGTCAGTGGGATGACCAAAGGCTTGTCCTGATTTGTCCTCTACACTGACGGCACAAAATCTCTGTTCTTACAGGTTCGGCAGCACGTATGTGACTCCACTGGTGTTACACACGTTCATAGGTCATTGTAACCACTTTCCATCAGGTGGGCCGTGTGCTTGTCTGCCACCTAAGTTGTTACGTTCGTCTGTGATCGACGTAAATAGCCTAATGAGCATGAGATATGCCTATTATATAATACCATAACATTTCGTATAAAATTAGCATTCTTTATATAAACATTAGCATAATTGCTTCTTACCATGGGTCTAAATAGCGTTGTGTAGAATGTTGTGTATAGGCAAAACGCTTCAGCGCCATCCATTTTCAGGGCTGGTTGCTTCGGCAGGTGAGTCGTTGGCCCTCTAGCGTTCATGAAGTACTATATTGAAAAATTAATTTAAGATAATTATAGCCGCGTGGTTTCCGACAGAGTAGAATTTGGACCACCCTATCTCTTCCCATGCGGTGTTGTACAAGGCGACTAAGGGATAGGGCTGTTTAACATCAGACAGATATATACAGCCCAGATGCCTCGGAAGGTTGCAATGTGTTGTGACGGGAGATGAATTCCGGGGTCATCAGTAGTCTTTGTCTAAGCTTAGGATGATTTAAGTTCAATATACGGATCAGACCTTTGGGATTTACTTTTAGTCTTCCCAGGCCAGCCAAATCCTTACCAGCCATTGTTAGAGCCGTTAGATTTATGGTCTCGCTATCGTCTATTACCACCTTCAGGTCGGCTGTGGTATATATTGAGTTGGGTTGTAGTGTAATGTGTTCTTTGACCCTCTCTTGCTTGGAACTAGTCGATTCCGTGGTTGTGTGATGCACTGGAGTGCCGCTTGATGACGATTTAGGTCTGGTCAGGGTCAATGTTGTGATTTCAATTTTCTCCATCAAGTCAGCCATAGATTTTGTCATGTGGTTGACTTGGGTGGCTAGTTCTTCCTGAAAATTGCGATCATGGTCTAACTGTTTCCTTAGAGACTTTGATGCCACATGTAGATCATCTTTCAGATGCTTCAGTCCCCTCAAACCATCGTGGACGGTTTTGGCATGCTGAATTGATAGTGCTGTCTGAATCCCATACAGACAGGAGATCAGTCCACCGTATCCCATCAATGCGGACTTGGCTATTGTGGGCTTTAGTACCTCCCAATCTGGTCCAGACAATCTAACCACCATTCTGTAGATTTCACTTAGGTTGGTCTTATCCATTAGGTTCTGAGATCCTAGATCATCAAGAACCTGAAGAGTGTTGGAGGATAGTGGATCGGGATCTACTTTTAACATCCGGGAGAAGTTGGCAAACGGAGTTAAATCGTGACATATAAGTGGATTGCACTTCGGGATAGGGATATCGGAAGGATCATACCCTTCTTCATAATTGTTGGAGGGGTCTTCATATTCAATGTCTGGATTGATGGCCTGGTTGGTCTCGAGTGGTCTGCTTGGGCCTGGTGGGGTGTCTCTGTTCAGCCTCCCCATCTCCATTTGAGCGTCTTCGGAAATTCCAGGTAGTTCTTCCTGCTTCGACATAATGGCTCTTATCCCCGATAGGGAGGAAAGATCGAATGAGTCCATTTTTTGAGGAGAAGGGGTGTGGTGAATTAATGATCCACAGGCTAGGAAAAAGATCCCAATCCCTAAAAAGATGATGGCAATGAGAGCAGCTGTAGATACTGGAATATCTATAAGAAACAAATCGAGAAACTCAAAATGAGATATTACGAGAGAAAGGAGATCAGAATGATCCGACATATAAAAAGAATAATAGTGTTTATATCGATGTTTTCTTTTCCCTTTCCTTGGTTCTTCTTTGGTTTTTTTCTGGCCTGTTCTTCCGCCAGCGCATTTTTCTCAGGCGTGTCAGTCAAAACAGCTGTCTTTCTTAGACGGCGCTTTGTAGCTGTCTGCAGTCTAGGTGGAGCCTTTTGTAAAGGTTTTACCATCTCGGGATTGAATATGGCATTTGTCTTGTCAGGTGTTAATTGTTGATTAATTTCAGGTGCAGCTGAACTACTCGAAGGCTGAAGGTGTTCCTCATTTAGCTGATCTGTCGCGCAGGATGGTTCACAATTTTCTTCTGCAGGGATTTCAGGGTCCGTAGCATTTATTTCGGCTGAACTGCTCGAAGGCTGGAGGGGTTCCTCATTTGACACAGTGTCTGTTTGTAACATTGGCCGATCTGTCACGAAGGATGGTGCATAATCTGCCTCTGTGAATACGTCAGGCTTATAGGGACATATTCCAGCCTTTTTAAAAGCGTTCATAATAGTTACAGGGGTTGGTGCTAAAGGCCATGCTTATTTAACAATTCCGGGACTTTCATAAATCGACATTGTTTTTCCCGGGTTATTTCGTAGCCAGTTGTCCTGCGCTTTGGCACAATACGATTTAAAAGGCCCATTGATGCCCATATCCAGTGGCTGCAGCCTATGTGTGCAGTGAGGTGGGAACGACAGCATTATTATTGAGTTTGATTTAGCTTTCTCTACTACATTGATGTCAAAGTGTGACGAGTGGTTGTTTAATAATAGTAAAACTGGTTCTTCTGGAGTAGGTTTGGTGAACTTGTTGAAATGGTCCATATATGTAAGGAATTCAGTGGCAGTCATCCATCCTGACTTATTCCCAGCTCCAATAGACTCGGAGGGCCCATCCCTTAAAAACAAGTCTTCAAATTTTAAACGGGGAAACACAAACATTGGCTGAATAGTATTTCCTGCCGCACTTGCTGCTAACTCCACATTAACTAAGGTTCCACGCTCACCAGACACTATAGCACCGACCTGTTTTATACCTTTTTGGGCTGCTATCTTCTTTGGCTTTAACACAGTCGTGACTCCAGTTTCGTCAAGGTTCCATATTCTGGAAGGTGGCAACTTATATTTAAGTAGAATATCGCCGAGCTTAGTAAAAAATTCGTCTACATTATATTTGTTAAATGCAGATGCACGTCCTGCACTGGTCGCTTCTGGTGTTCGTATGGACAACATTGGGTTCCTTTTCATGAACCCAGTGAACCAATCTTCCCCAGCTTCTCCATTCTTGTGCCACGAAGGGGGTATGTTCCCCATAGAAAATTTAATTGCACATTCATAAGCGAGTTTTCGCACCTCTCCAGGCAGCAACCCGAAATATATTGATGAACATTTTAAAATGTAACTCACTAGCTCTTTTTCCTGTTCCGTGGTGAACACTAATCTGCTTTTGTAGCCTAGAACTCTCCGTGCTCTCAACCCAGACCAAGCCCGCGGCATAAATAATTTTAACGCTAGAATATTAATACCGCGATGCAGGTATTAAGTTACTTATTATGAGAAACCCTGATGTCTCGACCTACCAACACGGAACAAGCCAAAAATATACAAGTAGCTTATTTGTGCGCTTTTCACAAGTCAGCGTCTACAGAATATTCGATTTGAAGAACTAACTACAAACTGGAATTTTAAATACGAGTTAAGTATTAAAAACAAAACCATTTTAACGGGTTCTAACGGGATTTATTTGGAATTATTTTCAGATGGTCAAAAATCCGTGACCATCAAAAATCTGCTGAAAAATAAAAGAAACGCCTAGTTAAGTAGCGAGCGACGCCGCGCTCGCTAATCGTACATTTACATTATGCTATACATACGATATAACGTCGCTATTGTTATATTCACAATAGGTATCACGGGGCAACTTAGGCCTGCTCTAAGAACTTGGGCGTTGTCAATGATTGCAACCTATGAACAAATCTTTAAAAGTACTCCAGTCAGCATAATTCCCATAATATTCGTATTCACTTTGCAAGCACTATCATATTTTATGTCACATTAATCACGAAATCTACGATGTATTCTTTGCAATATTAGCTTAGTTATTGTGTACTATGTGTTGTAATGTTCATTCATATCAATTTACTTTCAATTTCACAAATACTCAAATACTTCCGAGCTCAGAAACGTATTTCATAGAGCACATTTTCGTTTTCGTAAAAAAATCGTATATTTAGCAATTATAGCACCGCGTGCGAACATTAAGAGGGCGTAAAACGTTCGGTAGCAAAGGTAAAGGGTATGGAATGTTGTGCATAGGCACACGAGAGGATTCATTAAGGCCGGTGCAATTTTTTTTTCTAATTGGTTGGTTGGTTGCTAACTAACTACTTACTTGCAGTAGTTTGTTGGTGCTCAATCAGTATTTTTGATGTGAATTTGGATTATTTTGTCGTACAAAATGTACTCTTTTTGATATACGTTTAAATACCATCCATATTATAAATACTTACAAAAGTATTTTGGTCTGTCTGTCTGTATGTTACACTTTCAATAGCTGAACCGAGGTAGATTACAGTAAACAGGAAAATCTTTGTTTATACTGTAGGAATGTTATCTACAATTATTGGCGATAAATAATCTATATATAATTATTATTTGTAATTATATAATACAAGAAAATATAACAAGTAATTATAGTTATATTAATAATATCAATAAGTAAGAAGAAATAGACAAGCACACGGCCCACCTGATGGGAAGTGGTTACCGTGGCCTATGGACTTGTGCAAAACCAGGGACATCACACTCGCGCTGCCGACCCTGAAAAAACCTCCTAATGCCCCTTTAGAATAACCCCATACTGTAGACGTAAGGGAAGACCGCAGCAGGGAGTTCATTCCACAGCTTGATTGTGCGTGGGATGAAGTTTCTTTCATACCGCAAAGTGCGTACCGTCTCAGGTTGCAATGTGTGGGGTTAAATTGGCAGTGGTCCTCTGAACCCACAGGCTTAGTTGGTTGTGGCTGCAGAGCATGGACACGAAGTTATTCGATTGCCTCCCTACCATTGCCAGTATAACGCCATCGAGCTTATTTGGGCACAAATAAAGGGTCATGCAGCGCGGAACAATACTGAACCACCCTTCAGTACTGCTAAAATGATGACTCTGCTACAAACTGCATGTGCAGAAGTCACTACAGAAGACTGGCGAAAAGTCGTGGAGAAGACAAAGAAAATAATTTTACAAGATTTTGAACGAGATGTGAGAATAGACAATATTATTGAAAATGAATTAATAATATCTCTGAGTGCTGACAGCAGTGATGAAGATAATGGGTCTAAATTACCCAAATCGATTGAGATGGGTTTGTCTAGGAACGGGGTGGAATGTTCCTGTGACTAGGCAAGGTGATCACGCCTGGCGGGCCGCAGTTTCCCCCCTTACTTATGACTGATTGCTCTAGAATATATGTATAATATTATCAAAAGTTCACACGAATACTAACTTTTAATCTTTCGCGTTCCAAAATTTCAATAATAATAACATACATGACATAATTGAAACCTCACTGTCAACTTCGGTATTTTCCGTGACCCATTGGCAAATCAGTTAATCACGTCATATTGATGTAGCAAACAGAATATTTATTTACAGAATATTTGGATTCTTAGTAGTCCAGTAGGCGTCATTGCGTTATCTATAGATAAGTGATAAGCATTGGATTTGATGTCTTTAAAGTGATAAAGTAGTACCCAAGTTTACGTCCATTGTGTATTGTATCTGACAGATATTTAATTGTTAAAAATACAGAATACCTAAATAAAGTATTTAGGTACAGCATTATTAATAGAACGTCAATTTCCGCTTTCTGGATTTTATGTCAAATTAAGAAGGGTGAATAATTTTCAAATCTGTCTGCGCTTTACTTCAACAAAAAAATAAAACAAGTGCCACAGTCGCTTTACCGGTGACTTTCTTGTGTGGTGGGTCGGCGTGAGGCATTAGCGGCCAGGCTCGATATAACAAAGTCCCTGTCTGGCACAGAGGTCTTCTTGCGAAGTTGTCATACTATGGACTCCCCGAGTGGTCCATGCGAATAATAAGTGTCAATTTCAATATGCACTTCATTTGGGTATAATACATATTAAATACATTTCATAATATATATTAAAAATTCTGCTTACCAAATACTGAAAACACTGACAATAAAATTGATAAAATTTCATTATATTAACGTAAGCCTGGAATTTATCAAACGCTTAGGCTATAAGGTAACCAGTTACATAAGTTCAAAAAATAATGCAAAATTATCCTATTAATATAATGATACACAATACATGTCTGAACTATACAAAACGAAACGTAGCTTTTATATGAATGTTAATTCAGAATATTGTTCCTAATCTAAATCTAGGTTTGGGAAATAACAACTAAAATATAAACCTAGATTTGAACTCGTGCCTACTGCTGGCTAGGCAGAGGGCAGAGGCGAACAACCGGGCGCAGATACGATCCGGTTGCGGTTTTAACCCGTACAACACGAGTTATCCCGCGGGAATCGGGAAAAACTTCCTCTACTGAATGTTACAATATTATATACATTATGTTTGCGGTCCACCTCTCGTAGCAGCTACGCTGAAACGTCTAAAGCTACACTAAAACTAAGATTAGTTAAATTTAATTCCATCATACACATCGGCCTTACATCAGCCCGCCATTATTCACAAGGATTCCCATTAAAACTTTCAGGGAAACCTTGCGAATTCTAATTTTTATTTTTAAACAGGACACGTTAATTAGACGATTTGTCATCTTGCAAAATATCCTTGATGCTTTTAGATCCATTTGTTATGCTAATCATTCAACTAATAGTTCATCTATACTATTTGGGAATACATCTGTGTGTTTGTTCAAACAAAAAAGGAGCTATCAAATATATGCAGTTACTTAAATATCTCTGAAGGGATTCCGACGAAAACTGCACGCCGCGCACCGTCATGGGTCTTCAGATACCGTGGTTTAAGGTTGCTAGTAAGGCATTTCTCTCGCACCATCACTTCAATCAATGAAAAACCAATAATCATCTAAATTACACTTTAATACAAATAACTTAAACTGGTGCATCTAAAATTTCTATATGATTGTTATATTATATTCATACCTGTGGTGGATTTTATTACATACATACTTACATACATATAATCACGCCTCTATCTTCGGAGAGTTAGGCTGAGGTGAATTAACACCCTCATTTCACCAATCATTGAATTCTAATTTTTTTTATACCATTTAGGTGGCCCTCCTGATGGAAAGTGGTTACCGTGGCCTATGGACGTTTGTAACACCAGAGGAGTCACAGTTGCGCTGCCAATCCTGTAAGTACAGAGTTTCTGTGCCCTCAGTGTAGAAGACAAAGCGGGTCAAGCCTTTAGTCTTAAAATGGGCAAAGGAGAGTTTTTGACTTTTTCTGCACTAACGGCACAAAAACTCTTTGTTCTTACAGTGTCGGCAGCACAAGTGTGACTCTCCTGGTGTTGTATGTCCATATGCCACGGTAACCACTTTCCTTTAGGTGGGCTGTGTGCTTAGATCCAAAACGACAACTTAAGACTTCTTGACTGCTACACATCCCTGTCTAACCCCTTTTTGGATACTAAACCATTCAGTGTATGACCCATGTATCCTCACGCAAGCTCTGGAGTCCTCATAGAGAGACTTCACAGCTCGAATACGGTTGCTGCTCACCCCATACATAGACAGTACCGACCAAAGTTCATTCCTCACCACTTATTATTGTTGTGTAGTATAGATAGATAGTGCTTCCTCTCGGTGTCCGACAGCGGCGACCATTGTGCTTCCTTCAGACTCGACTTCTTTCCTCCATAGGGATGGAACATGTTCACTGAGAAGTCGGCTAGACAGCCTGTTACGCTGAGGCCACCCATCGCGACTGCGGGTTCTGCCATTTCTCTGTAGACGACATTGATAATCGATTAAGATAGAAAAAATTGAGTCGTGGACGAGCGGGACAGCGCATGCGCGAGTCGCGCTCACACAGGTAACAGACATGGCGTCGCGCTATTCATTATGGCAACCAATCTACTACTAATAATCGCAAACAAAAGGTTTACCTTTCACGTCGCTTCTCAAACTTGTGTGTTATATTCGGGAGATCACAAGTTAGGTAATTGCAAACAGTTTGAACAACAAGATTGCGACACTCGTCGCGAGTTTGCTCGAGCCAGTAAGTTATGTTACAATTGTCTAGGTAAGAACCATGCCGAGACCACAAAGAAAAAATGAAATTAAAAACGGGACACAGTGCAATCAATGGACCCAGCCAACGCACGCAGCCACGAAACCCACGAATCAGAAACAAAGCACAGCGAGTAGACACAAAATTCCCATTTACTTTTTCAGGGTGAGTAGAGCGCACTACAAACTATATGAGTTGAAAAAATCGACACGCATCGTTGGCTTAATTAATTGGTTAGTTGTGGTCAAATGTTTGATCAAATTTTACTGCCAGGTAATCTTGTAGAACGTATTTTGACGAAATTAATGATATAATGATAACAGAGCACGTCAGAAATACCCAAAAGGGGCGCGCTGAAACGTGGGTGTTAATTTACCTCTGCCTAACCCTCCAGGGATATAGGCGTGATTATGTGTATGTATGTATAAATAAATATACACATAAATAAATTGCGTGCATAGATACATACCTAAATATATGCAAATACATACATACATAAATCTTTACAAACTCAAGAAGATAAGTACTTATAATTTGTTATAACAGCAAAGGCCTTACTCTGATTGATGTAATTATTTATCTATACTCTACAAAACTTGATCTACAATTCCAAAGTGTACTCTAGTGTGAACGCGACCCGCCACGGAAAGTAAAGTCCGTAAAGTCGTTGGGCTCGTGGACCATCAATAATAGTTATGAAAACTATAATACAGAAATTATACATAAGTCATGATTAAAGGTAAAGGTAACTTTGAACTTTAACATAATAATATAGATATTTACTTGCAGACTGTGCATCTTTCTCGCATGTCCGGAGGATCTGCCTTCTAAACTACAACATGCGAAGTAATTAATGTTGCCGTGGTAATCGAGATAAAACAAAATCGTAAACGTGATAAACTACTACTACTACTTTACTTAGGTCGCCAAAATAGGAAGGTATGTTAGCAAAATAGTATATTTTTAAAATTTACTCACAGGTTTACACTCTAGAATTATTAATGGATGGATTGGTCATCAACGTATGTCAATCCCATACGTTGACTACTATTTTCTATTCTACAAACGTATTGTCACTTGTCTAGAGAGTCTGATCATTACACTCCAGGGTATTCCCCCTGCTCTCTAAACTGGAGAAGGTATAAAGTACACAAATAGTATATATAAAAGTCATTAGTTCTATAGTAACAAATCGTTACACAACGTCAAAGAACGTAGGCATAGACAACGCTCATTAACTTTGGCAGTTAAGAACCTTATCATTTAGACCAAGAAGTGGACCTAAGTCATTTTATTCCTACGTATGCCAGCAACTTTCCTCAACGGTATCCGTACCACCATCATTAAAAGACGACAGTGGGAACATTACAAATGATCAAATGAAAGTTGCCAACCTGTTCGCCCAACAATTTGAGAAATCCTTTGTAGTGGAACCAAAAAATATGACTATCCCTCAAGTACAAAAGCCGAGAGCTTCCACACGGCCTGTAAATGTATCGTATAGACATAAGTAGAAGAGATATGTACGTAGCGATTGCCTGCTAAAACAAGGTCGTGGTTTTAATTCAGTTCATAGACATAATATTTTTTTTAAACCACTTAAGTGGCACACAAGCACACGGCCCACCTGATAAAAAGTGGTTACCGTAGCCTATGGACGTTTGTACCACCAGAGGAGCCACACTCGTGCTGCCAACCCTGTAAGCAGAGTTTCTGTGACGTCAGTGTAGAAGACAAAATTCTCCAGTGAGCTCTGGCTACCCCCCCCCCCCCCCCGAGTCACGACGAGTTTTTTGAGATGTCGGAACAGGGCGATTGGTTCAGTTTATACGCGAAATCCTCAATCTGCTTCCCCGCAAAGCTTCCCTACTGGATGTTTTAAAAATGTATTCTATAGGTTTGTCCGTACCTCTGCAGGAGGCGCGTTGGGCCCCCGGGAGGCGGCGCAGGCGGTGTTCCCGTCCCTCGCGCGCGCGTTGCAGAAGTACCTGCGCGCCACCAGGCAGCAGCCGAGGCACTCTGCTGACTCGGTAAGTGGCAAGTCGCGTACTACTGACGAAATTGTGCTAGCACCCACATTTCGCCGGTTTATGTTTGGGTCCCAATGTAATAGGTGGCGAGCCTATTGCCATTAACCGGGCAATTATAAACCTGCAATAAATACACACATAACTTCGAAAAACATCGAAAAGTGGAACTAAGAAAACTAAATACATACATTATATACGCATGCCACACTACCCTCGCTGGCGCAGCCGGGTAAAAAACCAAATCATGGCAAGGAGGAGTAAGAGCAAACTCCGTGAGGCTTGCAGGTGAGGTTGTCTTGAGTTCTAAAGGTGGGGTCCCATACACACAGTCAATGCATGTAGCAATTGGTGTGTGAATGGGGACTACCAACGTCTTAGGGGCCCAAGCCAACCTCAACTGGTTGCTGGTATACGAACGCAAGTACAATCACGTATCGTTCTTGAATAGTAAAGTACTCAAATTGATCTTAATACCTTGGTATTCCCTCTTCCTGTCGTTCTGATATTTGGCACACCTGCTTCAAAATTAAATTGTAACTTGTATAGGGTCTCCCCACACCTGCTAGCCGGTATACCTACCTGTTGCCGGTTACCTGTAAGGGTAAGCCCTTAGGGTTAAAAGGTCCAACCCTTCGACAAACGTGGCCAGCCCACTGCTACTTCAGCTTGCTTATTCTGTGACCTATGTCGGTAACTTTAGTTCTCTGTCGGATAACCTCGTTCCAAATTCTATTCTTTAGAGAAACTCCAAGCATATCTAGCTCCATAGCCCGCTATGTGGCTTTTAAGCTATGGACCAACCCCACTGTACGTGCCCACGTTTGGGCACCGTAAGTTATCACTTATAACAGATAGGACGTGTCAAAACTTACGATATTATATTCAGTAAGGTATTCAGTTTTTCATCTCGTCAGTCCAATACCCAATTGAACAGCTGTCATATAACTATAATATAAATGTATTGTTACACATAAATAATTTTGTAATTCCATATAAATATAGAGGATTACAAAGTTATTTATGCAGTTGGTAGTATGTCATTGACAGCCGTTCAATTATAGCCCTATCCTCTACGCTCTCCTTGGATTGATGGTTGTGGTCTCAATCGACAAGATACAGTAATTGCACTTCGGCTTCGTTCCGGACACATTCCATCAAATAAATTTGCGTTCCTAATGCGGCAATCAACATCCCCAAACTGTACCAGTACACCATGATCATGGCGCTTGTAACAGCGCCGAAATATCGATTACTCAGCGAAAATAATAAACATGGTAAATATCCCGGTGAGTATTACACTATTAACACATGAGTAGATAATAGGTAATTTATGAATTCACACGATATGTAGAGTAGAACTTTCGATCGTAAGGCTGACTCCTTAACCACTAAGCTACCGATGCTACGTCTTTTTTGTTATACAGTGTTTTTATAATTCTACCCATTCTTATATTTATAAACTGCGTCGGCCTCCACATCCTCTGGTTCTATGTTGAGGGAAGCCATTCATCCAAGCGACACTTAAAGGTCGTTAGCGTAGCAGCTGACACCACTTCCTCGGGCAATTTGTTCCACAGTTGCACAATGCGGTTGTTTAATGAGAGGTAAGCTGTCAAAGAATGTGCATGTGAGCGTGTGAGAGTGAGGCTGTGACCACGGGGAAATATGTGAAACGTTGATTTTAACCTGTGCCTAAAAAAGGCCACATTCAGTGATTGTATTTTTCAAAAGAGAAGTAAAGAAACTATTTACTAACAAAGTATACTACACAATAAAGGAGTATCTTGAAGATAAAACTTTGTAAGTGATATAATACAGTTATTTTACTGACAAAATGTAATCATTCAAGTTATTGTACTTTCCGGACAATTAATTTGATATATTCATATTATATTAATGACACGACAGCTCAAACGGTGTATCAAGTTATTAGAAATTTTATAAACCTAAAGTTAGTTATAAAAACATTTTATATGCCTAAGCCTCGATATGCCTGTCAACCTCTCCCACCGGCTCCAATGGTGGGTTTATTCGTGGGTTCGTCGTATCGCTTTTTCTCACCTTTATACAAAAATACATTATACCTGCCAAAACCACTATGACCCGAGCAGGCCATCGCTCTTACCCTTGTTGGGAGCATGCGACAAATAACTTTCAGTTCTTTTTTTCTCCCGCGCAGTCCGTTACTATTATATTAATTTGTACTAATTGTTTGGTCATAATTAAACCCAAGTTTCAAAGTACGGACTCTTTATTTCCACGACCGAGACCCACAAGCAACGCCCAGTCTTCTACAGTTTGGTCCTTCACCCGGATTTACAAGCAATAGCCTGAGCGACTTAGGTTTTGGGCTAATATTATCACGCTATTACTCAAGGCAGCGGAGCAGTGAACATAAAATATATAACATAAAATTTGGCAGATTTTAATGTGTTATTAGAAGAGAATTATAAATTACATTAAATTATAAATTACGAGCTCAGCAATGATTGGTGAAATGTGGGTGTTAATTCACCTCTGCCTAACCCTCCGGGGATAAAGGCGTGATTATATGTATGTATGTATGTATTGTCCGAACTAAAGCTCTGTACCACATAGCAGAATAATCAGTCAACAGGAAGGGAGAAAATCAAGGTATACAGATCATTTTGAGACCTACCTATCATATTTCCCAGTTTCAAAGCAAACTAAATTTCGTTTTCACCTTCAAAGAGTGATTGAGTAATTAACAGGCAACTAATTAAGTGATACTACGATACAAGTAGAACCTGTATTGATTTTACTTGTTAATTAAAATTCCTACCAATTTCCTAAATCAATGCAGCAGTGTTCTCGCTCACCAACTTACCAACATCATGAACCGGTCGCTAGGAGCCGGAAAGCTGCCTCAAGAGTGGAAGGAAGCCTTTGTAACTCCTATATATAAAAAAGGCGATAAGCATCTAGCTGGCAATTATCGACCTATCAGTCTAATACATGTCCCTACGCAATATGTAGGTACTAGATTGTATTATTTTGTATGATTGTATGTTAAGTTAATATCTGAATGTCGATGATAATGATGCCCAGAAAAACTCAAATGAGTTTATGTGGATATACGTATAGAAGAATCTGGATGGTTTCCGGCGAAGGTTAGGTGACTCGGTGATAAGACCACTTCCCCTGTAAGGAAAAGATCGCGGGTTTGAATCCCGCGTGAACCGTTTCAATTTTTTCTATCTTAATCGATTTGAGAAGTTGTCTACATGTCATGCTCGCGACTGTGTACACCGGAATACCATTTAGCTGAAAATTGGTGGGAATGTAGTTTAAAACCAGGAGACGGACATATGATACTTTTCATCCCATCCGGAATGGGATCTGAAATCTTTGCGGGCAGAGCCGCGGGCAACATCTAGTATGTATATAAAATTCATTTCATGTCTATATATCTACTCGTGAATGTTTAAGATATTGGATCATTCATTTATCATTCCCGGTCAAGAGCGGAAATGTTCCAATGGGAATCGCTGTGATCTAACTCTTTTAAATTGGTCAACACGGCTATATAGTTTAATTTGAATTGGCGAATAGAAGGCAATCTTGTTACATTGGGGCCCTGGGTATTTTTCCAAAAATTGGGGGTAGCTGTGAATTTTCTTAAGGAGAATATTGAATTAGTTTTCTTCTTTGTCTTAGTAGGACTACCTATGTACAAGGAACTAATGCTCTCATCTAATTCAGAGTCTGAATCGTCTTTTGCTAGTTTCTGATAATTATTAAAGGAAGGCTTCACAAATACGGTATCAGAGACTATCGACGAATTACTATCGTATGTGCAAAACAAGATTTCGATAATTGACGAGGAAAGCTTGGTCAAAATATGTATATCGCACTTTCGGGCGGAAGAAATAGAAAAAGGAAAGACGTTATTATTTGAATCTTTACCGGCGGATAAGCGGAAACCTACGAGAAAGGGACAAGGCAAAGAGAATCGGACACTTATTGACAACATTTCACTACAAGCTAATATTGATATTCTTTCAATAGATATACCAAAAAATGATTACAGAACTTCATCAAAAGACTTCATCGAATGTATTCAAAATATAGATAAAATAACTAAACATATTTCTTTTGACATAATGTTCACATAAAAGTGGGATATGTCAACTTAACTTCACGCCGCGATCTATAAACCGTTAAGTATTTTCAATACCAACCCATAATTCTAATCACTGTGTGTCTGCAATTCATTAATTTTCCAAAACGTATGGGAATCTAATAATTGTAAATATAACGCTTCGGGACTCTACCCACCTGAAATCATCCATATCTTCCTATATATACTATATATATGTGTATGTATCCTATGTATATATATATCTCCGTTTTACGGCGACGGTGGGAGCCATCTGCCGATACTCGTTCGAACTATCGGCACCAATGAATTGAAATGAAGAAAAGATCGCGGGTTCAAATCCCGCCTGATGTGATTCCAATTTTTGCCCATCTTAATCGATTTGAACACTTAAATTATAATAAACTACCTAACAACATTAACATATATACATACATAAAATCACGCCTGTCTCCCATAGGGGTAGGCAGAGATCACGGATCTGTCTAACGTCTCGGAGTATCGACGGAAAAAGAGTACATATGCCATCTAGAAGACTTATTGTTTTGTTACACCCCATAAATGTATAAGTTACCTGGTAGGTACTGCCTACTTCAATAGAACCCTTTAGTACTTTAATATAGCGAAACTCATAAATATGAAGGATAAAAAAATCACTTACTCATAGCTGATATAGAGTACATCACTGCGGGGCAGCAACTCCTTCTTTATAAAGCACAGGTCCGGTCTCATGGAGTACTGCTGTCACCTTTTTGCTGGAGCACCTGCATACCAGCTTGACCCCTTCGACTCAGTGCAAAGACGGGCATTGAGACTGGTTGACAATCCCATACTCACAGGTAGTGTGATCCTAGCGGGTATGGAATGCTATATTCCAAACCGCTGGATCGCAACAGGAGAGAGCAAACGCCCGTGGTTTAATAGGCCCTGCAGAGAAGCAAGAGACCACAAGCAATCTGCATACAGAGCTTGGACCACGGCTCTTGCCAATAAAGATCCGAATATCGCTGAAGTGCTCTCACGGCAAAAATAATATACGTATAATTAATCTGCCGAGCATATTAACTACAATATAAATGATAATGATAACTCCATTATATTTTTATTTTATTTATTTACCTTGAGAAGATTTATTTGATTGTACCGGTTAGGTTTTTTTTTATATACACGTCAATTTAGTCTTCAGTTATATATACAAACAATATACAAACTAATATATATACAGACAGACGTTCAATTAAAACGCGACATGTTATGCCTCAGTGGCAGGTTAACGAACTTTTGTTTTGCAAATAAGTTCATAGACTCTATTATACTGTTACTGGCAACACTCAGAACATACAACCTTTTTTAACCTGTGTAAACATATGTGGTCTATCATTCTTTTTTTCTTTTTGATGGCTTCTACAGTAAGTCGCCGCAATTTTGCCAATGTCTAGTAAATTTCTTTAAAATATTAATGGCGAGACGCCAATGTCAAGTTTTTCTGGTTGCAAATTGCTTCTGTTTCATTTAGTCCAGGAAGTTTGTTTAAAGTATATTTTTGATCTTTTGCATTAGGACAAGAAAACAAAATTTTTTGTCCAGGATCCATTTTTAAATAATCTGTAGTATCATCTAATATAGGCCAAGTTGCTGTTGGAGTAGAATTGTGGTTGGCTCGCTTTGTTGCCTAGGGGACCATTTGCATCGCATACAGACTTAATCTTTTGGATTGTACGTGTACGTGTCTAATTCTATTTAGGTTTGAGAACTGACTTCATGAACTAATATGATTAAGGGTGTGCAAACAAAACCTATATAAAAAAACCTAAACAAGAGAAAGACAGCAGTCGGGTTAATTGCAATTAAAATATGCCCAACACTGTTTACTAGTAAGGTCGGGAGCACATCTAGAGAACGACAACGAACGGTGGAATGAAGGGGAAAAGTCACGGGGAACGGTGAAATCCTCTGAAGCATTTAGTATGATAACTATTCGAATAAAGCTTCATTTTGCTTGCCACGTCAACAGCCTCGGTAGCGTAATGGCCAGAATTCGAACCTCTCCATCATAAGACCGACTCCTTAACCACAAAGCTTCTTAACGATGATAGCTTAACATAATTCAACTTACCATGAAAGACTCTTTGTAAAGTCCATTGATAGAGCCTGAGTCGCCAATTCGCGAAAAACAAGCTGTGCCAATTGGGAACATGCGTCACCTGGAGACCTGACCAAATTCAGTCATTTCCTTCCGGCTCAAAATTGGCAAAATACAGTTAAGCCAATACCATTAACGATTTTTGTTATGTTTCGTCGATATGTTTGTCTGTGTGTCATATTAGAGCAAATATCTAAACCTAGAGGTTCCCAGCGGTGAGCAGAGCTCACTGGAGAATTTGTAGCACGAGTGACTGCAGCAGCGCCATTGTTCTACTTCTAACATGGCATATTATATTGTAATACAATTGTATTACTTAGTATGCCTTATGATATGTATATGGCATAGCTTATATATAGTTGTTATAACACTGGCATGATTACAATTTTCAAGACCTTCTCTAGTCTACCTAACAAATTTGTAAGGGCTACACGAGCGTTCACGCACGGTTTTTCCTTTTTCTTTTTTTTAATATAAGACTCGTTTTGTATCGACCTCGGAGCACCGCGAAGGTCGGCCATGATTGGGTGTTATTCTTTTTTTAAAAAGCCTTCGAAGTAGAAATCGTCTCAGATGCATGGCTCGAGTCAACAATAGCGTCCGGAAAACCTCTGCCTAACCCTCCGGGGATAAAGGAGTGATTATATGTATGTATGTTTTATTTATTTTGTTAATTGCGAAAATGCGCATTTATAATAAAGTACCCAAGTATATGTAAATATAGTCCAACAAAACTATACATACTATTAACCTTTTTTTATGTAAAACTATACGTTTGAAGACACTTTCTCTGGACAGCTTAGTGCTCGAGTTTGAAAAGGGTTTTGACCGTGAAACTTCAAAAACAATTTTATTTGAACCTTTTTGTTTTGTATGCGAGTCGCATACATTGACGTATCTGCCAAGAATATATGATATTGAATGGACTGGCTTTACCGCATTCTGCACTCGGAACTTTGCGAAGTTCGTAATCTATAGTGCTCTAATTCCTGTGGGTTCGAGAGGTTTCGCCTTGCAGCTGTGTGGAATTCGTGAATTTATTAAAGGCTAACTTGTGTCTATGGCTTAGGTCGTTTAGGTACAGCAGCGGATTGCGATTTTTTTGTACATAGGACACGTCAATTGCCTCGCCTGATGATCAGCTGAAGAGAAAGTTTGCCACAAGAAAGATGGCTCTTCCCGCATGGTCTGTTTTGGAGGAGCCCAACCAGATCTCGTGGTGGGCGTTAAAATCCCCCAAAAATACCATTTCGGCATTCGGAAATCGCTCCTGCGCATCATCTGCCGCCTGACTCAGATATTCAAAGAGTCGAGTTGTCTCAGCATCTCCTGTATGGGAACGGTAGAGGCACACATAGATTTGACTCGTAGACAGGTGAGATATGTATTGACGTGACCTGTATTAAAAAAAAAGTGTCATAACACACGTCAAATTACAAATTAAGAAATAAAATAAACTTATCCTCTGAAAATGCTTCATTTACGTCATATGGTCCTCGGCTGAGTAGAATTTGGGCCACCCTATCTTTTAGCATTGCTTTTGCCGTAAATTAAGAATTTATAAATACAGCCAGCGACAAAAATAGAAGCATGGTCTAGCACCCTCGCATGTCGCAGGAATCTCTAGTAATTTTTTTTTTTTATACCAGCATAGTTTTTTAGATATTTTAATAACTACTTGTATATATTTTAGTTGTATATTAACAATAGGTTAGTTTACTCATACCAAATTGTATTAAATAAATAATTACTCATACTTGTGCTATAAAACAACTCCATATTACTTGAAAATTAAGGCTGACTTCTGTCATTAATTCACTGTCTAAGGTTTACTACCTCAATAATCTGTTACATCATGAGTCTTCCTACCCTTCTTAAGTCTACTAGTTGGTATTTTTTGCCAAATTATATCAAGATCCCGTTCATAATATCGATAGAATTTAACAACTAAATAGTTTGCTATTGGCTATGGAATATGCGTCCTATCAACCGCTAGTACCTACCTACTGTCAAACTAGTTTCGATCGTTTAGTCAGCAGTCGGGTAAATTGCAATTAAAATGTACGGTAGCTTAGTGGTTAAAGAGTTGACCTTACGAGCGTAAGGTCTGAGTCCACCGCGGCGTGGCTGGACCAGTGTCGTCAATACTGTTATTTATTAGCCTCGGACAGCAGCATCAGCGCGGAAGGACACGAAGACACAATAGTGATCCGGACTTCCATATCAAAAACGCCATAAAGTCAACAGCTGGTCATATAAAAACAAATAGTGCATACTATGTTGCCCCAGTCGGACTGCTCAATTGGGCAGAAATACTACCGTGTCCTACCTCCTATTAGAATTTGTTAAGCTACGTTGACTGTACCTATAGATTATTTATTTATTTATAATTTATTGTACACGAACTATTTTTCTACAAAAAGACGAACCCATGGAGGAGAAACGTCAAGCACGTGAAAACACAATCAATAGTGTAGTCACTTTCTGCGTGCTTTGTGTTGCTATTAGAATAGGTAAGTGAATTGGATCTCAAATTGAACTTTCGTGAGTGATATTTATGTTAATTAAAAATGTAAGGTTATGAGTACGGAGCCATATAAGTTTCGGACTTCAATATCAACGGGGGAAGCGTCCCGGAACACATGTGTGAATAAAACCGCACATTCCTAAGACTATTTTTTATATTTTTAAATAGATGTATGTAAATATTTTATATGTATTTAAAAATATAATTTATATGATGTTACTTTAATAAAGATAAATAATAATAATAAATATTGTACAACATTCTAACTAATGCTATCAAGACCCTAGCACCCACATTTCGTCAGTTTATGTTTAGTTCCCAATGTAATAGGTGGCGAGCCTATTGCCATTAACTGGGCACTTATAAACCTGCGATAAATACACACATAACTTCGAAAAGTCATTGGTGTGTGTCATGGTAAAACCTGGAATCGAACCACGATGTCAATGTTCTTTTTAGAACGATAGCGAGTTTCGAGAAATGTATTATGTAGGTTCTGTGCAATCAACATATGCTGTTGCTCAGACAGTTGCCGAGTCACGCGTCTATAATTTTCTACCAACAATTTATGTTGTGGATTATTGCAAACATATTCTGTATCCGTAGAAGAACCTGAAGAACTCCTAAATAATTCTTCTTATCGGTGGTATTATCTATTCTGTGCTATTGTGACGGCCAATTGTGTATACGTGACAAATCAAGGTAAAGATGTTAGGCCATGACTGAATTTTGCTTTAGTTGTAAATATCGCCAAATTATTTAGGTAAGTGCCATAAAGCGTTGCCATCGCATGGGAAAGCCTGCTGCTCCTCATAGACATCGGCCTATCCTGGTGAAGCTACAGCATATGTCTGTTCGGGATCAAGTGTGGTTTTCGAAGACTAGACTAAAGGGTACAGGCATTACGATGTCTGAATTCCTGACCAAACCCCGCCACGACCTCTTCTTGGCCGCTCGGGAAAAATACGGAGTGGCAAAATGCTGGACCCGGGACGGCACAATATATGTACTCGGCGAAAAGGGGCAGCGTCGCAAGATCACTACCGGAGCTGATTTACATCATATTCCCGTAGTGGCGGCTCAGGACAGTAGTCAGCCGGAACCTCCCGCAGCCTCAGTGCCCAGGTTTGGACTCACAAAGCCTAAAAGAACCATTAGGAAGTAGGTAGCTTTTGGCTGTAGTTATTCGTGTCATTGTTGTGCTTTCTTGTTCTATTGGTATGTGTATTGCGTTGCACCATTTTAACATCGAGGGTACTCCGATTATTGGTACGTCGTAGTAATAATATTTTCTTTATCATGTTTATTTTCTTTACTATATATATTTCAATCATTTTGACAAATGGTTAACAATAATAAGTTAATTAATCACCGTATATCACTGACATGACAGCTGACACCTCTGTTGCTCTGTCATAGACATAAATTCGCACCGATATTCTCGTTTCACGTTCTTTGTTGCCTGAGAGGTGGGTGGTGCGGTGCGGTCCATACCTCGAGTACTGACATTCTCGTTACGTGTGTAGAATGTTTCTGATTGTAGTTAGTACTTTAGTAGATCGTAAACTGTTTATTTATGTTTATTTATGCATAGTATGTAATGCAATTGTATTTTTAAACTTTTTATTCTTTATTTTTCCCTTCTCTTGGCTCTGTATATGCTTCTTATATGTTTCTTGTTGTCTTGTGTTGTGTATCGCAGAACCATGTTACAAAATTGTGTTGTGTGTATTGTAATTCCTTATAATAGAACTTTGTGGTTAAAGGTTGCCATATTCTGTAGTTTTAAATGGCACCTAAGGTTTAATAATTTAAATAGTGCTCAACTGGCGGGTGGACTGTATTGCCTGGATTACAGTAGACCGTGTTAAGTTTAGTTAACATAATTAGGATATATTTATATATATATTATATATATTATTTATTTATTTTCATAACGTTGCTATTATACTTATATACTTTTATATTATATTACTGTTTTACACATTAAATGTACATGCATGGCTAGCGGTAGTGATAGCGATAGTGAAATTTACTATTCGTTTAGTGACGACGACAGCGACATACGTGATGGTGGTGCTGGTGTTCCCGCACTATCTGAAACTCTTCAGAATCAATTTTCCGATGTTCCAAGAAACTTTAACGTGGTCCATATCAACGCTCAGAGTATTCCTGGCCACTTCCCAGAGATGCTGACAACTTTTGGTAATAATAATAACATTCATGCTATATTAGTTTCAGAGTCGTGGCTTAAACCGTGTCTACCCACTAACTCTTACTCACTACCTGGCTTCACACTTATCCGAAACGATCGTACGGGTAAGAAAGGTGGTGGTGTTGCCATATATCTCCGTTGCTCTGTCGCCTACTCTGTAGTTGACATATCGGCACAGCCGCCCGCATCGAGTGCTGGGGAACATTTGTTTGTGGAAGTCGAGCTGCATCACTCAAGAATTCTGCTCGGTGTTTATTACTCTCCTTCGTTACTTGTAAACTTCTTTTCGTCCTTTGATAATCTACTACATAATCTCACCCCGTCGTACAATCACATCATTATCATGGGTGACTTTAACACATGTTTATTAAAAAAAGATACTCGTTCATCTTCTCTTCTTTCCATTGTACAATCAACTAATCTCCATGCTCTCCCTCTTAATGCCACCCACTTTTTTCCTGACTGTGCACCATCTCTTCTTGACCTCATGCTAGTTTCTTCTTTAGATCATGTCGCTAAACATGGGCAATTGGCAGCGGATATGTTCTCCTATCACGATCTTCTCTATCTATCTTATAAAGTCCGCCCACCCAAGGCAAAACCGAAAATACTAATGCAGCGTAATTTTGGTGCAGTGAATATTGATCGGCTCAGACAAGATGCAAGGGAGATCGATTGGGCGCCCTTATTAACATCAGACTCCCTAGACGAGAAGGTTAATATTTTTAATACCAACCTTATCGCGCTCTACGACAAACATGCGCCCATTCGAGCTATAAAACTGAGACACCCCCCGGCACCGTGGCTCACAGAAGACATAAAAAAATTAATCACCAAAAAAAGTGCAGCTAAGTTTAAGTTCAAGATGCGACCCACTGATCGAAATAAAGAAAGCTATCTGTCGATCCGTAATCACTGCAACAAGGTGTGTAGGAACGCACAACGCCAACATGTCCATGATTCTGTACAAAACAGTGATCCAGCTAAAGTCTGGAAATTCCTGAGATCGATGGGAGTTGGAAAGCAACGCCAAGAACTAATTCCAACACGTCCCGATATTAACGCCCTTAACCAGTATTTCTCTGCTTCGTCCAATTTCAGCGGGACAGCTAAAATTAACACTCTGAATCATCTTTCATCGCTTCCAACCCCAGACTACTCCCCATTCGTCTTTAGTCAATTGACCGCTTGTGATGTTGAGAAGAGTATTCTGTCCATATCATCTAATGCAGTTGGCTCTGATTCTATCAGCCGCAAGATGGTGCTGCCCGTCCTTAGTGACATTTTGCCCATTATCACCCACATAATGAACCACTCCATTGCCAAAGGTACATTTCCTACAACGTGGAAAGATGCCCAAATCCTTCCGTTACCAAAAAATCCTAAACCTACATCTTTTACCGAGTACCGTCCTATCTCTATCTTACCATTCCTATCCAAAGTCCTTGAACGCCTCATCCAAAACCAACTTAGTGCATTTATCCGTATAAATAACCTACTTAACCCGTTTCAATCCGGGTTTCGTCCGGGACACAGCACCACAACCTCCCTTATTAATATTACTGACGACATACGGTTCGGTATGGAGAATGGAAATCTCACAATACTCTGTTTACTTGACTTTAGCAACGCATTTAACACGGTGGATTTCGACGTTCTCCTTGCCATATTAAGCTCTCTCAACATATCTCCATCGGCTATTGACTTGTTTCGTAGTTACTTGTCTGGTCGCCGGCAGCGGGTCCGACTGGATGACACCTATTCATCTTGGTCTGACACTGCTGCGGGTGTGCCGCAGGGTGGCGTTTTATCTCCTTTGCTCTTTTCACTATTTATTAACTCTATCTCTAATCAACTTCTCTCTTCCTACCACCTTTATGCAGACGATTTACAAATCTACTGCCAGACCAATGTGGACGGGCTGTCCCAAGGTATTGCCACGATTAATACTGACCTGGCTAACCTTAGTGCTTGGACTACTATGCATGGACTTAAGGTTAATCCCGGAAAGACTCAGGTCACTGTAATTGGTAGCTCAAGACTTTTAGCTAAGGTCGACTGGTCGGCACTGCCTCAAATTTGCTTTGAAGGTACTACCATTCCCATAAGTGATACAGTGAAGAACTTGGGCATATATCTTGACAAAACCATGTCATGGACGGCTCAGGTTCAGAACGTTAGTCGTAAAATTTTCGCCACCGGTGGATCGCTGAGGAGACTACGTAATTTCCTTCCAACCGCAACTAAAATTGAGCTAGCACAATCCATACTTCTACCTATTCTGGACTATGCCGATGTCAGCTATCTTGATCTTAACGAGGACCAACTTGATAAACTTGAGCGACTCCAAAACTTCTGTGTACGATTTATTTTTGGCTTGCGCAAATATGATCATGTTTCTGAATTTCGTAAAAAACTCAAGTGGTTACCAATCCGCCTTCGCCGGAATACTCATATTCTCTCTCTTCTTTTTAATATTTTATTTAACCCGACTACTCCTTTATATTTAAAAAATCGATTTAGATTTCTGTGCGAGAACAATTCCAGACTCTTAAGATCCACGGAAAACTTAACCCTGGCAATTGTGACGCATTCTACAAGCTTCTGCGATAAATCTTTCACAGTTCAAGCTGCAAGATTGTGGAATGCGTTGCCTGTAAATATTAGACGAGCACAGTCACTGTCAACATTTCAGAGACTGGTAAGGGAGCACTACCTAGCGTTATGAGTTGTTATGTATGTTCACTCTTTGCTTTTTGTTTATTTTCCTTTTTCTTATTTACTTCTAGCAGCTGTATATTATGTAATTGGTGTTTATTTGTGTGTAATTCACTTATATGGTATATATTTAACATGTGTATGTATATATGTAACTATAGTATATGTATGTTTATATATGGTATATATTTTAGGTATGTATTTATGTATCTGTATATATAGGTAGGTATTTATTTAATTAAATAATATAATCTCTTATTCTTCTTCACTTCTGTTCTTAAATGCTTTACTAGATACAAATTTTAATTAGTTTTAATTTAGTGTACACCGCAAACTACCCTGATTACTGGCAGCATAGTCCATACACTGGTTGTCTGGAAGAGATCGCAGATTGCGATAAGACCGCCCATTGTACAACTATCTAGAATGTATGTATCCATTGTATGTGTCCTATGTTTGGTGTGCAATAAAGAGTATTATTATTATTATTATTATTATTAATTAGTATAACTTTATTATCTTAAAGGTTTTATTATAGTTTTAGACTAGGACAAAATGGGTAATTTATAGGTAACATTCAGTAAATACAAAGCAATTAATTATTTTTTTCTTTATACGACTTAGGTGGCAGACAAGCACACGGCCCACTTGATGAAAAGTGGTTACCGTGGCCTATGGCCATTTGTAACACCAGGGGGAGTCACAGTCGCACTGCCAACCATGAAAGTAGTATAGCTGAGGTGTCCGAGTGGTTAAGGAGTTGGACTTGAAATCCAATGGGTTATACCCGCGCAGGTTCGAATCCTGTCCTCAGCGAAAGGTTCTTTTTGTTAATTTTTTAACGTTTGGCAAACTTGTAGCGACATTAAATACCCAAAATATAACTTCATAACGTTTTACTTTTTCAAAAATAAAATAACATGGGGTATTAAATATTCTAGGAAATTGTATGAGTGAGTTTATGGGGCTGATATTGGGCTCATATGAGGCAAGAAGGAAAACTTGTGCTTATACGTTCTATTTACAACATTTCTAATGAAAAACTCCCTTATTCCCAGTATTGTAAATAGCCATGACCGAATTATTGAGCGCGTAAACATAAATATGGTCTTATCCGACGTAACCCGCGTTACTGAGAAAAGCCGCGAAAAACTCTTGATGGAATTTGCTGTTACACATATTGAGAAATTCACTTGTACTTTTCCACATTACTTTTAATATATATTAGACCTGACCGGTTTCGCCTTACGGCATCCTCAAAGGTTTACAATTATTCATAAATTTAAAATATCTTCAGGACCATCTATATATTGTTGCCTCAAATTATGGGGAAAAATTTATACAAATAAAAATTATTTTCTTTGATTGTAAATAACGTTTATTATCAATAATACGTCTTTTACGTATGGTTTGTGCATTTTTGTGACTGTAGTCATCATGTCACGTCGTCATTTAAGTCGCGAAGAGATGTTAAAGGCTGTTGGTATGCTGCAAGCTGGACGAACTCAACGCGTTGTAGCGGCTTGATAAACCTGATTGGTGATTGGTTGAGGATTTTGTACATTTGTGTTCGGTTGATATACTTGATTGGAGTTCTGCTGAGGGCTGTTTGCATTAGCTCTGTCTTGAAGGTTTTTGAAGGCATCGGCGGGTATAAACACTCCAGCAACTAAGTTCTGTGGCGCCGGTAGACGAAACTGTTTTCCGTTGGAATGACCTTGGCAAATTCAACTGGATTCTTTACAAGAACATATTGCTTGTATTATTCGGCATGTTGAGCTTAATCAGTGGTACAGCTGTGACAATAATGGACATCATCAAACTTGTTAATGCTGAACCTGAGTAACACTATTAGACAATTGAACGAAAACAATAAGTACATTTATTCTAGAAATTCGAAAAAAATTTTCACGAAACTCAGTAGAACTGTAGCTAATTTAAGAAATGTCATTCAAAATACCGAAATTGAAAGTTCCGAGGATGAGAATGCTAAATTTAAAGCAATTAGCCAAAGTGAATTAAGTCTACGACACGAAATACTTATATGTGTAGGCTTGTAATTAGCAATATGTTTAACATAGTGTAATCTATAACCATATTCGATGCAAATAAATGAATTGAATTGAATTGAATATATATTATTTTTATTAGTCTGTAAGCCTTCCTAAAAGTAATAAATAAATGCAAGTATGGACGAAAGTTTAGTTTTGATTTGATCTAAGTGAGCATTCCAAGACAGACGATTATCAATTCTTAAACCCAAATACTTTTCGCATGACTTTTCTTGAAGGGGTTCGTTATTATTAATAACAGTGTATGAGTTGGTACAGTTTTATTTTTTGCTTTAAAGATGACGTAACATGTTTTCATCAGAATACGTACACATACATTTATTTAAATATTTTCGATTAAATAACTAGAACTCATGTAGTTCCTAGTCCTGCATTTTTGATCAACTGATTTCGTTTAAGGTGGCCCCTTCAACAAAAATTAGATCACGTTTACTTTATATTGAGGCTTGAAGTGGCCTATACTTTTAACTGTTAACAGAAAACCAACGTTTACTGCTACCACAAATAGACATAGAATTTGTTTGAGTATGACGTAACAGTGAATAATTTAATTTTTCTTTTATGTTCTAAAGAGATATTTTTTCTGGATCTGTAGAAAAATTGTGGGTTCCGTCCTAGGACACGACGTAATTTCCGTACAATTGAGTAGTACGACTGGGGAAGTACGTCCGCCCTACAGAATACCGCGGCTATAACAACTTCGTGTTGTGTTCCCGGCGGTGAGTAGGGTAGCTAGAGCTCACTGGAGAGTTTATGTGCTGTCAATGGGAAGACCAAAAGCTTGTCCTAATTCCACAGGCATTTTGATTTATATATTAAACGAATTATCGTAATTTTATACGAATTTATTTCAAAAGTTAGACGTGAACAGAATACAGATTAAAAATACCTGGCACAATGGTACCCAGTCCTCCTGGCTCCATGACCTGGCTGCCCTATTTTATGTATTTAGTGTAAGTACACAGAAAGCGGTTAGGATTTATTTGTTGTAAAATTGGATGGCATCTTTTCCGCCGTGATTTAGTAGTTATTGATATAGCTTTAGGTATTGCACTTTTCGCTCTTACTTTGGTGTAAACTTCTGATATGACAACCTCGCTCATATACTTTCTACTAGGAATTTAGTATTTCGGTTTTAATATTCATTAATTTATGGAACCAATTATTTTTCAACTTAAATATAGCACAAACAATTTAGCTTAGCTGCAGGGGTTAGAGGGAATATTAGTAAATTCGTTTGCTATTTTTTTTTATACAACTTAGGTGGCAGACAAGCACACGGCCCACCTGATGAAAAGTGGTTACCGTGACATATGAACGTGTGTAACACCAGTGGAGTCGAATACTCAGCTTGACGGCCTGATCATATGCTTTTTCACGCCCCGCTTAAAGGACCCGAGACTGTAGGAAGAAGGAAACACGTGAGCTGCTAATGAATTCCAGGCCTTAATGGTTTTTCTGTAGGGCAGAGGTACTTCCACAGTCAGACTGCTCAATTGGACGCATACAATAATAGTGGAGAATTGAATGGCACGCCTCATTTTTGTTCAAAACCCTTTCTTATTAGCTTTGGCTGACGTGCTTAAGTGTTATGACGTGTGAAGTGGTGGACCGGCCGACGCGACCTAGCGTGTTATTGTAATGTTAGGGTATGTAGAAATAATAGTGAATCACCGATGAAGTTGTTAAATACCTATATAAAGACATATGCTCACACCTATTTCCCTCCGGGGTGCTTCCATCCTTAGCCATACTTCACGAGCTTCTTCTACTGTCATTAAACCTTACATAACATAACATAAACTTACGCCTATATCCCCGAAGGGGTAGGCAAAGGTTTCGAAACAATCAACCTACAGGATTGTTTGCTGTCTTTTGTTATTGTGGAAATGTAAGAGTATTAATCCAGGTCCACTTACTAATATTATAAATATAGATGTTTATAAAGATGTTTGGATGTTTGTTATGCACGAGGCTCCGTCCGCGTGGGATTCTAAACCAATTCTCGTCATCCATGGAAACATCTTCACAAACTACAACGAGTCCCAATTTTCAAGTGGGACACAATTTATCGTTTGGAGTTTTGGCGCCAACATGAAGAAATATCGAACAAAAGATAATAAGATCTTATAAGTGACTAATATCACCAGTAGGTCAATTATAACAGAATTAAGCACCTTTTATAAAATATGGTATTTCAACGGCGTTTAATAAGAAGTGATTGAATGTTGCAAAAACCTAACTACTTTGCAAAATTCAACTACACAACAATGAAAATCCTACTGAGTTTCTGGCCGCATACTTCTCAGGATAAGGCCGCGTTGTGAACCCATGGTCAGAATAGTAAATAGTAGATAAAAGAGAGTAAAGTAAGAAAAAGCTGGTCAAATGTGAGTCTATAAGCCACATACATATTATTATAATCATGCCTTTATCCCCGGAGGGTTAGGCAGAGGTGAATTAACTCCCACGTTTCACCAATCATTGGTTCCACGTAATAGGGGGTGAGCTTATTGCCGTCTTACGGGCACTATTGTTAACTCAAGCCATGCATCTGCACGATGCTGGCCGCGTTGCCCCGCTGAATCGCAATAGCCAACCTTTGCCCCAGGAACGAGTAATTGTATTGTATTAAATTTCTATTATGATAAAAAAAAAGAATATGATTTATTTTATTAGATAATATTATATTAGTAACGGAGGGGGCTACCCAGTCACGATTAAACGACACTAAACTGTACACAAGTTTGTTGTTAAAATGTAACTCCACTGGTGTTACACACGTTCATAGGTCATGGTAACCACTTTTCCATCTGGTGGGCCGTGTACTTGTGGGCTTGTCTGCCACTGTATAAAAAACAAAAATCGTGTCAGTAAGAAGAATTTTTGCAAACAAATGTACAGAAAATTAAAAAAAATGGATTTGACATATATGACAGTTGTCAACGTATGTATGTCATAAACGTCAAATGCTATACATTCCTCATTCTATTCTACGACCCCCTATTATACGGGTATGGGCCAATGAATTCAATTACATATAACATAATCTCACGCCTATATCCCCGAAGGGGTAGGCAGAGGTGCTAGCACTCACATATTCTCAATATGTGTATAGGTTTTAACCGCGGTAGCCTAGTGGTATTAGTAACGGACTGCTAAGACGAGGTCTAGGGTTCGCCCCGCGCCATCCACACTAGACTACGCCAAGACCCACTGGTCCCACTAGTGCTGCGACAACCACCACCTCTGCCCGGCTATGCACTTGCTGACCCCTGAACACAATCCAACCGAGATTGAATTGCTATGGAGGGTTTTTCGCAATAGTGCACGGAACTAACATTAAACGTGTTTGTGTCGGTTTTTGAACTTGCTCGTACAATTCTGAATGCATACATTTTTAATTTACATTTTATTGACATTAATTCTACATACATATATACATAAAATCACGCCTGTTTCCCATAGGGGTAGGCAGAGATCACGGATCTCCATTTGCTACGATCCTGACGATATGACTCTCATACGTTAGTTTTGAATCGTGTATTACACCTAGATCACGAATTTCGTTCACTCTTAAGAGTGCAACTCCTTTCAGGGAATAATTAAATCTATGTATGTATGGTTTACGAGAGAAAGTTATAGAACACCCAAATTTCACCAATATTTGTATTCGGTCCCACGTAATAGGGGGTGAGCCAATTGCCGTATTCCGGGCACTATTGTTGATTCGGGTCATTCATTTGAGGTTGAGTCTGGGCTGTATCTGGTATCAATATACTTACCTGCTTAGGTTATTGCCCTGCATGAAGACTCATCCATCGTGTTAGCGTGGTTACCTCAGTGTCTATTTACTGTTCAATTGAATATCATTTTAACTAATTAATATGAATTAACAATCTTGAAAACGCTGAAAATGATCATAATATGCCTTTGACGCCGATTACACTTAGGTACATTACTTACAATACTTATTAGGTAGAAGTAGGTAAAGCAAATGTTGGCTGTACGCTCAGCTCGTGGTTATTTACAAACTTTACTGAATATCTTGTTGATATTCATTATAGTAGATTAATCCTGCTGAAACACACTTCAAAACTACCTAAGTACTAGAATTTGCTTAATGGTTTATTTACTAAAAATACTTACATATTTTGGTTGATTTTAACACATAATCAGAGTCGAGATTTTACCAGAAACTCAGGTAGTCTCTACAACGGCGTTTAATATTTTTATGGTGATGCCAGAAATTTCAAAGAAACTTTACATAGCTTAACTTGTCACATCTTAATGTCAGACTACGAAAACATTGTAATATTTTTACAAGTCGAACGGCTGCACGGATTTCGATAAGTGGGGTCTCGCATGAAAAGGTGTTCATATTTCGAGTGTCATGGGTACATAAAATGTCAACAAAAACTGTATGATGGATTTTTGATGAAAATGCGGGTTGTCAAAAAAAACATTAAAATTTATTGTGTTATGCCGTTAGCGATAAAATGCTGCCAAGATATATTACAAATATAAATTGTGATTTTATTTTTACAAAAGCGTGTCTCTGTTTAGTTCGACGTTCAGTGCGTGCCTACCCTCACTTTATTCACTTTATATCATAGCCCAAAAACTAAAAGTACTAGCGGTTGAGTAAGTCAAAAATCATTTATTCTGTATAGACCATTAAATCGGAACTAAAAAAACGTCAATATAAAAGAAATATGAAAGACTAGTTTAGCCCCACTTATCTAGAGGGACCAGCGGGTCTAAAAAGGCCACGTTGAGCGATTCTGCTAAAAATGAGTAACTTCTGAGTGATCTAATATATTTCTATAAAATTCGTTAAAATAGTCACTCATATGAGTCGCATTAAGTCTTAAAATTATTTACCAGGACGCGTGTTTCATTCTTTCTGCAGTCCCGTGTCCTTTAAGCGAGTAATGAAAAAGCATCTAATAGCACTGTTTATTAGAAAAATATTCTTAATAAATGTGAAGAAAACCATTCGGCACTTATAAACCTGCGATAAATACACACATAACTTCGAAAAGAATCGAATAGTCATTGGTGTGTGCCATGGTAAAACCTGGGACACGCAGCAGTCGGTGGAACTGTGTGTCACCTGTCACAGTTTTAATCGAAGCGACGTCGTCTGGGACTCGTTGTGGCGCGGCTGACACGGTGAGTGCTGTGGTGCCATCAATGAGCCTGTGGTTACGGCAATCTATAAGCAGATTATAAAAGCTTAAAAAATCTATACCTACTTACTTACCTCCCTATAAAGATTGTTTCTAGACTTTCAAATGTTAGCTTTACTTTCTGTTATATTATGGAGAATCAATGAATCTGTACCCCTACTACATGTTTTCGTATAACAAAACTGAATCTCGAAAGATTTTAAAGACTTAGGGGACTAGGACATCGCCACGGTAGTAGTTTCTACAAAACTCAAAATATGTCAAACCAAGAGAAAATGTAAGAGAGGTAATACGACAATAGGCTCACCCCTTATTACATGGGACCGAATTTAATGATTTTGTGAAATGTGGATGTTAATTCACCTCTGCCTAACCCACTGGGGATAAAGGCGTGATTAGATGTATGTATATATGTACATACATACAAGATATGCGGGAAAAGTACTAATAGTAACCTTTCTTGTATAAATATGAAGAACTCATTGAAACATTCACCATGTTAGATACGGTAAAATACTGCCAAAGGCCTTTAATGTTTTTTGTTATGTCTTTAACCTCATCAAAACAAACATAAATTCATTAACTACATTTTTATCTAAAGTGAAGCTACATGGGTCGTAGAGGGAGAATCTCTACGACATAGGTATTTCCTTTATTTTATATACGTTCCGTAGACGCGACAAATCTCTTTACATCCAGTATTCCTAAACATTAAAGTCATTGTTATACAGTCCACCAGTATTTCAAACAGACATATCTCATAAATATATAACGATGGCAACGGTAACAGATTGAGTTTTTTAAACAACAGTCGACAAGACTCGTCTGGTTTAATTCCACATATAGCCCTAATGCATTTCTTTTGAGCAATAAATGCCTTATTGCAATCTGTACCTACTATTACCCCACACTATAAGGCCATATCGTTATAAGTGCATAGTGTTTAACAGAAGTACGTTTTTTTGGAAAATGGGAGCCCTAACAAGTAGACAGAATGCTGGCGTTGAGGAAGCTGATATTGTCTCCAACCATGCATATAAATACCCACCCAGATATCTGGAATCGAACACAACAATGAGGTATTACGTGGGCGGCCGTTTCCTTGGCAGCAGTCCCAGTCGCATTCGAAGCCTTCACCTCGGACTCTGAGGTCCGCTTTACCAGGCTAATTACGGATTTGATATTTTACATGAAACGTCTGCCATCGTTGTTGGACATTTTGGGCTCCACCCATAACTTCTGCCATAAATGTTGGTATGGCACCATTATAATTACACATATTGATAACTCACTTGTACTTTTCCATATTACTTTATTGCATATTACACCTGACCGGTTTCGCCTTAATAATATGTTTGAGTGTCGCAATGTTTCTAATAGGAATGTTCTTAAATGTCATTATAATCCTTTGAGGATGCCGTAGGAAAGGACCTTAAGACTTTTATTGAAGAAAAAACAGAAATTTAAGAAAAATTGGTTTAATTAAAAAATTGGTTTTAACAATAGACACAAACTTTATGCAAGGGTTTATTTGTGTTTTAATAAGGTGTATTACCCCCACGTGCCCTTATTACGGATTCTAATCGATGTTCTCCCGTTTTGGAAACTTCACAAGCCGCAAATACGGATTCATCATCTGAAACACAATTCAAAGGCTCTAGGGTGTTCGTGACCTCAGGATTTCCAATGATGCAGTAATGGTGCAAGGTTTTTGAGTAGCAATCTTTGGAAAACGCTTTAGAATGGTAGAATGGTAGGTACCTCTTTTTTATACCACTTAGGTGGCAGACAAGCACAGTGGTTACCGTGGCCTATGGACGTGTGTAACACTACAGGAGTAGAATATGTTCGCTAAACTCTAAATTGGTTCTCATAATCAATCAATTAGCCTATTGCAGTTCACTGCTGGACATGGCCTTTCCCAATGTATACTTACCACGGCATTCGGCTTCGTCTAATATTCCGTTAGATTAGTAGTTTTAGTTTTAATCTTCGCCATCACACTATCGAAGTGTCGACGTCAACCCGCCGCGGGACATATTTGCTGGTGCGATCTCTATATTCGGTTGCATACATTTTATACGGTTGCGTTCATATTGACACATGATAAAGTGTGTTGTGTCGGCTTGTATTGCGTCGCGTTAGAAGTGAGCAACTCGATAGAGAGATCATGGCAAAAATCATAAATTGTAGTCCACGAAGCCTTAGCCTTCTAACCTATACCTGTCCAGGTCGGGGCACTTAGTGTCCACATTGCAGAATTTAACCAGCCAGAAATAGAAGTTCCATAAAGCCATCGGCAAATATAGACGTAGATTTATTTATTTATCGAAGTGTACCGTAACCGCTTATCAATTTTCGTGATATTCTCACATAATTATTTTTAAATGTGTTTCAGCGCCTACGCAATTAGCGTCAGCAAATCCGCGCGCCCATATAATTAATTAGGACAAGTTATATATTTTTTACTTCTATCTGTCACCGTCTATATAGGTAATTGCCGCATCGTGAGAATAAATAAATATCTCAAATGGAGAATCTAGTATTTAAACAGTGTTGACACAATCGAATACCTATAACCTAATGATTGTTTTTATATGTATTTATAATTATTTATGTATATTTCGGCTTTTTGCATCAAGGACTTATGGAACTTTTGACAGTGACTTTTTCTTAAATAAAAACCTAATCCAAAATCGAGACTTCAATTTTATTTTACTATTAAAATTAAAATGTGGATTTTTTCTAAATTTATGAAGTTGACATATCATGTTAATTTGTAGCGAATTGGGCAAGAGCCAGCTCGCAGTACTAGACAGACTGACATTTTTGGGACTAACACTGGATGCTGATGATTCCTTCGATTTCGCTAATGGGTTGTGGAGGTCAGATGGCGGTCACTTTAGAAAAAATATTGAAGTTCGGCTCAACTTCAATATTATTTAATATTTTGTTAACGTTCAACTAGAAAAAGCGTATCCCTCTCACAATTATTAGAGCCAAATTATTAGAAACAACCGCGGTAGCCTAGTGGTATGGGTGATGGACTGCTGAGACGAGGTCTCGGGTTCGATCCCAGGTTTTACCATGGCACACACGAATGACTTTTCGATGCTTTTCGAAGTTATGTGTGTATTTATCGTACTATTATCTGTTCTTGCTTAAAATGTTTACGATAAGCCCAAACTCATTTGTCACAGGAGGCGAGCGAACGCGTCGTGTAAATTCCTTCCCGACCAAGATCAACTCACCCAACTCTTATGTTGCGGTGAAGAATGGGAGACGGGTTAATGCTGGCCCTTCTCAAGCCCTTTGCTATAATGTTGTGTTTAGTTTGTTGATATATTTTACTATCTAGTACTTATAAGCATTAACTAATACGATGACAGATATTTATTACTGAATGGTGTGTTAGGAGATAGTGACTAGTTTATTAAGTACACAATAAATAATAAACGATATATAATACATAGAAATATGTAGTTCATACCTTGATAAGAAACAGATTCTCTCTTTGAGATCTATTGAAATTGATTTTAATAATTTATAATTTTGGTAAAGACTGCCAAAATTATATGTCCTACATCCTATTATATTCTACTTGTATTATAAATGTGTAAGTTTGTCAAGATGTTTGTTTATTACTCGATAACGCTCATACGGCTGAACAGGCCTGGCTGGAATGTATAAAAATTAGAAGTACCTACTGCTTCTGAGAGGTTCCTCATCACCTGCGAGTACCTATTAGTTTTAAAGTTATCGGGATATTTACCATGTAGTGTTCTTAGTTTCCGATATTTTGGCGGGACCGGGAAACAACCGGGAACAAGCCAAAACGAAATCGCGAGTGGATACAGTAGTCAGCTAGTTGATTTATATATCTCAAGTGCTAATCGTGATGGTTGCCACGTGGTTACTGGTTGCCGCGTGGTTTCCGACAGAGTAGAATTAGGGCCACCCCATATCTTAGCATGCGGTGTCGTATAAGGCCCTAAGGGATTGGGCTGTTTCACTAGGCCTAGGCCTGTCCTGTGGCCTGACTTACGCACCTTTATTAAAATAACTAAAAGATACTAACAACAACATATAGGACACAATTATGCACTTCGTATTGTAGTTAGATTCATCGCTTCTATAATATAATATTTCCAGTTCCGTCTGTCCTACCCAGTTCCCTTCCCGCGAAATCAGTCCTGGGAGACCCCAGCCACTCCACGTGGTGAGCGTTGAATTCCCCCAAGAATACTAAATCCGCAGTGGGGTACTGCTCAATTACGCTGTCCGCCGACCGTTGCAAATGCTGAAACAGTTGAGCCGTGCCCAGGTCAGCACCCGTCTATCCGGTGTGGCGTAGGTAATATATGAGCAGTAGTAGTACGTTTGACTGCTATGTGATGCCGCGGGTTCGATTCCCGTTCAGTGTATGTATGTACATTCCGCATTTTAGATTCCATTACACAGGCTCTCCCTCTGGACCTCCGAGTTCGGGAGGTGGCCTCATTATACGAGGCCAAGAGAGGGATGCCCCAGTCATGGCTGGGAGACAGGGAGGTCGAACGGCTGGCACCTGTTTCGGCAGCCCCGCACCCCGCGGTCTTAGTCGTCCGCAGTCTAACAAAACACTACATTCTAGGGAAAAGTCATTAACCAGGCACTTATAAACCTGCGGTAAATACACACATAACTTCGAAAAGCATCGAAAAGTCATTGGTGTGTGCCATGGTAAACCTGGGATCATCAGAAGGTTTCTTCATGGTCGGCAGCACGAGTGTGACACCCCTGGTGTTGCATACGTCCATAGGCCACGGTAACCGCTTCCCATCAGGTGGGCCGTGTGCTTGTCTGCCAACTTAGTGGTATAAAAAAAAAATAGGTAGTTTAAGTCAAGGATGGCAATACAATTTTATTTTTTTAATAGCAATTATCATTATCATCACTTGGTCGCTGCTGTCAACTGTCAAGTCACTTTCGAACCATGCTCGAAACTACCCGTCATACATACATATAATCACGCCTTTATCCCCGGAAGGTTAGGCAGAGGTGAATTAAAACCCACATTTCACCAATCAATGAATTCGGTCCTACCTAATAAGGGGTGAGCCTATTGCCGTTTTCCGGGCACTCAAGCTATGCATTCGCAGCGAAAATTAATGGGTAATGCCTGCTATCAAACTTCGTCGATCTTTTTAGTCTCAATTGGGTTTTTGTTTATATTTAAATTTTAAATTTAAATTAGAGTACCAAAAAATAAAAATTCTGTAATTTACATACCTACAGTTTTTAGATTCTTGGTTTTACACGCGTCTATAGACCACGGTGACCACTTTCCATCAGGTGGGCCGTGTGCTTGTCTGCCACCTAAGTGGTATAAAAAAATAAAACTTCTGCTGTTTTTATAGAACACGTTAATATGAGTTCAACTCGCCATAGTAAGCTGAAGGCAAAGTCCCAGAAAAGAGAATGTACACCTGCAGACTCTAGTGTAGGGCTTTTCCCGCGGGAGCGACGAAGGATCGCAAGACAAGCTGCCCGCGTACGAAGGCAACTCAGGCGTCGGAGGTCGGTGAACGACCTCCGCCCCCCATGAGCGCTGGTCTAGGGGTGACAGGTGAAGCCGCCTGTCACCCTGGCAGAAGCAGGTCGCGGCAGTGGCTAACCGCAATTGCCATCTCCATCGCCAGGTTCATGCTTCTCCGCCGTTAACCTTGATCAAAATTTAAGTTCACTGTCGTTTATTAAATGATAATGCTCGTTTCATTTTATTGTTAACCACGAGGTCATTTTGAACTATTTTGCGGTTTAACCTTACAGTTGTAGAAGTTGCATGATAATGAGTTGTCAAATCTGAAACTTGGTAGCTTTATTGCTTTTAGGTGGCAAACAAGCACACGGCCGACCTGATGGCGAGGTTATTATGGCCGCGGTATTATGTAGGACGGGATCCTTCCCCAGTCGGACTGCTCAATTGGACGGAAATACCGTCGTGTCCTACCTCCTAAAAAGTTGCTTAGTTATTATACATATATTCTTGATTTATCTGACGATGTGCGGCAACATGTGTGAATATGCTAGTATCTTAGACCAAAAGCCCTTTTATTAGAGGTTTTCCAAACTCTGCAGCACGCAGTACTGCTGCACAGCACTGCTGGTTATTTTTTATATAGGAAACATCAATTAGACTTCGTCTTGCCTGATGGTAAGGTTAATTTTTGATTCGTTTAGGCTAATTTTAAACGAAGGTTACAGTGAATTAGCTGCTTCATAGGTCATATATGTATAAAATATATATTGCCTATAGGTATAATATTAACGTAAAGCAGGCTGCAGTTCGTGGACAGCTGAAGATCTATTATCCTCTATCCACCCGCGGCAAACGAATCCTTTGCCACACAAGTTTTTGGTCGTGTTTAATGTTTTGGTAGTAAATTTTGTTTTTGCTCTGGATCGTAATTAGTTAGTTTGTTGATGAATGATTTCTGTGAATGTAGATTAATCTTATGTATATTTTGGGTGAATATATGGCATATAAGCCTGTACCCGCGAAAGTTGACATTGACATTGACTGGACAGCAATAAAATATTTTTGAACCTTTACGTAAAAACAGGAAATAGAGAGCCTATTGCCGTCTTCCGGGCACTATTGTTGACTCGACTCATACATCTGAATCTGAGTTTGGACTGTAGGTATATATCTGTCTGATGTTAAAAAGCCTTATCCCTTAGTCGCCTTGTACGACACCGCATGGGAAGAGATGGGGTGGTCCAATGGATTGGACTGTAATTGATAGAACTGAATATTTGAGCTAGTTTAGATATAAAATCGCTAATGGAAGGAATTTCTAGAGCATATTGTTATGTCTGATTGGTATTTGAGGTCACACGACTGAAAAAATAGATACCCCCACTCTCCCACCTGATGGAAAGTGGTTACGGTGGCCTATGGAGGTGTACAACACTAGGGGCGTACCAATCGCGCTGCCGACCCTCAAGAAACCTTCTAATGCCCCTCTTGAAGAACCCCATATTGTAGGCGCTTGGGAAAACCACAGCAGGGGTCTGTCTACTGAAATGACATAACCATTTGATTATAATCGTATTAGCTACAGGCAACACCAGTACGATCTTGAGTACAAGGTCTCAAAATGATCTTAATAGCAAAAAAATCCAATTAAACTGCTTCATTGATTTAAATTGTAATATTATCCGAACTAAAGATGTAGAGAGGTTTTGTGCTGTCAGTGGGAAGACCAAAAGCTTGTCCTGCTTTGTCCTCTACACTGACGGCACAGAGACTCTGTGCTTACGGGGTCGGTAGCGCGAGTGTGGCTTCTCTGGTATTACACACGTCCATAGGCCACGGTAACCACTTTCCATGAGGAGGGCCGTGCGCTTGTCTGCCATAAAAAAAAGTCAAGTATCTGAGGCGGAGTCTTGGTTGTATATATCTGTCTGATGTTAAACAGCCCTATCCCTTAGTTGCCTTGGACGATACCGCATAGGAAGAGGGGGTCACATTTATTTTATATAAAAAAAAACAAGTTCTCTAATTTATCTAGGCAAAATAGTTGCAACTCAAGAACTTGATGAAGTTTTAATCACCTGTATATTACTTGTAGTAAAAGCTTATGAGGAAGACAATTCTTGGGTTATTGATGTGCTAAGAGGTCAAAATGAATTTCTCTTACTAGATGCTCTCGACAGGTTGCAGCGACGTGCGATCCGCATCATTGGGAATCCCGAGATCACGAACACCCTAGAACCTTTACAGCTGCGTAGAGATGTTGCGTCCATGGCTGTATTTTACCGTCTGTACCATGGGGAGTGTTCTGATGAGCTAATGTAGAACACAGTCAGTAACTATACATTTGTAACCTCAAAAATTAAAAACAAACCATAAACCATAACCCCCTTTTGATAGCAAAGTTCCATTAATACAATGTCGTCAAAATTCAAAGCAGCTTTCAATTATAAATGAACATACACATACACTTGTTGGCGAATATAAAAATATATATAAAAATTAATAGTTGCGTAGAGAAAGTACATCAGTGCTACATAAATTATCTCCGATAATGTATGTTAACGGGACTAACGCGATCATAGTTTAGGTACATATCATACATAAATGTTTAATGGAAAAAGGTTGATACAGTGAGCATCGTATGTCGTGAACGTGATCGAGATCGGGTTCGAGTTTGTAGTGAGAGTGAAACCAATAGTAGTGCAGATACGCGTAGTAAAAGAACTCGAAAGAGGGTAGATCGATATAATTACTCCTAGAAGAAAAAACTTTTTCTTTGTTCACCGCCACTGGATAACTTTTGCCGATCGCACGGTCCTATACCTATACAATATTTTTTCAAATAAAAAACTGTTGTTATATCTAGGGTCAAAAATAACTTTATATAAGTTTTAACAGTTTTAAAAATATTAGTTTTAACCCCCTTTTGAAGGTGGGAAAAATCCATTCACAAAAAGTCGTTTTTCTCAAAACTTACTCAGATTGAGTTAGCGCTTTTCGGCTTATCAGGGAGGCATGGTTTTATAAAAGTATACGAAACAATTTAGGGGGTACGCATACCCACAGCAGTATATTGCTCACAGCTTACACACAGGAGGGTTATGATTTTGACATGCTATGTACCTAGTATGTATGTAGGTTCATCTGTTCGTTCATTGCTCCTCAACATCTTATTAGAACTGAACAAATGAGGTATCGTGAGAAGAATCTAACTCTTAAATTTCTAAAAAACATAAATTTTTTCTATCTTAATCGATTATAGGTAATTACTTATAAACGATTAAGATAGAAAAAATTTAAGTGGTCCAGGCGGGATTCGAACCCGCGATCTTTCCCTTACAGTGGGAACGCTCTGACCACTAAGCCACCGAACCTTTTTTTTTACGTGCCAAAATCCCCACGGATACCTCCCCACCGGAGCCGGTGGAGGAGGTTATGTCGGACTCGAACCGACAAATCGGTTGCCATATTGACGGAGAGGCTATAAATAACATAAGCTATGCTGACGATATGGTGTTGCTGAGTCCATCGATCAGTGGTCTCAGGCGGCTTCTAAAGTTGTGTGAAGATTATGCGGTGGCTCATGGGCTCAGATATAACGCCAAAAAGAGAGGTCGTCTTTTATCGCCTTAACGTCAGCAACCAGTGCTGGAAGAGATTCCAGTTGAAGAACAATCCTGTTTAGTTGCTCCTGCATCTTGTCCAATTGCCGTGGCTGAGGGGAAATCGGAGTCGGGCACGGAGATGAGGAAGACTTGCACTTTAGGCAACGCCTTCACGTTCATATAAAATTCGTCAGTCTCTAAATTGTGTTTGTGATGGATGTTTATTATTGTTATAAAGGGGGGAGTACTATGACGTGCTATGCGTCATAGGCAAAGTACACTATAACTAGGAAATAATATTATATAAACAGCACGTATCAATAAACAATAATGTCAGCACTAAACTTATATGAGTAAAACCCCACTCTTAATCTCAGTAAAATCATGTTTTTAGGAATGGGTTTAGGTCAGTAGTGTAATGGCCAGGATTCGAATCCGGGACCTCTCGATTATTAGGCCGCTGCAACTACTAACCTACAAATATTCTACACCCACTAAGCTATAGATGCTACCTAACATACCTATATAATTTGTTGCTATAATGATAATAATAGCCTCTGCCTACCCCTTCGGGGATATAGGCGTGAGTTTATGTATGTATGTTATGGTGCAAACTGTAAAATTTGTCCTCTAAAGAATATAAAAATTAATTACAGGTACATAATTTGTTTGTTGAGTTATTTTACAATGATGATCATTTTGGATGTCATTTTGTCTATAACTTCCAGTAAGTTTAAAAATTATATCACGCGAAAAAGAATTCCGTTCAATTCATGGTGAGACATTGAATGAAACTGTAATAATTTTAAGCGACTTTAATAAGAAATTAGGTTCTCTCCGAGGTGCTATTAGACTGTATAGTGTATATATATTTCCCTTGAAGGGAAACGGAATTTTTAACTAGCTGTTCCGGCATAGTAGAATTTGAGACATCCCATCCCATCCCATGCGGTGTCGTACACGACGACTAAGGGATGTTTAACATCAAACATAATTATTGTAGAAACAGGACAAGTTTTTGGTCTTTCCACTGACAGCGCAAAATCTCTCCAGTGAGTTCTGGCTACCCAACTCACCGCCGGGAACACAACACGAGGTTATTATGGCCGTGGTATTCTGTAGGGCAGAGATACTTCCCTTTATCTCAAATAAAGTAGTGTTCATTATCTCGTCTCGCTGGCCTCGGGGGAGAGGGAGGGGGAGGGGGTATCCGAGTGGAATAACCAACGTAGTACTATCTAATTATAATATGTAAATAATACGTAGGTACCTACTAACTTATAATACGTAAAGCAATTTTCAATGTAGGTTTTCATTAAAACATTATTATAATAATTAACATGATTAAAATTGCCTTCTCGTATATCTACGTAAACTAATTAAGCGTATCATGTTGATAATATTTAGGTACCTACTTACCTTTAATATTTCAGGTGGCGGTGAGTCTGGGCTGTATTATATCTGTCTGATGTTAAACAGCCCTATGCCCTTAGTCGCCTTGTACGACACCGCATGGGAAGAGATGGGGTGGCCCTCATTCTACTCTGCCGGGAACCACACGGCAAATTATAATTATTATTATTACAATAATAAATTAGATATTATATACAAAAGGGTTAAATGACTCATATAATAGATTAACTAATTGTAAAGTATGAAATTATGTAGGTAGATAATTGTAACATAACATAACATAAACTCACGCCTATATCCCCGAAGGGGTAGGCAGAGGTGCTAGCACCCACATTTCGCCAGTTTATGCTTAGGTCTCAATGTAAATAGGTGGCGAGTCTATTGCCATTAACCGGGCACTTATAAACCTGCGATAAATACACACATAACTTCGAAAAGTATCGAAAGTCATCGGTGTGTGCCATTGTAAAACCTGGTATCGAACCCGAGACCTCGTCTCTGCAGTTCATTACCTATACCACTAGGCTACCGCGGTTATATACATACATTAGTTTATATAGAAAAAAAACTATCAAAGAATCTTTAGATGTAAGGTTGAAGATACCTTCTTCCTACAGTCCCGGGTCCTTTACACACGGGACACGTTTTAGTAAGTATTCTCTTTATTGCGGCTTCAATGTGTCTCAACTTGCTCGATTGTGTTGAAAAATGGTTAATTTTTTGTTACCGATGTCAAATTAATGAGTAATCTTAATATATTTCCTACTCACTTCTAGCGCAGGTTGCTTGGTGGTTTAAGGATAGACCTACAGAATAACGCGGTTATAATAACTTCGTGTTGTGTTCCCGGAGGTGAGTAGGGTAGCCAGAGCTAACTGGAGAGTTTTGTACTGTCAGTGGGACGACCGAAGGCTTGTCCTGCCTTGTCCTCTATACTTACTCAGCCACATTTCATATGTGGGTAGTTATATACGAGAATCGAAGATTTTGCTATCTAAACCGTGTCCAAAATCGTTTTATCCGAAACGACTATAAAATCAGAATGAACAAATATTTCATATCGGGATATTTACCATGTATTGTTATGACTTTCCATGAACACGGACGAACTGAAGTAACTGGTGAAAAGGTTGTAGTTGATGCATGTTATTAAAGTTCGAAAACCTTCGAAAATAAAAATATACGTATGTGTAAATAAATGCTTTTATTGCTACTCTGGTTTTAGATACTACTAAAGTCACGTGAACATTCCTCCTGCATCTAGAACCCGCAGATATATGACCGCCGCGTAAGCAGTTTTAGAGGCGTCACTGAATCCGTGCAGTTCCAGATAGTCGCTTGACTTTGTACCAAGCCAACGAGGGATTCGAATATCGGTAGATAACTTTTGTATCCTGGGCATTTTTGCTATCTATTACTCTGTTATCTGTTATTTTTCTAGATTTATGTTTTAACATAGTAATTTAACTTCATAATTATTTATGTTTGTATGTTTTTCTTATACCACTTAGGTGGCAGACAGCTTGATCTTTTATTTTAATAGCATCTTATTGACAACTATGTGTGACTTGCCCGCCGATGAGGATTCCCGGCTGGTAGTACACTGATGTGCCTGTCTGACTCAGTTCCACTCTCGTACCATTAGTCACCTTGTCCAGCAGACGGATCAAACTCACTTCGTACTCTCTTACTATTGATGTTAACCCATTTCTAACATATACGATTTAGTTATAGCGTTTGAGCGTTCGTTTAAGCCCTTTTCTAAACTTGTTCTCTCATTATCATTATCATAAATGTCATTAAAATCAGTTCAATGGTTTAGTTATGAAAGCGTAACAGATATGCTGACAGACTAACTTTCGCAATTATAAAATTAATAACAGAAAACTAATAATCAAATCTTCAAGAAATAAAAACGCATTGTTAGTGACGAGGTACTCTACCGAATGGCATAGAAAAATCTGGAATCGTCAACAAAAAGTCACAACGTACCTACAGGTACCTACACTCTCAAATATAAACAAACAATAGGTAAATATCGTCACACTCGTGCTGTCAACCCTGTAAGACAAAGCAGGAGGAGCCTTTGGTCTTCCCACTGACTACTAAATACTTAACTCACCTCCGGGAACACAACATGAGGTTATTACGGCTGTGGTATTCTGTAGGACGGAGGCACAATCTTTGCTAATTATCTGATAATAATTCAACATTGAGAGAAACTTAAAGATACAGTAACTTTAAGAGACAGATACTTTAAGATACAGGAACTTTAAGAGACAAGAACTTTAAGAGACAGAAACTTTAGGAGACATAAAATTTAAGAGACAGACATTTCGCCAGTTTATGTTTAGGTCCCAATGTAACAGGTGGCGAGCCTATTGCCATTAATCTGACACTTATAAACCTGCGATAAATACACACATGACTTCGAAAAGCATCGAAAAGTCATTGGTGTGTGTCATGGTAAACCTGGGATCGAACCCGAAACCTCGTCTCAGCAGTCCATTACCCATAGGAAAAGTTAAGGGGAAGGCAAAGTCACGTTCTAACCGTGCAGGTCTACAGTTTCCCGTCGGTCGTATACACAGATTGTTGCGTAACGGCAATTACGCCGAGCGCGTCGGTGCCGGTGCACCTGTGTACCTAGCCGCCGTCATGGAATATCTGGCTGCCGAAGTACTCGAGTTGGCCGGTACATTTCATCACATCACATTACATTCAATTAATAAAAAATACAATTAAAAATACCTATACAATTTTAAAATTGTATATTGTGTGTTCCAAATATCAGAACAATCAGTCAACAGGAAGGAAGAAAACCAAGGCATTAAGATTATTTTGAAACTTTGTTCCTCAAGACTCGAGACATGCATCTGAGGCTGAGTCTGGGCTGTAAATATCTGTCTGATGTTAAACAGCCCTATCCCTTAGTAGACTTGTACGGCACCGCATGGGAAGAGATGCCGGAAACCACGCAATTAGTTTGGTATAATCTACGATCGGTGGATTTGAGCTCATCCTCCACCGAAGGAATCCCAATATTTTAGAGTTGGGCAGAGGTGAATTAACACCCACATTTCACCAATCACTATTTTTGACTCTAGCCAAGCATCTGAGACTGAGTCTGGGCTGTATATATCTGTCTGATTTTAAACAGCCCTATCCCTTAGTCGCCTTGTACGACACCGTATGGGCAGATATGGTGTTATAATTTATAGATGAATGGCGTAACTCACTTTCCTGATCTATCCCATCTCTATGGGTCCTCGAAAGAGAAGTTCCTATCACTGCGATCTCCCGGAGGCCTTTTAACCACCTTTAATGACTATGGGAGGGAGCTGCCACCTCTCACTGAGAGGAAAGAGTGCATGTCACTGAGCGAAGGCGCTGCTTGTTTTGAATCAGGTATAACAATTTACTGTGCCATATATTTGATAAATGTATGTTAATGAACTCCAAAGAATAATTATGCATAAAGAAGGTTTTCAGTGTCTATCTTCAAAACACGCCCAAGAAACGTGTACTGCGCGAATAGAGCACATTTTAGTTCGAAGATATATGTCCCGAGCAATATGACTTGCATGCATGCTGGATTCCAATTCTGCTAATTGTCAACCACTCTGACACTACTAACAATTTCATTGAATGTTAAGGACCGGTGCAAATATGTGCATATGATTTCAGAGAAATCTAAATTTAACGGTTCATAATTTATACTGAACTGATCTAATCTTAATCGTAGCAACGAGACTAGCAGCACTGTTTCTCATTGCGGTATGGAAGAAATTGCTGGCGATTGATAAGAAAATAGGTTATTTTTAAGCTCTGCATGAAAACACTCGTCAAAATACAAAATCGTCCGTGCTTGTGTCACACATTAGTAGCGCGTAATGCAAATGTATGGATTTCAATAGAATAATGGATTTATCTCAGTCTAGGTTGCGTTTATACGTATATAGTTCATAATAAAAGTAATTTGAAATGTAATGTGGAGAACTTAACTTGATTATTTATATTCTGTCTTTTTTTTTGGGAATCAAAATAATGAAAAGTCGTATTTTAGTTTGGTTAAGCAATATTTTATTTTGCAAGTCATATTTTTTCGTTTCCTTCTTGGTCATGTTGTATGCCGCTTTAGTGGCGTTGTCAGGAGTGTACGGAGTTGGCGAGGGGGGCAATGCGTCGGGGTGCGAGCAGTCCGGGCCTGTCCAGCCGCGGTTGCATACGCACTTGTTTAGGTTAGAGCACATCTGGAAAGTGATCACAAAATACATGTCACACTCGCGCTGCCGACCATGAACAAACCTTCTGATGCCCCTCTTGAAGAACCATATTGTAGGCGCTTGGGAAAACCGCAGCAGGGAGGTCATTCCACAGCTTGAGTGTGCGTGGGATGAAGTTTCTTTCATACCGCACAGTGCGCACCAGACAGATCCGACCAAAGAGAATATGTTTAATTTTTTTATAACAATGATAGAGTAGCAAGAAACACAATGAAATTATTGACACTTTTTGTCTATGGATGATAAACATCAAATCATGACAAATTCCAAAAAAAAAATGCGACTAAAATCAAAGATGAAAATAAATATCAATAAACACCACAATTAGGTGAATTTGGTTTAGACGATCATTTTCCAAGAGAATTACTATTATAAAATATTATAATATAATAAACTAAGAGAATTGATAGTTATCACAAATAAGCTTGTCTTTAGCAAAGCAACATTTTTATTTAATCTTTATTAAATTGATGAATGTATAAATTATTCTTTAGCGTTAAACGTTACCTAGGTACCTCATAGTAGAAAATGGAAGACGATCAATACGAAACACCTTCTAATGCATAACTGAAAAAAAAAAATATATTATCAAAAAACAAAGACTTAACATTATGGTAAACTGTGTTATATAAACAAGTAGAAACATAAGGGCCATAATAGACCTTTTTCTCTATAGCGTATGTGTACATGGACTGTATATTTTATAATTTGGACCACCCGATCTCTTCATGCGGTGTCGTACAAGGCAACTAAGGGATAGGGCTGTTTAACATCAGACAGGTATATACAGCCCAGATTCAGCCTCAGATCCATGCCTCGAGTTAACAATAGTGCCCGGCAAACAGCAGTAGGCAATAGAATCCAATGCAATGATTGGAACGTAATGAATGCATAATACGTAAGTAGGTACATTATCTACTTATCATTCCTATTGGTAAAATTCAATGCCTTAATGTTATGACTCGCCAGAATCTTAGACCTGGCTTAGATCTAACTTTGTCCGAATCGATAACATGCACATGGATAATTAGTAAGTAGGTAATCGAGCTATTTTACTGTTTTCCCAGTTAAGTTGTTTACCGACTTGCAGTTGAGATTTACTTGGGCTCAATAAATCTTGGTAGGACTCCATTTTAGTTGATTACTTAGGTATAAGAAATTTGTACTGTCTATCTAAATAGTGAATTAATTTTGTTAATGTGGTAATAAATATCTAGTTTATTTTATTTGTCTGTAAAGCGTAAGAAAATATTTGTGTGATTAATATTTGTATAATAAGTATTGCTTTGTATATTTGATACTAGACAATTTGTTTTTGAGACAATTTCAAATTACGTCTCCAGCAAAATGGTGACAATAGTACTCCATGTGGGATCAAGGTCAGGGAGTGCTCAAGACCGTACGAAGTGGGAAATTATAAGCCGGACTCCGCGGTGGCGAGGTCTCAGAAGCAACGAGACTAAAGCAAAGATGATCTTTACTTATTAAGGTCTCAAGTACAATTTTAATAATCATTTATATTCAAACCCAAAAAAGATCATAAAATATTAAGTTTCATCAAGACATCAGACATTTACAACGTTAATACTGAAATCTTTAAAAACCTATTAACATTTTAGAGTCAGTGTGGCATGGTATAGTGTGCGAATTCCGTTCACCACTAGGCTATTTTTTAATTAGTCTGCTAATAATTACGACAGGGACCACGAGTAATTGTTTGCTCCGTGGTCCCTGCAGGTACCATTGCACTGGACAATAAATTATATTTTGGATTTAGTTAAAATGCGAAGTTTAGTATGTTAACTATTCAAATCGTTACAGGGCGTCCTCGACCAGATTTTTACTATCGATGTTTCCCTGACGGCGTAGAAACACCCGACTTCAAATGTACCGGAGATCCTGCCGAAATTATGGATGGGAGGAAATCTTTTCCCAGTGGCCATAGCAGTTGTAAGTTGTCATAATATTATTCTACTAGCCAAAGCGGGTTCGCCCGTGGCCTCACAAATGTACCAAACTGTCAGTACTGTGGTGGAGAGAGGGAATTTGAATTTCAAGTATGTAATTCATAATTCTTGTGGATATAGAATTTGTTTTGCATATAATTTTTGTAATGGTTTTTGTGTGAATGATTTATATTTATATAAGTTTCAGTATTTTTCTAAACATAAAGGATATTTTATGTAAAAGAAACTATATATTATTTGAATTGTATTTTATTCTTTATATATATATTTTTCCAATTTTTCGATTTTGGATGAAACGTTTTCCACAATAAATATTTTTTAGATCAGACTACAATACAAAATATACATTGACTACACAAATTAGAAAGCAAAAACGTCAGAGTGGATCTGCGGGCAACAAAAGAATAGGCTCGGAAGGACGAGTTCGGATAAAGCGGGCCATTCGTGAGTCGTTTGAAAGGAGTTAGGCGTCGGGTATAGACGGTAAGCGGGCCATGAACGGGAGCCCGGCGTAATTGCTCAAATGACAGATCTGACGACACTCGTAAGACAAGTTTATTACCATGGAACTTGGCGATTTATAGGGCGGTCTACATGTATCACACTATAAAGTTACTAAAACGGATTCCTTTTTTGTAAGATAAATCATAATAGGTGAGCATAACGGTCTTTCAGGACGTTGGCGCCAAATAAGTTTAGACAAACATAGTGTCAATTAGCAGATACACATCTAAACATTTGGATATAACTAAATACTCTACAGAACGATTACCGACAGGCGAACAGTTTAATGTGTTTGTTGTGTGACAATAGGCGGCGGCACTTTGTGAAATGTATCGAGTGTTGCACAAAGTGTCCATGTACGATCATTCTTCGATATAACTATATGAATATATGTAGGACACGGCGGTATATCCGCCCGATTGAGCAGTCCGACTGGGGAAGTACCTCCGCCCTACAGAATACCGCGGTTATAATAACTTCGTGTTGTGTTCCCAGCGGTGAGTAGGGTAGCCAGAGCTCACTGGAGAATTTGTGCCGTCAGTGGGAAGACTAAAGGCTAGTCCTGATTTGTCTTCTACTGACGGCACAGAAACTCTGTACTTACAGGGTTGGCAGCGCGACTGTGACTCCTCTGGTGTTACAGACGTCCATAGGCCACGGTAACTACTTTCCATCAGGTGGGCCGTGTGCTTGTCTGCCAACTAAGTGGTATAAAAAAAAAAAAAAAAAAAGTTAAGTGTTGAATTGTTACAACCTTGTATTCTGAAAATATTACTTTACAGTGCCACTCTATTTTTTTTATGCACTTTTTCTTTGCGTGCCTTTAGTTTGACAAGACGTGTTATAACGAACCTTAGTTTTGATAACATTTAATAACATATCGTCCTGCTGTCATGAGCGACCAACGCCTTTCATGGTGAACTCATCTTGTAATAACATTTGTAGAAGACTTGGCTTCAGACGTGGTGCATGTGTCTCATCAACTACCTGCCGTTGTTATAGATAATTATAATTAGTTCTTATACACTAGTTTACACTACACTAGTTAAAGTATTACCTATGTAAAATATTAAAATTAATTAGTTTTTTTACGTTACCATAACGCGTGTGGGTCATGGGCAGTAATGACCAAATCAAACCTACTGGATCGATTTTATTTATTTTTTCAGTGAGTGACATAGACTATATATTTTATACCCGTGCGAAGTCAGAGCGGGCTGCTATGTTTTTATATACAACGTTCACAGTTTTTCTGTAGATAGAGGTGGAGAGCTTGATCTGTTCGATCAACGCTATCAATACTTTGAAATTGATCATAATCTCTCGCCTCAGGGCTAGAGATTTATGTATTACAATATACAAAAAATGTGTAATTGATTTCTTTTTCAAAATAAAGGAATGTTTCATTTGAGTGACATTCGCTATGCAGCGGCGCGGGCTGGCGCACGCCCAGCGCCTCCTCCCGCACTAACCATAGTATAGTACTAGAGATAGTTTCCGTCCGCCATTTGTGATATATAGACACTCAGTCCCGCTATGAACTAGCCAGCGTAAAGGCGGACCGCGCTCGCGTCTCTCAAAAATGAATAATATTTGTTACATTTTTACCGCTTCATAGACTTTTACCGATCGGATGGACAGTTCTCCCCCCAGTGCAGCAGTCTGCGGAACGGTTGTTTCCAGCACGACGAGCTTGCTTACAGGCCGCTTGAATACTCCGGATCTTGTCCTGACGTCTGCCATCCGGATTCCGCCGTCGGGTCCAGTGTAAGTGCGGGTGACCTCTCCCATGGGCCACACAGAAAGATACGTACACATTGTACTCCTACTTTTCGTCACCTACATTTTATGTCTTACTCAAAGGGACAGCCTTTTCATCCAAACCCGTTCAGTGGTCCTGGTATTATTGACTAACAAATATTAATTTATCTATTTAAACCTGCGCATATTAACGAGCAAGTAACATTAAATCTTTTGAAAATTTCGTGAATAAGGAAGAGCTCCACTGTCAACGACATCGCGCACAGAGTCCCAAACTATTGGATTCCAGAGATAGGAATCTTCTCAATATAATACGTACCGTGTTGAGAAGTTCTATCATCTTTTTATTGATAATATTTTTATCTTGTAAATAAAATCCATATCAGCGATAAGTAATATCTATGTTTATTATTCTTATACGTACTTTAGACACCATGTGCAATGTATTATGAATAATTTTCTTCAAGTTCAAACATAATGTATGTAGTTTAAAACTTTGTACGAAGCTGCGGGCTTCAGATAGTTTTTACTAAAATGGGTTTTATTTATGTATCTTATCTTGTATCTTCAAACCCATTAAAAAACAACAATGGCATAATTCGAGCAGATACATAATTATAAACATAATACGTACCGATGGTGTTAGATATTTTTCTTGAGCAAGATTCGTCGGAAAACAGAACCCGTGCCCATTGATGGTCGGTCCACTGTAAATGTGCGTTAGCCCACAATAAGCGACGACCTCGATTTCCACGTCGAAGAGCTGGAACCCTAAGCGGTCTGCGAGCATAAAGATTGGCTTCGTGTAGTCTTGTTCTGACAGTTTGATCGCTAATAACCACTTGATGCTGAGACCGTACTGCGTGGTTCCCGACAGAGTAGAATTTGGACCACCTCATCTCTTCCCATGCCGTGTCGTACAAGGCGACTAAGGGATAGGGCTGTTTAACCCCAGACAGATATATACAGCCCAGACTCAGCCTCAGTTGTATGGTATGAGTCAATAATATAGTGCCCGGAAGGTGGCAATAAGCTCATCCCCTATTACGTGGGACCGAATTCAATGATTGGTGAAATATGGGTGTTAATTTACCTCTGCCTAACCCTCTGGGGATAAAGGTGTGATATATGTGGAAGGCCTATATCAATTCCTAAAAAATAAATAAGTTGTCCCCAAAATAAAGTGTATCTTTAACCCATAAACGTACAAAATGGCCTTTGGGACCGCAACAAATCACTGCTTAACCCAGATTGAGAAGACACACGTTTCGTACAGGAAGTCAAGACAGGTCGTTAGTTACACAATAAATAATATGTCTCCGCAAAGGTGTAGTTCGTGCAGGGAGCCCAATATGTGACCCTTCTATTTCACTACCCTACATGGTGGCTTTTTGTCTATAGCTATTTATGTTACAGTTGAACCTCATATCCACTAGGCAACATTGAACGGCAGGTGTTAATCAACACGTGCAATATTGTCAGCTGTTGCGCAACATGATGCACGGCTAGCTGTTTGCTTGAAAATTGATCATGAGTGGACAGGCTTCTTTTATTTTTTACACTTTATTGTACACCAGGTAACTAAAGAATACATGTGATTACTTCCAGGCAATCTTTGGATGGTGGCTATAACTGCAGGATTGAGTATTAGCTGTTTTGCCGTACATTGATAATCTAAATGTAATAAGTACATTTTTTTTATATCCAAAAATAAAATCTTTTCTCTTTTATATTATACCTAAGCAAAGATTTTGGCTGTCATGCAGGATATGTCTGTAATTCATTGTCCAAATATAAACGGTGTGAACGTTCAGTTTCACAATGGCATGAGGTGAATTTCACATGAATATTTAAGAATAATGGAAGGTCGATGCGTCAAACTGCCAACGGTCGCTGCTCACGGTGACTGCTCATCTAATTGACAGCTAAAAACTAGTTGTTTACTTATGTAGTGACGTAGTCAATATTATATTTTAGTACAAGCTTATTTTTTGTAACAATTTTCCTTGTTTTCAACCAAAACATGAACCTCATAAAACATTCTTCTTTGAATAAACGATTAATAGTTAAGAGTTCTGTTATGTGTTTACGAGTTTTTATTTGAACATAAACCTCAATCCTTTATACTTAAATCGACTAAACTGACATGGTCTATCTCGGTATCTATTCAACCCATTAATTATATTTATAACAGCAGTTTTTCATTTGATACCAGTACTGGCGTACTGACGTTTACACAGTGTTTTAATTAAAATAATTTAAAATATAATCGCTTTAGAGAGAGAGTTGGTAACAAGGGAAGTTGGGAGTTACAGCCATGTTGCCGCTACGCTAGTTGTATTGTAATAAATCTGATATTATAGGCATCATCAAAACTTTCTGAATAGGTATAAAAACACAAAAGAGCATTTACAATAACGTTCTGAACTATAGTTGGAATAAAAACAGCCCTATACAGTTACACTACCGGTTCTACAAAGTTTTCTTTGTCTTGCGGATTTGGCTGAACTTCGATATTTCCCGTAAAGCGACTGCCACCTGACTACCACAACCTAAAGACGTCCAACTACCTGTAACGACTGCCCTAGATGTTCGTATGCCAACCAGGACCGATAGCTTAAACCCTAAAATGTCCGACTAGTCTAACTACAGGACTTCGATACCAATTTTTAAGTATGTATATTTTTAGGTCTGCAAATATTTATATAATTATGTATATGATATAACTATTTCACTAAACACCTCTCAAATACTCCAACCAGCATACATTTCCATCCAAAGGTTGCCTGAAAGAAATTGCATAAAGCGATAAGGCCACCCTTTGTACTCTCTGCCTAACCCTCCGGCGGTGTCGTACAAGGCGACTAAGGGATGTTTAACATCAGACAGATATATACAGCCCAGACTCAGCCTGAGATGCATGGTTCAAGTCAAAAATAGTGCCCGGAATACGGCGATAGGCTCACCCCCTATTACGTGCACGAGGTCGCAGCACGTGAACTCGCAGCTTGAAACTTGTAACAAAAACAAAGAGTGTAAGCTGCCACGAAGCGATATGCGTGTCACAAACTGCCTATAACTGAGTTAGGTCGATGTGCAGGGTGCACGGGGTTCAGGGGGCGCGGGGGTGCAAATAAAAGCACTTAAAAATAACATAGAAGTCCACACAATGACAACAACAACAAAAAAACATTAACTACAGAACATTTTAAAATGCTACGAACGAATAACGAACACTATTTTCTATTGAAAATTAAAATATTTAAAAAAAAATGAAATATGTTCATGGGCGTGGGTCTGATGCCCGCTCAGTGCAATTATTTATATGCCTGAATATGTATATTTGCATTAGTCTAAGTATGTTTATCCGCAGTTTAGATCCCATAACACAAGCTGGTTAAACCATGCTTAGTATGGGTCTAGATAGTATTATGTAGAATGTTGAATATACTATGATGCAATCAATTAAGGTAAGAATTGCTTATCGGATCCAGGTACCGATTCCTAAACATATCAGTAAATCTGTTTTTGTAATTATTCACTATTCACACTGATTTCTCTAGTTTTATGTACTAGTTTTTAAGTAAAAACTAAGTTCGTTTCATTGAGTTGCATAGGCAAATTTTGGGTTGCCTGTAAACAACGAGCTAGGAGGTAGGACACGGTGGTATTTCCGCCCAATTGAGCAGTTCGATTGGGGAAGTACCTCCGCCCTACAGAATACCGCGGCTATAATAACTTCGTGTTGTAGTTTAGTTAGGCAATATCTTATTATGCAAAGCATATTTTATGATAACAAACTAACAACAATTAACCGCGGTAGCCCAGTGATATGGGTAAGGGACTACTGAGACGAGGTCTCGGGTTCGATCCCAGGTTTTCTCCGGTTTCCTCCTCTGGCACGACTCCGACCCGGAATTTTACACATGCAGCTGGTTCAGCCTCCTGGGGCGGAGATTAAGTGATCCCCAGGTTCGGGAACCATACAGCCTGCGGGCGGCCAGCGTTCAACCGTTTCACCGGGTCTCCCTGACCCTGACGGGCGTGAAATGATGGCGCGGCGAATTATTTCAACTATGATACATAATTTCTTTCAAGTATCTAACCAGATATTTGATTTATTCCAGTTTCACTAAAGAAAGAACCCCTTAGAACCCCTTAGATTTACTGGTGGTAGAAATTTGGTGGCACAAATTTGTCTCAAGTTTCGACCGGGTGGGTAAGGCCAATGGTTTCTGTGCCAACAAAGTTTTCCCTTTGGATACGGTTTGCTTGCCATTTTAACTTCTAGACAAGGTACACATGCCTCAGGTATGCAGTTTTCGTTGACTTGTAAAAGAGAAAGGTTAGAAATCCCATCTTTTATTGTCAAAAGTCCGCCCTCCATGAACGCAGGCCCAAGGGTGACGGGTGGAGCAGCCTGTCACCCTGGCAGAGGCAGGCAGCGGCAGCGGTGTGCCTCGCACGCCTCCCCATTTCCGGGGACGAGTTGGGGACTCTGTGGCCCCCACACCTGAGGAGAGGGCCAAATTGTGAGAGATGGCCCAGAGTCAACGCAGGAATGTATTGCTAATATTTTTGTTCACCTTTTAGCTAAGGTCGATATATTATTAGAATTAAATTATTATGTTGTATATTCAAGGGCAACAGTGAGCAGTTGGTTCGCTTTACTGAGTATCTCAACTCATTACATGTGAAGACACAGTTTACGTATGAGATTAATACAATTATTGGGGAAATGTGGGTGTTAATTCACCTCTGCCTAACCCTCCAGGGATTAAGACGTGATTATATGTATGTATGTATTATTTTCATTCTATCTTTGTTTTTAACACTGGGGAAACTTTTGGTCAACAATAAATGATTTTGATTTTCGTCTTCGAGTGCTAAACATTGACATAAAACTTGGCCATAGCCAGTTACGAGGTAAAAGCCTCACTTGCAGCCAGTTAGAACGCTAAGATAATAGTGATGACGTCTAAAGAAAAAACCACCTAATTCATTGACAGTGGGTGTCCTTCTGAACTTTGGCAGTAGATACTTTTTATATTGTAAGCATCCACAAAGGATTATTGAAAATTTTGCTACTGGTAAAATAAGGCATGAATGTATATTCTATCATATTCAAAGTGAGAAGCATAAAATTTGATGAACCTGCTTCTGGTTAGAACTAAATAAACATGTGTATCAGCCTTTTTCAAAATTTCCCCGAGCCCGAAGAAATTCGGGCCGTGAGATCCCGGCTCCACAGGGAAATGGTGGCGGAATGGGAGAGACGACTTGGGCAACCAAGCGCAGGGCACGCCGTAGTAACGGCGGTAAGACCCATCATGGGGGAGTGGCTAGAGAGGCCAAAAAAATTGAAAGTGGTATCTGAAATAGAAAAGTGTTAAAAAATATACTTCCTTTTTATATCACTTAAGTGGCAGATAACCACACGGCCCACCTGGTAAGTGGTTACCACGGCCTAATAAATGTCAAAGTGGTGCTGCCGACCCAATTAGAACCATCTCATGAGAATTTTTAATTTGTATCTTTCTTTCTTTTTCTTTCTTTGTTTCTTTTGTCATTGTTTCTTTCTTTATTATCATGAGTATGACCAAATATATGATACAAAACATTGACTTTGGTCATATCTTTGAGTAGAAACTTCAAATTAAATAACTGTGAGACGGTGCGCACTGTGCGGTATGAAAGAAACTTCATTCCACGCACACTCAAGCTGTGGAATGACCTCTCTGCTGCTTTTCCCTAGCACCTACAATATTGGGTTCTTCAAGAGGGGCATCAGAAGGTTTCTTAATGGTCGGCAGCGCGAGTATGACACCTCTGGAAAACGAGGGGATAGCCTGGCTGTGGTCTCAGGCTGACTGGTTCAGCGGTGCACGCCCACTGTCTTCGAGTTCACGATGTAAAAAATTCTTGATCTACCTGCCATGTACTCTCTCTCCCCACCGGAGACGGTGGAGGAGGTTATGTCGGACTCGAATCGACGCAACACCAGGGACTTCATACTCATGCTGCTAGTGGTGACCCTCTTTCCTGAGACTTTGCCTTTAGCTTCAGGCAAGACGAAGTCAAATTGGACCAATATAAAATAAAATATGGGATGATGAAGTTCCTTTCATACCTTACTGCACCTACAAGGATACCAAGAAGGTCGGGCCTAGCACCTTCTCTGCTAGACCTTCTGCTGACGAGTAATTCGGACCGGTACAGTGTGTCGGTGCGAGCCGCTTTAGGCACCTCCGACCACTCCCTGGTCTGTTCCACGGTGCCTATTATAGACTTCTCATTTCCACAGCATTCAATTTACTTTCTTCTTCAAAACTCAACGTTTACTACCATACATAAGTGTAGGAACGAGCACTCCTCTATGTACAGCAAGGCGTGTCTGTTTATATACGTTCTGGCTGCACATAAATGTATGAAAAGAAATATAAAGATAGAAAAAGCGGAAGAGGTAAGCCAGGATTGCAGCATGTAGATGCATTCGGTCTCAAACCTACCATATTGGGAAAGTATATATCCGTATATTTATAAGTAACTTGCTTTTGCCTGCGGCTGTGCCCGCGTGGATGTCGGTACCCGGCTATTTTTCGAATTTTTTTCCCACCTTTTAAACTTTTACTAGACCCTATTTCAAAATGGACGCAACTATATGTCAAATATTTATGTAGATAATATTTAACTAAAGGTACATTTCTGATTAAGGTTTTTTTATATATATAGGACACGTTAATTCGACTTCGCCTCGCCTGATGGTAAGCTGAAGGCGAAGTTTCATAAAAGAGGTTTAGTGATTGTAAAAATATAATAGGTAATACTAGAGAAGCTGAGCTTTGTGAGGGCTCGTTGTAAGGTTGGGATACTATATCGAATGATGCTGAGTAATAATTGAATATTAATAGGATAATCATTATTATATATCTATAGTGTAGAATGGATTACATTTATGTAACAATGAAATATATGTAAAGATTTACTATTAATAAAAAATATATGAATTTATATGTAAATATAAAATGATGACATTCAGAAATTTCGTTGATTGGATGTTTGATACTGAATCACGGTCAAACAGCTGAACGCGATGGGAATGCTTTTATTCTTGGTATAAATTTGTTCCCCCAGCCCCGGCCAGAGCAAAGCGATATTTTTAATTAATATGTAGTCGTTATTGTTTTGTTGAGAAGGCTTTTGGGCGGGTGATTATTTAAACATGTGTATAATCGGCTAAAGAGATGAGTGTAAACCTTATCTTTTATATTAAATTTCAAATTCTTAAGTTTTGATTAACATTTATATAGTGATTAAATTCTCGTCATAATATTATGTATATGGTGAATAAATATGGTGGAACCTAAATGTATTGTGAGTAAGAACTTTGTAAGTTGGAGCTTTCAAAAGTTTGACTACTCTAAACTATAGAACTTTGATATTTTCAATTGGTTGTGCAGGTTATATAGCAGTCGCTTCATCACTAGCTCACGTGTTTCCTCATTCCTAGCGTCCCGGGTCCTTTAAGCGGAGCGTAAAAAAAGTGACTGGGACAGACTTTATGCGGAAGACGGAGGAACGGACTTTCGAACAGTAGCGCGTGAAGCTATCATACAGTAAAACGCACGCCGAAGGTTTGGTTGTTTTGTTGGTTTTTTTTTGGTTGCCGAAGGTGAGGTTGACAGGCATATCCCTCGCACCCCGGCCGACCCAGGGCCATCTCTCACGATCTGGCCCTCTTCTCGGGTGTGGGGACTACAAAGTCCCCAACTCGTCCCCGGAAACGGGGAGGCGCGCCAGGCGCGCCACTAAACGTGTTATACCTATCATGGAGAATGCTTCCACAAATTATTTATTATAGTAATCGAACTCCTAACTAGCCGTTAAAGTATTAGTCGAAAAAATATGCCTTAAATAATCAAAACTGACGTTGAAGATTAGGTAGGCAGTTTCGCTTTGCGAGAGCTTCACAAATATTCGCTTCGCATTAGCGCGTGTATCGTTTTGCAAATCTTCAGTCCTTACATACCTCTTCATTTAACTCTACTTACATAATGATGTCATAATATATTATTAATTGTGTTTACATTTAAGTATATAATAAATTCCTATGAATAAATAAAAATCACAACAGTGATAATCTTGTGCTAATCTTGTTATAAACATTTAATAACCTGACCAGAAAAACATTTAGTCTAAAATATATATGTCAGGATCGTAGCAAATGGAGATCCGTGATCTCTGCCTACCCCTATGGGAGACAGGCGTGATTTTATGTATGTATGTATGTATTAAAATATAAAAGTATAAATTAAGTCATTATACATAATATCATTCAGTCTATACAATTAATTTTTTTAATTAAAAAAATGTAATAAAAAAAATAATTCATATTCAATAACAAAAGTCTTCTATTGCTATAAATTTAATTTAAGATGGGAACTGGTATTGGGGGATCTTAAGCCTTTTCATGGGACTTCAACCTTTTCAGGGAACTTGAACCTTTCAGGGGGATTTGAACCCTTACTTTTTTTAATGTTGGCAATATCCCCTCAGATACCTCCACCACTGATGCCGGTGGGGGAGGTTACTTCGGAATTGAACCGACTAAAACGCACCCGTCTGTGTGGGCTGCAGGTTGCCGGAGGTGAGATTATCTGAGACATATCCCTCGCACCCCGGCCGACCCAGGACCATCTCTTATGTATGAGACGGCCCTCTTCGGGTGAACCTTTACTGAGCATTTTTGTTGACTAACAAAAACAACATATTTCTGTTTTAAAAAAGTTAAGTTAAGTTAGAGTACATTCATTCTTAAAATTTCATTTGGTCTTCAGTGGTAGACTCTGGCTAACGAAAGATGAACAAATCATTGTTTCAAAACAATATGGCAACAGTTTTTTTCCCATCAGTTATAAGTTTCTTTTATAGTCTACGTAAACTTCTTGATACTCATATTACTCATATAATCATTTGCAGATAATTCTTAAAGTGAATTATTTTCGTTGCAAAGGACCTCCAAAAGCTGCCACCGGTACTTTTTGACCATGTTGACGTCACGAGACTGCTCAAGGACTTATTAAGAATGCAGAACGAAATAAATCAAATCAAGGACCTATATGCAACTGCACAACAATTAGATTGCTTAAAAAGTGAATTTGAAATTCTTAAAGTGCGCGCCATTGAGAGGGGTCTGGGGACTACAGAGTCCCCAACTCGACCCCGGAAACGGGGAGGCGCGCCAGGCGCGCCACCAATATTATAGGTCTAAGCAACATGTGAATTAGCATATGATGAGGCTGTCAAGCTAAGTGTCACCATTTGTCACATGGTATATGTAAGTAATAGTGGGAACGGACCGCGAAGGAATAAAAAAATGTTCTCATGACTTGATATTGTCTATTTATATAATAATAATCAATATTTTGTCCCCTATTTTAACGGTAGTTAGGGTGACAATATCAACGTGGCAGAGACGTTCACTGTGGATGGTACTCCTCGGTAACTCGCTAGCGTTACGTCACAGATGCACTCTATACGTATATTTATATATGTACTCTTAATGTGTTATCAATAAAATATTATTTTGTTTGTAATCGATAAACTCAAAAACTGCTGGGCCGATTTAATTATGTTTCTCTGAAATTTTTTTGTTACCTTAGTTTAATATATACATATACAAATCTATACAATTCAATTGAAAATTAAGACTAAAACTATTATTTGATTTAATTTGAATATTTTATCGTGTAATTGTAGGGGCACTTGGCGAGTCAACGGACAACTAGCTGTTTCAAGAGCTATAGGTAAGTACATATACATACATACATATTATTCTCATGCCTATTTCTCACCGGGGTTGGTTGAGTATACTCATAGCATACCTATAGGTAATTCATTGATTATTAATTAGTACTGCCCTCTCGCGGCCATTAAAAAATAAATGTGAGGTAAATAAGTCGTGTTTTGGTATCAACTGAAAGGACTTAATTAGCACATTTCAAATATGTATAAATTATATCTATTGCTTGCCCCAAAATAAAATAAATAAATAATACATTTTAAAACTAAAACCCTTCTATTTGCGTTTATAATCGTGACAAATGGTTGTTGAAGCAGTTCGCGGGCCAGCTATGGTGGTTTCGTACGGGCGGGCATACCGTATCGGGTCTGGCGCTTTCATCTTCTTCAACCTGACGAGGCAGGACTACAGCTGACGAGTAATATGCTCGTACTCGAGCAGAGACTGAATGCGCGGCACCTGCGGGGCCGGGCCGTGCTGCGCGTGGGCCGCGTGGGGCGCGTGGGCCGCGTGCGGCGCGTGGCCCGCGCCCATGGCGGGCGCGCGCCGCGTGCCCACGGCCCGCGCCGACTTGTAGTCGCGCGCCTCGTCCTTGTAGTAACTGCCCTCGTCCTCGTAGATGACACTCTGATGGCTTTCCTCTCGGAATTGGAAGATCAGACGGTAGTCACTCCCACGAAAGCTAAAATAAGCCAATATCCAAAAGGAGAGTCAGTCGGTCCTTGAAAATTCTTAGATGCAACAACGCCAAGACTGTGTTAGTGAATTAAAATCACGAAGGGACGGATTCCAGGGACGGGTAAACACTATAAACTTAACACTACACTATTTTATAAAACGAGTAAAAACTACAAGGACCCCTGACGAAGCGAATGATCGACTGCGTAGCGTAGATGTCAAACGAAGTTGTCAGTGAGTGAGATGAATCATAAATATTGCCATATCTAAATATAATCATCGCGTTTTTGGCTTCGCGTGATTGCTTCGAAGGCCGCCGCGTGAGTGTCTGCGTGGGCCCTCGCGTTCGCGTCTCTTACGTAGTGTGCCATGAATGGTGAGCTGGCGGCACCGAAGATCATGCTCGTCATCTTGTAATGGCGGGGCGGTACGTCTCGATCGCTTCCCCTCCACAGGAAAATAAAAATTTTTTTTTTTGATTGTAAATAACGTTTATTATCAATAATACGTCTTTTACGTATGGTTTGTGCATTTTTGTGACTGTAGTCATCATGTCACATCGTCATTTAAGTCGCGAAGAGATGTTAAGGGCTTTTGGTATGCTGGCACAAGTGTATCAAGATACCATTCTTGAGAAGGTAGTTAAACCCCTTAACAACACCATGTTCAATAACCAAGTATGGTCCTTCCAACAAGACTCAGCGCCGGGTCATAAAGCTCGGTCCACGCAGTCTTGGTTGGAAGTGAACGTTTCGGACTTCATCAGAGCTCTACATAAGTAGACATTTTGAAGCACTCTGTATCCTCTTCAAACACAGCACATTGCTCTAGCACGGGACACCCCTTCACAAGCTACCCTACTGGCCATCGCGAGGGTGTGTCTAATTATCGCGTCTATAAAAAGGATGTATTTGTTCACAGTTACTTGTGTGTGACAATTTATAACTACCGAATTTATCTACCCACACAGAAAAACATAACCGCGTATATTATAAAAGTTAAGTAATATATAAAACATCTTACACGTAATTCCTTTTCTACAATATTTCATCTTCTTACTAAGTAAACCTCCAAAAAGTAATTTAATAGGTATGTACGTCTTGGGCATTAGTTTTATTTTTCCACTTGACTATTAAGTAGGTACCTTCTTCACAATACTTCCTATAGAATTTTCAGAAGGACCAAGACTAAGAAATAGTTACACGATAAAGTGATATTTTATTACTTAGAAAATTATCGGTTACGGCTTAGCTATAGCCTTTTTTAAGATAAAGACTGCCCGTTAATGGCAACGGATAGGAATGATGAAAGTGCAGAAGCTGACGAAATAATATAAGTTACCCAATCTAACAATAGATATTATGGATCTGATATGAAACACATCATGCAATCTTCTCTAAACTAGACCACGCCACCAGGCCTGAATAGCATAAGCAAATACACTATCTATTACAGTTTAGTCGGTAACTACACCATATCTTTTGTTTTCATAACATTACTGTCCATCCCAAGGTTGCCTGGAAGAAATCGCTTCAGCGATAAGGCCGCCCATTGTACATTGAACTGTAAACATGCTACCTACTTGTCCTACAACATTCTACATAACGCTATCTAGGCCCATGGTAAACATAGCTTAACTAGCTTGTGATATGGAATCTAGAATGCGAATAAACAAAGTATTTTTTTATATACGTACTTACATATTATACATAGAAACACCCAGACCTATGCAAATTTACATATTCATCAGAAAAATATTTGCACTAATTGTAAAGAATCCATTGAAATAAAGCTTTTTTTCTTGATTGTGTTGAAATTTGCTACTGAAAATGTAAGTTTACTATTAATACGTTGTTAAAACATGTTATAGTGATTAGGCGTCTCTTAATATGTCGTAAGTTACGATTTGTGTACCTTATAAACTGAGGGTGGTCACACTTAAATTGATCTCATAGATAACATTTCGTTTGTATGTGCGTCCCCTCAAAATATCCGCGAGGCCCTGGGTCGGCCGGGGTGCGAAGGATATGCCTGTCAACCTCACCTTCGGCAACCAAAACGACCCACAGGCGGCGTGCGTTTTAGTCGGTTCGAGTCCGACATAACTTCCTCCACCGGCTCCGGTGGGGAGGTATCCGTGGGATGCACCTTCTAACTCGTCACGCTCTTTTGGATAGATTAGTCCAATCGTTTGGAATCGTTGGAGAACCGATTATTTGCACACGCTGCAGTCGCGTCAAAAATGGAATACTCCATCCAACCCAATTACTGTAGGTACGGTGGTGGTCCTTATGACTGCCCTCTAACCTCTCCAACTTAGCTAAATTGCTTGTACTTGGTGTGGGTTCATGTCGGTAGTGTAATGGTCAGGTTTCGAACTTGGGACCTCTCGATCGTAAGACAGACTCCTTAACCACTAGCTACGCTAAGCTACCGACGCGTCGGTAACTTAGCGTCGCGACGTTTCGTTGGTACAGGCCATAACAGGGAAGGTTTAGAGTTGCGAGTTGGACTAGTGGGAATTATAGTTTTCGGCATATATGTCGATCCTAATCTCGTCACAACATGTACACATATGCAGAGTACCTACGCGTTTTTTTTTGGAGGATAGCATAAGATGCTACGGCAGCACCTATTTGGTAGGTCTGAGAATAAGTCGTACTTTTGATCGACGTATTCCCCGGCAACGGTGGGTATCCCGCATCGTATGCGGACCACGTGTACATATTCGCACTGTTCCCACACTATAAACATTTTGTTGATTTTGGTCGCGTTAACAACAATGCGGGCGGAGCTGTGGGCTTTAGCTAATCTGATGTCTTCAACAAAATCTGGTAATTCAACAGCTTCCACAACGAATCATCTGCCGTCGCCACAGCAAATTGACCGACACAGGGGATAATGTACTCTGTTGCCCTCGATTTAAGGCTCTCAATACCTCCTAAGGTATTCTCAAACTGATCAACCACTGGCTGCATTCTAGATTATTCGAGTCCGACTTACTATATGTGGAGGGGGAGGAGCATATCCCTGGAGATTTCCACCCGAGTACATGCTTTCATGCACCTTTTCATCCCTGAAATAAATTCCCGTGGGTTCAGTTTCAGAAGGGAATCAGTCTCGGGCAGATATATCTGCATACCCGACCCTACAATATACCCAAGTAAAGGGATAGAAATAGCCATAAGACTAGTACAATATTTCACCAGCTATATTTTTGATTGCTGAAACGAGCATTTTAATATTCGTCTCAATATAAATAAAATTATAGATAACCACTGAGCTTTACTGATAATAATGTCATTACGAGGTTTTGTAAACGCATTAGGTTTTTGTCGTTGCGAGCCTGTTGTCCTTCATCCCAGCGTTAATCCCTCTTCCGCCGCCGGGGCCCTCCGAGAACAATCGTTGAGTAACGATTGAACGTGATCCGTGAAGGCGTCGATCGCCGCCGTGGTGTCCTCTATGCTAACGATGTGGTCTGGTATTTTGTTCAGATGTACGGATTCAGTCGACTCGAGTTGTACCCCGAGTCGCGCCCAATCCGTAATGTTCTGATGAGCTCTTCCAATTAGTCCCACCCTCCGCTTTCCTACACAGGACAACGCGTGCAGGTCTTAGATGTCATCCGCACACGGTGCAAAACATCCGATCAAGAACCAAGCGGTTCGGAGACTCTTTCCTCTGTCGCACCATTAAGGCCTGGAATTCATTACCAGCTCACGTGTTTCCTTCTTCCTACAGTCCCGGGTCCTTCAAGCGGGGCGTGAAAAAGCATATGATGAGGCCGTCAAGCTGAGTGTCACCATTGTCACACGGTAAGTGTAAGTAATGGTGACCCTCTTTTCTGGGACTTTGCCTTCAGCTTACCATCAGGCAAGGCGAAGTCCAATTGACGTGTCCTATATAAAAAAAAAAAAATTGCCTTCTGACCTTCCAATTCTGAGAAGAGCACATCTACCAAGGTCTATTCTAACAATCAGTTGGTGTACTACCAGCAAGGTAAGATTGACTCCTACAACTTTGGTGCCACGCTAGAAAAATAATTATCATAGAAACCTATTCTAAAATAATTGATACGAAAAAATCATTTGTTATTTTTTTCACCTCAAAACTAACAGTCGTGTCGGGACCCGGTACTTACAAGCACTCGCTAACAACGACCCCACCCGAAGATACATCAAGAGAGATTCGTCTGTAGGAGAAAAAGCTGACCGAAAATCTCTCTACACCAACAGATCTAATTCTTAGGAAGGAACTTTTAGTAGTTCTCTATTTTAGATAAGTACCTACTTTAACAATTTAAACCAATACTGTGGAGGAATGAGGTGCGATATTCCTCCGACACAAAGGGAGGATCCTCCGACCAGGCAAAATAGATTCCGAGCATGTTGACGATAAGATTCCTCACACACGTCACTGAGAACACGCCTCATAGAGACTACACTGTTTATTGCGTAATCTCTTCTCTACTACAGAATCTAGTGGTTAACGAACTTCGAACAGAAGCGAAGCCTAGAAGCCCAGTACGTTTCTGCGTTTCTGGTCGGAGCTAGGTTGGCTCTTCACGAACAACGGCCCAAAAAAGGAGGGCTATGCTTGGAGTTTCTCTGAAGGATAGAATAAGCAATTGGGGAATTCAGTGTTTTGTAGAAACCCACAAGCTATTTCGTTCCACATATCTCTCGTTGGTTCTGGTATACATATAGCTTTCAACCTATTCCAAATTAGTTGGCATGTTTCTTTGACTATCATTCTCACTGTAGATGCACCGTACAAACCGTCGCCACGAAGTCCTCGAACTTAAAGGGGCAGTACGTGCGGGACCTAAAGGTAGCATGTTCCTCCATCTTGGAGAACGTGCGCGTGCTTCGGTCCCGCACGGAATCGGAGGAGGTGGCCCAGCTTCAGACCGAGCTGGCTGCTGTGCGAGCCGAGATGCGAGCCTGGCAGAAGCAAGCTCAATTTGGCGGAAATACCGCCGTGTTCTACCTCCTATAGAAGTTTATGCGTTAGTCTAGATTTTGAATCATCCAAGTACAAAATCATAGCTAGATCCGTTTTACTATTTAAACGTGAATGAGTAGTGACAAACATCTAAACATCCCCACAAACCTTTACAGGCTTATATCAAGTCCATAATCATGTCTGAAACTACAACTTGTATTTATTTTCTAAAATTATATATCAAACTTCTCAGACGAATTCGTTCTTCTAGGCTAACCTACTATAAAACCCAATAGAGTGGAATGACTCGCACTCCTTGAACAGGCAGCCCAGCCAAGGTTAAAAAGGTTCGAAACTGCACACGAAGGCGTCTTCTCAAAGTATTCTTGAAGGCGTCTCTACAAAGAGGTTTCTATACGCGGATGATTTGGCACTGTCGACACAAATTCAAACATGAGAGGAAGCCGAGGAACATCTTAATTTTAGAAGTAAACCAAGATACGAGTATATACCTATATAAAAATTTCAATCGTGAGGATGGGTTTCTAGTGGTTTTTCAAAGTCAAAGTCAAAAATAATTTATTCTGTATAGACCATTATATCGGAACTTACAAAACGTCAACAAAAAAGGAACATGAATATCAGTTCAGTAAATGGACCACCGCACCGGTTCGAAACGCGGCTCCGACCTGAGAAGACTCCGGCAAGAAACTCAGCGGGCATGTTTTTTTATTATACATATGTAATTGTATGCGTATGTATATTTGCATTGCTTGGTTTCTGTGCTTCGGAGTGTACGTGAAGCCGTCCGTCCCGGTTGCCAAACGAACATCAACCGTTACAGACGTTACGAGTTGTTAGTACCTTAGTTCCTATTTTTGTCAGGGATTCATGACTTAGTGTAGGTACCTAGGTATTTTATATTTTGGGAAGCCTGACACCATGATGTTGAATGACCAAAAACCAGATAATGATACGGCACACCCAGAATAATAATTTCGTGGACATAATCTATAGACCGGGTCTTGCAAATTACCCAGAAACAACATACCTGATAAATATATCGAGCAGCCTTAGCTTCAGGAAACCGTCCCTTGGGTGAATTAGTAAGGAAATAAGGGCATAAAATGGTCTAATGACATAGATTTAAGCGAACGGATAGATGATGTGTCTGCTTACTTCAAAATGAAAATAGCATTGTTGTGAGTGTAGTGTTGATAGTGTTCTTGTATACTTCCACAAGAAGGGTGTAGAGTTGTGATGTTTTATTGCCTTGACATGCCCACACCTCACGGCCCCCTAACGAGAATCCAAGTGTAGAGGTGGAACCCATTGCAATCTAATATCTTTACCACTATTATTTAATAAAATAATAGATTTAGAGTACTACGTTGTATTGCTCTTTGCGCATGGTGTAATCCAACACTTCGGTAATGCAATTTGTAAAGATATGTCTTGAGACCTGGCGAAAACTTTCCATAAGATTTGATTGGTGGCCAAGTTGCGAAGTTAGTAAGAATAACTATAATCCCTAAATTTAACGTAGGTACCGTGGTCTTTCATTTTATCTCGTAGATATCGGATATCACAGATGGCTACCCTACCCACCGCCGGGTACACGATACGATGTTATAATGGCCGCGGTATTCTGTAAGGCGGAGGTATTTCACCAGTCGGACTGCTCAATTGGACGGAAATACCGCCGTGTCCTACCTCCTATTATATCATGGGCGTACCCAAGGGGGGCAAATCACGTACCTACGCAAATACAATAACTTGGCGCGCGTGGCACGCCTCCCCGTTTCCGGGGACGAGTTGGGGACTCTGTGGTCCCCACACCCGAGAAGAGGGCCAGATCGTGAGAGATGGCCCTGGGTCGGCCGGGGTGCGAGGGATATGCCTGTCAACCTCACCTTCGGCAACCGAAACGACCCACAGGCGGCGTGCGTTAAATACAATGATTGTTGAAATGTGGGTGTTAATTCTTACTTCTGCCTAACCTTCCGGGGATAAAGGCGTGATTATATGTATGTATGTATTATCATGCTGCGGCTTAGGTATCATCACTAACCGTAACAAACAGGAAAAATATGGCACAAATTTGTAAATAAAATATGTAACGGTCGCCAAAGCAAAATTCGCTATGCAGGTTTTTAAGTCAGATATTTCCTTTAATTTATTCAAATTTTGAAGATAGAGCAAGTACCTATCGAAAATAGGTAATTTCGTTACTAGAAAAACGGCATAGCGAATACACGCATTTACGATTGGTTAAATTATGAATGACTAACGAGTTTGTAAAAGAAACTGTTGGCAACTATACAATATTTATTGACGTTATGTTTACCACAATGACAAAGGTTACTAAATTTGTTGACGCTGAAATATTGGTTAGGTACTTTTGACTTAAAATCAAAGACGATGTCGCAAGCAGGGGCTGCGGTATGACCGTGCTGGCTCACTTCAACTTTAATCCAAATGGCATTTGCATTAAAACCTAATAGCCACAATTTCCATGTCAAGTAAATTATGAGTTTACTTTTATAGGTATAGAGAATTATTATTCAAATATATTTGCCGCCGCGTGGTTCCCGGCAGAGTGTAATTATTTAATATTTCATACATTTCCTACCTGCGCTAGGCGCGCCAAATATAAGTAGGAGGTAGGACACGACGGTATTCCCGTCCGAATCGAGCAGTCCGACTGGGGAAATACCTCCACCCTACAGAATACCACGGCTATAACCTCGTGTTGTGTTCCCGGCGGTGAGTAGGGTAGCCAGAACTCTCCCCGGTTTCCATGGACGAGTTGGGGACTCTGTAGTCCCCACACACCCGAGGAGAGGGCCAGATCGTGAGAGATGGCCCTGGGTCGGCCGGGGTGTGAGGGATATGCCTGTCAACCTCACCTTCGGCAACCAAAACGACCCACAGGCGGCGTGCGTTTTAGTCGAAGTCACTACTTCAAATGATGAGGGATATAATACATACATATAATCACGCCTTTATCCCCGAAGGATAAGGTAGAGGTGAATTAACACCTATATCTCACCAATCGAATTTAGAGAAATTCAGAATTCGGTCCCACATAATAGGGGGTGAGTCTATTGCCATTTTCCGGTCACTGTTCAACACGAAGTTATTATAACCGCGGTATTCTGTAGGGCGGAGGTTTATCCCCAGTCGGACTGCTCAATTGGGCAGAAATACCGCCGTGTCCTACCTCCTGTTCTATATACTTTTATGCTTATTCATTATTATCTTCGTATAAGTCCCGGTCGCAGAAACTGAGCTTGAGGGCCTCATCATATGCTTTTTCACGTCCCGCTTAAGGACCCGGGGCTGTGAAGAAGGAAACACGTGAGTGCACTTGGGAAGTTGAAACTTGGCTGGCACTTTTTAAGCAATTTGGACAAGAATTCCTCCCAGCACCCACATTTCGCCAACTATGATTTTGTGTCCCTCGTAATAGGGGGCGAGCCTATTGCCGTAAAGCGGGCACTTTGTCCTAGGCTGTTTGTTTACTGTCGGATGGAGTATTAGCCCTATCCCTTAGTCACCTTCTACGATACCCACGGGAAGAGATGGAGTAAGACAATTGATCAATTTATCAAATTTCAAGATCTGTTTTATAGTCTGTGTCTGTTTGTTATGCACAGAGCACTTCAACAGTCCCGGGTCCATTAAGTGGGGCGTGAAAAAGCATCTGAATAGGCCACCAAGCTGAGTGCCACCATTGTTAGTAACATGGCTATTAATTTTATTATCTCTAGATATATAGTCTAGCTAGACCTATTTTCATTGTCTTTAATATAAAATTTTAGAAACGTAATTTCCAATAGACTAGGAAATACAGTAAAGTGAAGTTGAATAACAACAAAATAGTTAACTTGGATGAAGATGCAGATTAAGATCGGGGATCTTTAACGTTATTGTAAAAGGAGGAAGTGGAATAAATATCTCACTCAATTTGGCAATAAGTTTTATTTACATAACAATAATCACATTTAGTGTGAAGTGAACTATGAATAAAGAAGGAACTTAATTTATTTGTAGACTTGAAATACATGATTGACAACTTGATGATAGTTTAACAACATAATTTGATGAAGTCTGGTACCCAAATTAAGATTAAACTTGTGTTTAGGGTATCAGGATTCTTGAAACATATCACAATCAACGAATACATCTTGATTGATACTACTAACTCGATATCTAACTTGATATCAAACTTTTACATTTATAATATTAGCAAATTTTCTCTTAAAAAGTCTTTTGTAAAGTTGATTGTAAGTATACATCTATTTCCGATTATAATTTGGTATTAAATGATTTTAATACCAAATTTTGGCTTGGCTTTTATTTATGTGCACTAAAACCACAGATACCATCAACAGGTGGCAATTTGTTGACCGGCGTATAGTAGAATGAAATACTACAAAAATCTTAGTGAGCATACATGAACTAAAGGGTCCATATAGAGGGGATTCCTCGTCTACGAGATATGATTAGAGCTCTGCAATGGTTTGAAAAAGTCGCCAAGTTGGAAGCGTGGCCACGGGCTACACGATGTTGCCAGTGTTGCCACTATAATATTTCAAGTCCGACATAAACAACCCGCCAGCTCCAAATTCTCCAGTGAGCTCTGGCTACTCTACTCACCGCTGGCCCACCCTGCACGGATTTAGGCATCCATGTCAGTAAGACCATTGACACGCTTTATAATATAACCAACACTACTGGTGTCTTCTCTAGTCTACACGGACTGACATATCAAAGGCAAATCAGGTATACCTACCAAGACAGACCGCGATTATGGAATACCACGTCTAATATTATCATCTAATGATTCCTACGAAACGTCTAAAGATCCATAATTAGATATATATGATTTTATTAAGCATAATTAAAACAATATTTTAATACCACCGGATGAATCAGATACTTATAAAATCTTAAACAGCAATTAATATACAAAAAATAGCGTGAAAAATGATAACTGTGTCGAAACAAGATTTATCATCACGTTATACTATTATGAGTAACACCATTATTGTAAAAATACCTACATAACACGTTGCGTAACCAACTCGTAAAGTTATGGAAAACGTAGTTATTTGATGCATGTAGTGCCTATGGCTAACGCCCTCTGTGGCCTGATAGAAACTTTATATTAATTTTTTGAACCAGTTTTTGTTATTCAGGTTGCAGCGAACATCCATACCTAGGATATTGAGATTGTCCTGCAGCGGCAGTGGCGTGCTCTGAAGAGTGGGGAGGGGAAGGAAAGAAGATACTTTTGCTGTAAACGCACATGCCTGCGTCTTCTTGGCATTCCTTTCAATTTTGGTAATTCTGTACAACCATCACAATTTACATGTCCAACCATATCAACTAAAGCCTCGTTGCAATATTTCTTCACACAAGTAGATATCTGGCCAGGGACAATTATTGACTTGTCCACAGCATTGTGTCTTCCGAAGCAATAATAAACACTTTTTTGGTCAAACATTAGAGGTTAATATGTGCGCGACTAGGTGGTCTGCCGGGGAAATGCCATATAGAGCTATCTTAAGCTCTTCATCTGAAGAGCTGACGTGCGGTTTTAGTTGGTTCGAGTCTGATATAACTACCCACGCCGGTGGGCCATCTGCCTAACCCTCGAGGGATAAAGGCGTGATTATATGTATGTATGTATGTATTGTGTACGCAGTGGCACACGATTGGCATCGTAGCGCGCAATATGCTTTCTTTCCGTTGAATGACAGAATTTTGAACATGTTTTTTTTTACATGATGATTGACCTTTAGGATGTTGTCGATTTTTTGGCATGCTTCAAAAGAAATCGCGGCGTGCAAATCGATCGTCGGAACTGGGTATAGGGGCGAAAGACTAATCGAACCATCTAGTAGCTACCTATATAGAAACAATGAGATCCTTCGGCACTCATAAACCGTACAGAACGAAATAAACTGCTAAAAGAATGGGAAAGTCACAGGTACTTCCCGGGTAAATACAGGCTATTTGAGTCAGAAATACAAAGAAGATGGTCGCGGTGTTCTGTAGGGTAGAGGTACTAAACCAGTCAGACTGCTCAATTGGGCGGAAATATCGCCGTGTCCTACCTCCTAGAAATTGCATTGTGAACAAATTCTTGTATACAAATATTTACACTGATCAGGAATCGAATCCACCGTTATTGCATAGCAGCCAAATGCCATGGCATGGGTGTGACACGGAGGGGTATGGTGGGGGTTATGGGATTTGACCTATACGGCTTTTATGACATCGACTGTCGTCTGACCTGCTAACTCCGAGATAAAGGCTAGCCATGTAATGTAGGCTTTGCCCGCATAACTTAATTATTGTTCTCAGATGATGAGTCCGACATAACCTCTCCCACCGGCTCTGGTGGAGAAGCATCCGTGGGGACTTTGCGCACAATAAAAAAAAAAAGCCTCGCCAGATGCTTTTTTCAAAACAGTGATAAAAAGAGCCTAAACGAAGTCTAAAAAGTAAATATTTCACAGTCTATCGCAACCCACGGCTGGACAAAGCCTCTCCCAATGTTAGGAGGCTTTGGCCTACTGTTTCCACGCTAGTCAGACGGATTGGTACAGGGATTTTTTATACAATTTAGGTGGCAGACAAGAAAGTGGTTATCGTGACCTAAGAACGTGTGTAACACCAGTGGAGTCACTCTTGGAGTTTCTCTAAAGAATAGCTATTCGAAACGAGATCTCACGACAAAGAACTAAAGTTGCCGAAATAGCTCGCAAAATAAGCAAGCTGAAGTGGCAGTGGGCTGGCCACGTCTGTTGAAGGACCGATGGCCATAAAACCATGGACATTCTAAAAACACGGACACTGCTAAAAAAGCATTAAATTGTAGAATCCAATATTAAAGGTGCTTTTAGTAGAGTGAATGAAATAGTGTCATTAAACTCTTTTCACTTAATTTTGGACTTTAATCGTATAGAAATAAAATCTAATATTTAATGGTGTTTTTTACAATGTCTGTATATTATTTTTCACTTGCGTTGAATTTATTCCGCGTGTATTTGTAATTCCGTTGCCTTTACACCTTCTATTAATTTTTTTTATGTAAACCTTGGCCACAAACACAAAATAAAAAGAATTATGATGCCTTTCGGCGCTATACAGGTTCCGAAGGGCACCGTAAGTACACAAACGATCTCACACAACATCACTTAGAACAAGCTTTACATGAATTAATCCACAATTATCATAAAAGATTCATCTTCGATCTTTAAATAGTAATAAATATATCGGAGGTTATAGGACAGATTCCTAGCTTATTTGGCACTGTAGTGCTTCAAAAGGAATTGCCTAGGTATCGAGTGAGGAGTGTTTGTACTTTCCAATTACAAAAACGAATTCAGAAGTATAAAAAGTCCTAACTAGTAAAATTATCTTGGTTTTGTTACCTGTCTGCTCCTAATCATTGCTGCGCGTCAACTAGGGTTGGCAAAACAATCGATTATGCCGATTGAGTCTGAGTTAGTGAGGGCGGTAGGTTAGCACCCCTTCGACTGCGGTCTCTAAAAGAGCCGAAGCCAGAGTCCTGCGTCCTAAGGGGAGACGTGGACGTACCTACTACTATCCGCGGCATATCGCCTACCCTACTCACCGCCAGGAACACAACACGAGGTTATTATAGCCGTGTAGGGTGGAGGTACTTCCCCAGTCGGACTGCTAAATTCGGACGGGAATACCGTCGTGTCCTACCTCCTACAGTTTTAGGATATGATTATTAAGACAGGGTGTGGTGCTTATAATATCTAAATCGTCAGTAAGTATATTAACCAATCAGAGCACGTAACTGCTCAACCCATCGGTTCGAAACGCGGCCCCGACTTTAGAAGACTCCGGCAAGAAACTCAGACTTCAAGCTTAACATGTCTAGCCGCAACAGCCATCAAGACTAGCCCCTCCCGTCCCCGTGCTAGTAAAATAACTGTGTTACAGGTAGGTTAAGGATAATCTCAAACAGCACAATTGTAGCCATCGCATGGTTACTTGATATGGATATAGATTTTCTCATCTTAGTGTCTCCATTATCATTGAAATGTATGACAAAACAATTGAATTGAATTCTTGGATGTAATTTGAACACATACTTTGTTTGGTTGGAACAAAATTATTGATGAATTTATGTTTCGTAACATGCAACTCTCTAAACTTTAAGAGGAGTCCTCTACTGTACTGCATGTGATAAAGGCATTCATTGTCGCTTGAGCAGCATCATGTGTATGTTCTGCTCTGCCTTTTAGAATAAGAAATATTTACTTGAAACTTACTTGAAACTTGGTACTGGTGGTAGAAACTTGGTGGCACAAATTTGTCTCAAGTTTCGACCGGGTAGGTACCACCGTGCACTATTGCGAAAAACCCTCCATAGCAATTCAATCTCGGTTGGATTGTGTTCAGGGGTCAGCAAGTGCATAGCCGGGCAGAGGTGGTGGTTGTCGCAGCACTAGTGGGACCAGTGGGTCTTGGCGTAGTCTAGTGGGGATGGCGCGGGGCGATGCGCCGAACAGGGAGACCTGTAGAAACGGTGGTGCCGCTGGCCGCCCGCGGTATAGTATAGGGGCCCAACTGGGGTTAACCACCTTGGGAGGCTGCCTCACCAGGCCGCGCATAATCCCGATATGGTTCGTCGTGCCGGTTGGTGACCGGAATTGGGAGCCCGGCGACCATACTCGGGGGGGTACGGGGGCCCTTCCGTTCGGCGCGTCGGCTCTCGCCATACCTCACATTCATAGATAAAACCAATATCCCGCGCTTTGTCACACGGTGCTGCGGCGGCAATCACCTCTTTTTTCACGCCTTCTCCCACCCAAACTCATGGCAGCGCAATTAAAGGAAATAGGCAACACAGTGGCTCGACACACTCCCAAAAGCTTGCTATTTGAGGTGGAGTCCACTAACATCTGTGGGCTCCATGCAAACCTCAACGCCGTCCACCAACACCTAGAGACGGCGAAACCTGCCATGTTTTTTCTAACGGAGACGCAAATACACCGCCCTGACGATACGACCTACTTGCTCTACCCTGGCTATGTTCTTGAGGAAAGTTTTCGTGCAAAAGCCGGGGTGTGCGTGTTTGTTAGGGCGGATGTTTGCTGTCGCCGTTTGCGCTGCCTAGAGGACCCATCCTTCTCCATCCTTTGGGTACACGTAGACCATGGCCCTACGAGTCAGATCTATGTGTGCCTCTACCGTTCCCATACAGGAGATGCTGAGACAACTCGACTCTTCGAATATCTGAGTCAGGCGGCAGATGATGCGCAGGAGCGATTTCCGAATGCCGAAATGGTGTTTTTGGGGGATTTTAACGCCCACCACGAGATCTGGTTGGGCTCCTCCAAAATAGACCATGCGGGAAGAGCCGCCCACGCGTTTGCTCTGGCGCACGGCCTGACCCAATTGGTGCACGAGGTCACTAGGATACCAAGAAGGTCGGGCCTTGCACCTTCTCTGCTAGACCTTCTGCTGACGAGTGATCCGGACCGGTACAGTGTATCGGTGCGAGCCGCTTTAGGCAACTCCGACCACTGTCTGGTCTGTTCCACGGTGCCCATTATAGCGCCCCCACGACCCGTGCAGGGGAAGCGGCGTCTCTGGCACTACTCGTCAGCGGACTGGGATGGACTTCGTGACTATTTTGCGTCCATCCCGTGGGTTGAGCGCTGCTTTGAAGGTAAGAACCCATCGGATTGTGCTACTGCTGTTGCCGGTGAGATCGGTCTGGGTATGGAATACTATATCTCATACACCGATGTCACCGGTGACCGCGGGGTGCGCCCTTGGTTCGGGCGCGAGTGTGCGGAAGCTGTTGAACAAAAACAGTCTGCGTACCGCGCTTGGGTAAGGGCGCGCGCCACGCGCCATCCCAATCTGGGCCACTTCAAGGCGGCGTACAACAGAGCCACAAAGGTCTGCAGAAGAGCCTACGTCAGAGCGGATGCCCTGCGCATAGCGCGGCTTGGTCAAGAGCTAGTGATGCATCCCACGGGAAGCCGTGGCTACTGGCGACTGGCTAAAGCCGTGCAAGCCAACTTCTGTCAGCCTTCGCTGCCTCCGCTGCGTAACCCTGATGGATCCCTGGCCCATGAGCCGCAAGAGAAGGCAAATCTGCTGGCTAATCTCTTTGCGGCCAACTCCCGAATCGATGATTGTGGTACGCAGCCACCAACACTACCCGACAGTGACCACGCGATGCCTGATATCCATATCAGGCAACGCGATGTCCGTGCAGTGCTACAATCACTCGATGTCCGGAAAGCCGGTGGTCCGGATGGTATTCCAGCGGTAGTCTTGAAAAAATGTGCAGCGGAGTTGTCTCCAATGCTTACGCGCCTGTACCGGCTATCCTACAGTTCGGGTACAGTGCCTTTGCCTTGGAAAGAGGCGAATGTTCAGCCGATTCCTAAAAAGGGGGATCGCTCGGAGCCAGCCAACTATCGACCCATAGCCGTCACCTCAGTGCTGTGCAAAGTGTTCGAGCACATAATCAACAAACAGCTCATGCGGCACCTAGAGGATCACTCCTTAATTAATGACCGGCAATATGGCTTCAGACCGAAACGGTCAACGGGTGATCTTCTAGCATACGTTACCCATCTTTGGGGTGAGGCTATGGACAAGCACGGCGAGTCACTGGCAATTAGTCTTGACATCGCCAAAGCTTTCGATAGAGTCTGGCACAAATCGCTTCTTTCCAAGCTACCTGCCTTTGGTCTGCCTTCTAGGCTGTGCAACTGGGTTGCTAGCTTCCTGCAGGGGCGCCGTATTCGCGTCCTTTGTGACGGACGAGCTTCGGAGTTTCTGCAGGTTAATGCTGGCGTGCCCCAGGGGTCCGTCTTATCACCCACTCTCTTTCTTCTGCATATCAACGACATGCTGTCTACCGGCAATGTTCATTGTTATGCAGACGATAGCACTTTGCATGGGAGTTATCATGGACATCCTGCGGCCAAGCAGTCGGATATCGCGGAGAAAAGGCAGCTTCTTGTCACTGAGCTTGACGGGATCCTGAACCACATTTCTCAATGGGGCTCTGAGAACCTGGTTGAGTTCAATGCCAAGAAGACGCAGGCATGTGCGTTTACAGCAAAAGTATCTTCTTTCCTTCCCCTCCCCACTCTACAGAGCACGCCACTGCCACTGCAGGACAATCTCAATATCCTAGGTATGGATGTTCGCTGCAACCTGAATAACAAAAACTACATCGAGAGTATCATCAAAACAGCCTCAAGAAAACTCGGAGTCCTGAACAGAGTGAGACGGTTTTTTACGCCGGAGCAGCGGTGTCTTCTATACAAGACACAAATTCGCTCCTGTGTGGAGTACTGCTCGCATCTCTGGGATGGTTCAGCAAAGTACTTACTAGATGCTCTCGACAGGTTGCAGCGACGTGCGGTCCGCATCATTGGGAATCCCGAGATCACGAACACCCTAGAACCTTTGCAGCTGCGTAGAGATGTTGCGTCCATGGCTGTATTTTACCGTTTGTACCATGGGGAGTGTTCTGATGAGCTCTTCCAATTAGTCCCACCCTCCCCTTTCCTATACAGGACAACGCGTGCAGGTCTTAGATGTCATCCGCACACGGTGCAAAACATCCGATCAAGAACCAAGCGGTTCGGAGACTCTTTCCTCTGTCGCACCATTAAGGCCTGGAATTCATTACCAGCTCACGTGTTTCCTTCTTCCTACAGTCCCGGGTCCTTTAAGCGGGGCGTGAAAAAGCATATGATGAGGCCGTCAAGCTGAGTGTCACCATTGTCACACGGTATGTGTAAGTAATGGTGACCCTCTTTTCTGGGACTTTGCCTTCAGCTTACCATCAGGCAAGGCGAAGTCCAATTGACGTGTCCTATATAAAAAAAAAAAAAAAAAAAAAAAAAAAAATTAATAATTTTTCTAAACATACTTTTCGTGATATCATTTCTGACCTGCGTTCAAAATGCACACTTCTTTCGATGAAACAAAATCTTTACCCACGTCTTGGTTATTGTTTGTACATTTTAAATCGCTATACTGTACTGCATGTGATCAAGGCATCAATTGTCGCTTGAGCAGCTTTCTGTTCTGCGTTTTCCAACATGTTTTGTGTTTTTAAATAACGTATAAGTATACGTTATTTAAAAACATGCACAAAATTCTTTGAATAAAATAAAATAAAAACGATGTTATAATATAAATACTTTATGCATCAGAATATAAAAAAATCCTAACATAGTAATTGTATCTGGAATCTTCTAATCGAGTGCTTTCGCCCACACGTGTCATACTAAACTGTATATTTAATGGATATATCCAGAGGGTGGTATTTCACATAATCCCCTTGTAGTGGCATGTTGCGGTAAAATACATATTATCTTCGGTTTCTTTATGTTGTCTGTCGCGGGCACTAACTTCAAGGGACTAGAGCCACCTTTTGGACTGCTCCCAATAAGGTTGATCATTAGCTAGAAAATGAATAACAGAGGTGTTGCTACGAGGAGCTATCAGGTATAATATCATCCAGTGGCGGGGCAACAACTAAATTTGATGTGGGCAAGACAGATTTCGCGAGGCCCTGTTCTATGGCGACCTGAAGACGGATTTTATAAAATAATAAAAACAAACAAAACAATTAACACTGCCAAGTTTTTATTCATAAAAATACAAATTAGATTAATAAGTATTAAATGAAAAATTACAAATCGTTAATATAAAAGTGGAGATATACATTTCTTAAAGTGTATCTTAAAAAACATTAGATTTCTTTATTAAAGGAACAGAAATTTCCTGCTTTTAACGTTACTAAATTCCTTAATTATGGTATCGTAATTCAGCCTAGATGCCAAATCTGATTCAATTGATAAAACAGCCAAAGCTGAAAGTCTTTCTTGGCTCATTGTGTTTCTCAAATAATTTTTTTATTAATTTTAATTTTGAAAAACTTCTTTCAGCAGAGGCTGTACTTACCGGAATTGTTAATAAAATTCGGATGACAATGTAAATATTTGGGTAAATTTCTTTCAAGCTATTTTCTGTTATGTATGACAGCAGCTGTTTCACGTCTTTAATGAAGTTGGGTAAATTCGGGATCATTGTATTTAATTCTTCATATAATTCAAATGGTTGGAAGTCACTGCTCTCACCCACACGCAGGACGTTATGTAAATCGTTACAGTGTTTTAATATTTGCTCCTGTGGCATATTTTTTAGCGCGCTTAAATCATAGAGAAAACCAAAGTCTTCAAAATGTTGATTTAAAGACGTAAATCTTAATTCCATATTGGTTATTATGCCGAGCATCACATGCATCAGGACCTCGTCCCCAGCTGTAAGTAATTTGTTTTTAATACTTGAACCTCAATTACCCTTTCACAGTCCACTGCTGGATAAAGGCTTCGGCCAATTTTTAGGAGGCTTGTTACCTCTCTGGTCAGAAGGGTTGGTACAGGGTTTTATTTTAAGTTTTCCTTCTCTCAAAGTGACCATAAATTCTGTGCTAATAGCAAGAAAGTGGTGATATCGGTTCCTGTACAAAACTAAAGCGATGACATTTAGATCCTCTTATTGTATATGTATTGTATTATATATGGCTAACTACACTCAAAATGCACAGTCAGCGATAAAAATTAATACATTGTAATTTGTAGATCATATTAACAGTAACATTTTTCATAAAAACATTAATCTAAGAAAAGCCACATCAATGATGAGTAGTGGGAGGAGGAGCTCAAATTCTATTCTGTCGGGAACCACGCGGCTGATACATACAAATGTTTGCACTGAGCGGGAATTATGCCCGCGATCTTTAAATCAGCTGTTGACCTCTCTACCGCCACGCCACAGAGGTTTATAACTAAAATAAAAGCGCATAAACGCTTTACGGTGGCTTCAGCAATAGCTTAAAGCGACACTAATAATAATACGTTTATGACAACACCATAATTAGAGTTGATACTACAAGTCTACTAAGTCTGACACACGGTCAGGTTAGGTTACTAGGTTAAGGTAGGAAAGGAGTTCCCACCTTAATTTAATATAAGCTGATAATTATACATTTCTTCAGTGAAAATAATTTACAACGCTCTTGTTTTCATTCTGTCGTAATTGAATCCACTGTTGATTCTGTTTCAATTAATTATGCCTCTGTTTGCATTTACAGCCACTGGTTGTTCTGATTTCATCATCATCTACTTGGAGATGTATTTTTCTGATTGTATCCGAGGCCAAGGGCACCAACACTGATTGAGTAAATCTTAAACATTACATACAGTCTCCCATCATGATATTAATGTCATACATACATACATATAATCACGACTTTATACCTGGAAGGTTAGGCAGAGGTGAATGAACACCCACAATACACACAACAACCCACCAATAATTAAATTCGGTCCCACATAATATCGAGTGAGCCTATTGCCGTCTTCCGGGGACTATTTGTTGACTCAAGCCATTCATCTGATGCTGAGTCTGGGCTGTATATATTTGTCTGATGTTAAACAGCCCTATCAGTTAGTCTTTTTATTTTATTTTCTCTTTTTGCATTCTGTTTTTTTTGTACTGTATGCTGTGTCGCAATAAACATTTTTTCGTTCTTTCTTTCTAACAAAAGAAACAAATGTCATGTCATATTAAATGGTAGTGATTTCTAAGGAGTCTGTGGTTAAGCTTATGGTTAAAAAAAATGCGCGGATGCGTGGGCGGCCGGCGCCTCCTTCTGCGAGCAAGTAATGCTCGTGAAGGAGGAGGCGGGACAATTTACCTATGTGGCAGAGTTTATTTATCCTGTTATACACCTGAGGCTTCATGTAGGCACTAAATCGTCTTGCAAATTCGGTTTTTACTGTGGTAAGAGGAAGTTTATAAACCCGTTTCAAGATCATGTCTCCATGGTAACCGGAGCTGATCACCTGCTTATGGGTTAGCAAGAAAGGTAAACGCGCCCGATATTCCACGTAATAGGAGGTGAGTTTATTGCCGTCTTCCGGGCACTTTGACTCAAGCCATGCATCTAAGGTGAGTCTGGGCTGTATATATCTGTCTAATGTTAAACAGTCCTATCCCTTAGTCGCCTTGTACGACACCGCTTGGGAAGAGATGCAATCACTTTTACCCATCCTTTTCCTCTACGAATCTGGTATCCCTCAATACGACCTGCTGTTGTTACTCGGCCACATGACGATATGACAAAACATCGAGTAGTTTAGTGGGTACGTAATACTTGCTCATTGTTATCTCCTCTTTGTTAACTCAAGGGAGTTGATAAAACCCGCAGGAGAAGGACTTACTTCACCAAATTTATGACTGCTTCACAATCACAAGGCAAAATCCTTGTTTTAACACAGAAACGATCTTCGCGCTGCTTTTTTCGCCTTCTTTCTTTCAATATATTTCCTAATCTAAAGTCTCCTGGGCGGGAACGAAGGAGGGTCACATGCCTCAGTACGCGGTCGCTGCCGATTCTGTAAGAACCTTTTAATGCTCTTCTTGAAGGACCCCATGTTGTAGTTCCCAGCGTTCACCGTAACCACGAAACACTCCTATGTTTAGATCCATATGATTGGAAATAATTCTGGTATCAAAATGAGAAATTACAAGCAGAAGTTTTTTCTGAGATGAGGTCTCGGGTTCAATCCCAAGTTTTACCATGGCACACACCAATGACTTTTCGATGCTTTTCGAAGTTATGTGTGTATTTATCGCAGGTTTATAAGTGCCCGGTTAATGGCAATAGGCTCGCCACCTATTACATTGGGACCTAAACATATACTGGCGAAATGTGGGTGCTCTCCACAACAACCACGAAGAAACCTTCTGATGCCCCTCTTAAAGAACCCCATATTGTAGATCTACCTATCTGCGCATTAACTTTGTCCTTGTAATTAAGAGTTTGTGAGTTCAAACCTCATCAAATATTTGTATTATTATCAACATAACCTAGTTTAACTAGAGGGATTAGCGGTTAGTGCGGGACAAGGTTAAGTTGGCTTCAAGAAAGCTCGGAGTGCTCAACAGGGCGAAGCATAAAATCCATTTACGAAAAAGTTTTCTTTTAATCAACAGTCTGGAAGCTATCTAGGTGAATTAAGAAATCTGTGGGGATGCTTATCGAAAATGGACCTTCCTGCAATAAAAATAAGTTAACCATTCGATAATTCTGTTATCCTTGACATCCTTCACGTTCACTAGAAGCTGCGTTGTATTTGACCGTGAGCCTTTGTATCATCTATATGTGTGATTTTTGTAACCAAATGTGTAGTTACACATATTACGAACACATGATGTAAGTGGCAGTCGCTTTATACGTGTACCTAGTAGCGATAACACATATAAATTATACTAGCAACCTGTATCCTATAAAGGTTTCTGTGTGTTAGCAGGTAACATTGTTGATCAAGGTTTCCTCTTATATTAAGAAACACAGAGATCTTCTACGGCATAGGGAAGTGCCTGACCTCTCCCGTTCATTTCCTGCCGCCTGTTTGGCTTCTATTTGAGATAATTTACCTTTTATATGGTCAGTACGTTGGGTCACCTTGACAATGAAAGTGAATTGGACACTGTGGACGCGATCTATTCGTATAAAAACCGGAGCACTCCTTGTTGAAATTATTCAGTTGCCAACATTTGCAGCATTAACATGTACGCCAAGGTGTGTTCGCAATAACTCTTTCAAAGAGCTTGCCCACCTCGTCGGCCATAGACTCCACTTTCAAAATCTGCCCGAATATGGGAATCATTAATAATTGTAGTGTCATGAACAGATCCAGGCCACCGACAGATCACATCACATATTTTTAGATTTGCATCACATATTACCTGAACATTCAGGGAGAAATATCCTTTCCTGTTCCGTTAACCCATGATTCGTAGCACAATTATGAACCTAATCGTTTCTTTAAGTCGATATTTTTTTATGTGGTATGTTTACTAAACTCTACTTGCAGATGTAAATGAGAGTAACGATGTGTTATCGTGACAACAAATGAACAGTGGACAAATCTTCTCTAATTGTGTAGTGTTTCGTTGGTACCGCTATTCTAACAGCCAATCTCTTCAGGTAACTTTGATTAGAGCTGTTGACAGAAACAAATTATTTATAATGAAATTACCCGTCTACCTAGGGTTCTTAATTGCGATGTTGTTACAAACACTGTGTTTGTGTCTGTTTCAGAGCCGGTCAGAGCGTTCCCCCTGTAAGGGAAAGATCGCGGGTTCTAATCCCGCCTGGACCAGACCAAGTTTTTCTTTACCTATCTACTTATAGATTTACTTATGGATAGATTTATTTATAGATTTGCGGGTATGCTATGTATTAATAAAATATCTATATTTTAGTTTTACCAGATCTTTTATTGTTCAGATTTGAATATAATAGTACTTAGTAGAACTGTGCTGAACTTAAGAAGCTGAAGGAGTGAAAACTTTAGCCAAAGTGTATCAAGAGATAGACTTAGATAATGTTGTAAATTTAAGGTTAGTTATACATTAGGATTGTATCCTTGCAACTATTTCTAAATGCACACTGGAGTGGACAATAAAACCTTAAACCTCACCGTTTGGTTTCATTTAGCTCACCTCCGGCAGATTAAAAGTTTCCAATCTCCGCTGATTATCCTAGGCATGTGTATCTCCAAGGTCGGTATTCGAAACGTGTTTTGGTTGGAATTGGAGGCGTTCATTCATTAAGAGAGGAACGACCTTTAGTCATCTCAAGTCATTCATTGTTCGCTACTAATTAAACGTTAACTTAATACAATAACTGTGCGAAATTCTATGCAGTTTATGTGATAGTTTTTTTCTCATTAACAATTCCTTTGAGTACTTAAAGTATCTAAGTATCTTCGCTATATCAGTTATTTTTAGAGTTCCGTAGCTTCTATACCCAAAATATACAAACAAAACCCAAACACTAAGACACCGCTGGCTGTCAGCAGACTGTCTCTCATGAATCGTGATAGACAGCCCTCTAAAATTCAACCATACGTCGTGATCCACCACACTGCGAAAATGGCACTTAATAGGCTTTATTCCTTTACCGATTAAGATAGAAAAAATTTAAACGGTCCAGGAGGGATTCGAAACTGCGATCTTTTCCTTACAGGGGGAACGCTCTGACCACAAAGCCACCAAACCTTCGCCCAAAACCATCCAAATTCCTCTATACATATATCCGTTGACGGAGGTAGGACACGACGGTATATCCGTCCAATTGAACAGTCCGACTGGGTAAGTACCTCCACCCTACAGAATACCGCGGCCATAATAACCTCATGTTGTGTTTCCGGGCGGTGAGTATGGTAGCCAGAGCTCACTAGAGGGTTTTGTGCTGTAAATGGAAAGACCAAAAGCTTGTCCTGCTTTGTCTTTTATACTGACGGCACAGAATCTCTCAATGCTTGCAAGGGACTTTTTATTCCTTTACGCTAAAAGTCGAAAAAGAGTTCTATTACGCAGAGTTCATTCGCTCTGGAAAAAGCGTTTTAATTTTGAACTTTAACTGCATTGCTTTAAAATCTATAATGTAATGGATATTTTAGCAGTATTCGTGGTATGAATGGTTTTGCTGTAACAGAATAGAGCCCCAGTAGTGGACTGCAATAGACTATTACATTTTAATTTGGATTAATAAATTACAATTTATCTCTTATTTAATGTCACAATATTATTATACTTAGGTACCTAAACAATGTATGTGTACATAATGGTTAAATATTTGACCGATAACACACAAGGTTTAATGATTTATTATTTAATCACATATCGTTATATAACGCTAGTGTCAATTCACAACAAGACGCGAGCCGACTTGTTAAACATCGCTTAAATCTACAACGCGACTGTTTTAAACCCGTAAACAACCTTACGTTACGTAACCCGTTTCTTGTTTTCTCATTAGACAATATGGCCGACCAATCAGTGCAAAGTTTTGAAGATATAATCAGAAACAATTTAAGACAGGAAGAATTAGAACACTTTTTATAAAAACGTAGAAATATATATATAAGAAAATCAACAAATTTCATCTAGCACCATCAGTCAACAGTATAAAAATGGACAACTTTCATAGAAATCATCATTGATTGTGACTTTTGTGAGATTGGGAATAAATCGAAACTAAATTCTGTATAATATAGGTATTTAAACTATCATGGTCACTGACATCAGTATATATATAGCATCAATGAGCTTAATATAAAAACCGTTTCTAGGGTTCCGAATTTCGAGAGGAAAAATCAGAACCTTTATAGGATCACTTCGTTATCCGTTAGTCTGTCTGTCTGACAAGAACTTATTCTCAGGAGTGTGTGGGAGGAAACGTTCAAAAAACGTGAACCATTGGGTTCCATCCGAAACGTCGACAGAAATAGCGAGTTTCATGATTTAATCGTGAAAAGTCCCGAACCGTTGTATAATTTTAGAATTTACACCGCGATAGTTTAAAAATAACATTAAATATTTTCGTAAATAACCTGATGCAAGTTGCATGTCTTTGTATTGTACTGTCAGTTGTACCATTGTTTATTTGTGAGCTTGACTACCAAATAGACAATTTCGATAGTACGGTAGTCGATTAATAAATCTGACGTATACAAATGAATGAATAACAAACAGTGTGTAGTTATGTAAGCCGACACCGAGGTATCAGCACTGGAGGGTCTTCCTGAAGTCATACGAACATTATAATCGCGTTCCGATATGAAAAAACCCGTGATCATTAACAAAACTGCCTTCATGTTCATTTAGAAAAATGCCCAAATTACTCACGAAGCAAAAACAATACACAAGGGATTACTTTTATTCATAATTATCTAATAAATATCATTAGAACTTTACTTTAATAATTTATACGCTATGATGGCCGTTTTGGCAACACTGGTTTTGCTCGTTTTCTCTTTTTTATTGCGTGTGAAGTTTATTTTCTTCTATGCCAGTCTCGCCATAATTTTCTTAAGTTATTCGTCTAACAGTTCGTAGTCCAATACCAAGCGTACCAAAAAGAGAAAACGAGCTAAACCAGACGTGTCAAAACTCATAGCGTGGCGCAAATTTAGTAGATCCTGTCACCAGTCTAGTCACCTCTTAATTCTGTGGAATTGTTAAGCAATAGCGACTAATCGACGCTTTCCGTGACCAAGGGGCTGGCTTTTACCTCGTTCAAAGAATTGGCATCGCCATTCAGCGTGGTAATGCAGCCCTCTCGGGCACTGTACTAGTAGTGATCGATGGGGAGGATTTTTTCTATGTTTAAAGTTCTCCTTTTTTTTCTCTATATATTTTTTGTATATATTGTATAGTTAGCATAGGTTAGCTTTAGGGTATTTTGTTTCAATTCCAAATATGGTCTCACAAAAACTTAGCATTTGGATTGATGTTAGATTAATTAATCTTGAATGATCCCAAGCACCAGTGTACTTTTTAGTTTCAGTAGGGCTTTAAACTAAGGAGTTTGTAATTTCCTTTATTGCTCTGAAGAAGATTTAATATCGTGTCGTCTATGACGTAAGCACACAAAAAATTATATTTGTCTTTAAGTCTTTGTCTTGACGTGTGCGTCAGGTAACTGACAAATATGTATTTTTATATTACACATAAACAACACATTGTTTAAGTGTAATTAGGACAATATGAAAGCAGAATACTAAAATCGCACTTTTATCTGCAAGTACGAGTATGTGGACGGAGAACAACATCTGATTCTCTGGCTCCTCTGGTACACATCTTACCAATACAAAACAGTTTAAATAGCCGATAGAATGCCTACATAAAGCCATTGAAAATTTGTTCAAAAGGAAACCAGAATGCAAAGTGAATTATGATAAGTTAGAAAAAAAATTCTTTGATAATAAAATGCCTGGCACGTGTTCTGGATTCAGAACAAATAAATGCAAATGCAGGGGTATTGGTAATAGATATATTGCTGAAGAGGAAGCCATGGCGGGCGTTACCTTATTGGCTCACAATAATAGCCTTTGTCGTCTTCTGAATGCTGGCAAACCAAGGAATGATACAGAGCATAAGTGACAGGGGTATGTACTCGCTTCCAGGATCCATGGTGGCGATCCGGCGAGGAGACTCACCGCGTTGAATGATATCGTGCGGTACCCCCTTATGATGCGGCACGCCAACTTCCGCTGCGGACGCTGCAAGTAATAATTTTTTATGTTGGCCTTCACTGCAGTCAAGTTATTAATTAATTCTAATTTATTGGGAAAGGGGTGACAAAAACTCTGCACGTAAAACTAATTAGTGAAAATTAAAATGATCATCCTTTCTAAACTTTGACATCAAACGCAGAAAGTCGTGATCAATTAAATTTCTTCTAAAATGTTTACGCATTAAGAGAATTATGTAATTGCTTTTTTTTAGATCTTCGTCGAACACTTTTTAACGAAATTATCGGCGCCGTCACTTTATTTTCCACGCTATACACTCGCTTCATGTAACACACGAACTAACAAAAAAAGGGGAGGTTCTCTAATCTTGGTTCAATTAAATAGAAAAACGGAAGAATTACAAACTTGCAAAAAATTATATAAACAGGATGTCTTTGAAATATGTGGTGTCCGAGACTGTGACACAAATTTAAATGTAATTTGTTTATATAGAATTCCTGATAGCAAAAATTTTGATGAATTTATGGTGAAGTTCGAAGCATTGTTACAGCACTTTTTGAATAAACAATGTATAATATGTGGCGACTTCAATGTTGACCTTTTAAAGACTGACAGTGAGCGGCACTCATTTCTGACATTAATTAAATGCTATAATTTTGAATATTTAATCAATACTTATTACTTTTATTAGGAATTCAATAATGTCCTGTATTGACAACATAATAACAAATATTCCAAGAGCTAATATTAAGAATATAGAAGTAGATCACAATGGACTATCTGATGGACATGCTGGGTTATCCTGTACGGCTATGACAAAATCTACAACTCAAAAAAACAAACAGCCTAATCACATATGTAAAAACATAAGGTCATATAGTGATAAGAATAAAATATTGTTTAGGAATACGCTGTTGAACGCCAATTTGAGTACAGGTATAAATACTTTCATAAATAAATTTAATAATATTCACTCTACGAGTTTTTCATTACATTATCAGTTGGTTGGTACTAAATAAATAGACTAGAGCCGATAAATTTTGAAACCAAAGAAAATAATAAAGGATGAAACCTATTGTGAAAGGAAAAGATTATAATAAAAATCAAAGGTAAAATATTTTATGGACGATCTCAGGTCGGGAAGTGGAAGGAAGGTTTAGGCGGAAATCGAGAAACTACAAGTGCTATGGGGAAAAATTAAATGGCATAGTGACACGTAACAAAAAGATTTACACATTTTATATTTCACTAGCTGACCTACCCCAGCTTCGCCCGGGGTATATTTTGAAGCTTCATATCCCTTTGAGCCCGTTTGTTTTAGATGAATTGCTCAAGTCAACAATAAGCTCACCCCTACGCCCTATTCCCGAAGATTTTGGCTGCAGGCTTTAGGTGATTCATGATAGCCATAGTGTATAGTCCCAGTGCAGCAGTTTCAATTACTTGACAATAGCTAGGGTACCCAGTTATCTAACGTTAATACCATAACAGTATATTTATTGATGGTTCACATACTAAAGTAGTAAAAACTTTCTTCAGCAAACTTTCCACCTTTTCTCTACAATTTACCATCCTATCAAAAAAGCTCGACAAAAATTGTGTTTTAAATCAAAGAACATTTGTGCCAAGTTTGGTGAAAATCAGTTAAGAAATGCGCCCTCTACATCGGAACTGACAAACAACGAAAGCAAAATCGCCCACCATGGCAGGATTCAAACCCGCGATCTTTCCCTTACAATAGATATATATATATATATTTTTACATGGCCTTTAACTTTATCTCAGACATTTTCGAGATAAAACTTACCGTTTTGCTGATAATCGCGAAATACCTATTTTTGTGACTTTAAATAAATAATACTTCAGGTATAGGATCGATGAGGACTTATTAGATTTCATTTATAGTGGTGTTTTAAGAATCGTACCAATTTAAAATTGGGTGCGAATTATTGTATGTACCCTCGCCCCTATAATTTGGTTTATTTTGACCGGACTATTATGAAGAAAAGAAAATTGTCATAGCCACTAGAAATTATGGTAGCCATAGCAACGATAAATTGAGAATCCAAGTAGGTTGTTATCGCAGTGTAGTAACCCATTGAGTCAATAGTCAATAGAGCCAAGCACTGACAATCAAGACAATTCAATCATGTCATTTCTTGACAATTGTAAGAATTATCAATCAGGATACGTGTATATATAATGCCTGATAAAAGGCAGCTGGAGCATCGAAACCCTTCGAAGAAAGAACGCTCAAAGAAGGCTCCTTCACTACCCTCGACTGCTCCTAAAAGTTCGCAATCACCACAAGATGATGTTTCACAACAACCTAAGAAGAATTTTAAGGAATATTTCTACAATAAAGAAACAGGAGAATACTGTGGAAGAACCTACGATAGTTGGTTGAAAATAACGGGATATGGAGTGATATATTTATTGTTCTTAAGCACTTATACTCTAATAATAATCTATTAATTAATTTCTGGAAACAACCTAATTATGCATCATCAGTCGCATTCCCCGCACGTCTATATCAAATTGTAAGATAAAAAAATAAAATATAACAGTCACAATTACCAATGTGGGTAAAGACGCAAGTATAAGTTAGATTCTTTTCATGCAAGATTGGTTATGGTGGCGCATGGCCACGTGCGGTAATGGACTGTATTGCGGGAAGTAGCTAACTGTTCCATTGACGCTTTACACACAAAAGACAGGTGGTCGGGTTGCCGCGGGAGTGATCCAAGCAATGAATGCAACCCGAGAAATTAGGAGAGGATGCACTAACCTTCACGACACACGTGTTCTCATCGCAGCCGGTACACGGATCTTCTCTTCCTTGCTCAGGAGCTGCCGTCAGCATCACTAGATCACTTGAGGAACACACGAGAGGCACAATCCGATCGGTAAAGGTCTATGAAGCGGTAAAAATGTAACAAATATTAATCATTTTTGAGAGACGCGAGCGCGGTCCGTCCTTACGCTGGCTAGTTCAAAGCGAGACTGAGTGTCCATATTTCACAAATGGCGGACGGAAGCCATATCCAGCACTATTCTATGGTTAGTGCGGGAGGGGAGACGGGTATAGAAAGAGTGTGTTTCCGCGTCAAGAAATACAGCTTCTACCTCGGCGCAACCATTCCCCCCGGCTTGAAGGGTTACCTTCGAAACGACAAATGCGAAACAAATATAAAGTCTAATCTAAATCTAGGTTTGGGAAATAACAACTAAAATATAAACCTAGATTGGAGCTCGTGCCTACTGCTGGCTAGGCAGAGGGCAGAGGCGAACAAACAACACAACGCAACAGTCTCGACCAAGACGAGACGCGATTAGCCAACAACAAAATAAGGGTCTCTTCACGTGGGACCGATACAACAAGCGAGTGCTTCTTCTCCTCGGGTGGTTCGGAAACCGTAGTGGGATTGAATTGACTAACTGGCCACTTATCTAACGCGGCATGAATCCAGGACGGTCCACTAAACCATAACGGGTGATCTAAAATTTGCGAAGGAAGCAATCCACGAGAGAGACACTCGGCTGGGTTGTCGGTGCCAGCAACGTGAAAGAGATTATGTGGCGCCAATTCAGATTGAATTTTTGCCACTCTATTAGCGACGAATGTGTCCCAACGATGGGGCGAAGAGTGGGCCCAACACAAAGCGACTGTTGAGTCCTAAAGCTAAAATTCTACTAATATTAATGCGAAAATTTACAATTATGTCAAATAAATTACCTTAAAGATTCCGACCACAATACAAAATGTCATTAAGCGACACGGAAGTGCTAGTCTTAGCACTGCCATCCAAAACTACGCGGAGTTTTAGTAGTAAGCTTATCTTCTCTAATAACTCCGCGGTGCGGGATAATGTACGAAGGCTGGGTCCCGCCAGTGTCCGCAGGCGCAGGTGAGATGTAACCTTTATCTAAATATTCGTTAACAACCTCATCATAGGCCCGCTTCGACTTTGGGGACGCCTGCATCTTTCGTTCCAAACAAAGAAAGCGTTTTTCAGCGGATACACGGGAGCCACCGAGTGAAAACTTGCGGATGGTAGACTCCAGCGGCGGCTCGACGGTGCAACAGAACGAAGCAGTCGAGTGACCAAAACTATCTATAGAAGCGGGTGCGGAACCAATTATAACAAAACCAAGAACTGTTTCCAGTGCGTGCGGAGCGGGGTACGTCGGTCCCCCTTGAACCTTACGTGATAACTGGAGGTGCGGGAGAATCGAAGCGCCGATCAATATATCGACGACTCCAGGAACAGCGTAAGTCTCATCTGCTAAAGGCAAGTCTTTAAATTTCGTTAATAAAGACGTGTCAACCGGGACGGTAGGCAACTGTTCAGCTATTCTATCTATAACGAGCGAATCCATGTCAAACCAAATATTATTATTAAAACGAGATCTAAACCTTGTTTTAACGGTGCCACGAACAGCTGACTGTAAGCTTCCAAAACCCTTCACCACTGAGCGGGTTGAACGCTTATCAACATTGAAACCAAGACGCCGACAACAATCTTGAGTAATGAAATTACTTTGCGAAGCGCCATCTAACAGCGCTCGAACAATGCGCGGCTTACCTAATGCATCAACAATAACAACGCGAGCGGTCGCAAGACACACAGTAGTGAGTGCAGCACTAGCGGAGAACGAACACAAGGTGACGTCATCCGCGGCGGTCACCGGGCGGACCGGAGCGCGCGCGAGCGCGGGCTGCGGCTGCGGCGCAGGCCGCCGTGTGTCACCGCTCGACGAGCCAACCGTGCTCACATTGGATGCGGCATTACTATTCTCAAAATGAAGCAAAGTGTGGTGTCTCGCTTGACATTTGCGACAACTATTTCTACTATTACATAAAACAACGCGGTGTTTAGTACCGAGACAATTAAAACAAAAATTATTAGCGCGAACAAATTTATAACGATCACTAGGCGACAACTTTAGAAAACCAGGACACCTGTACAGTTGCGAATGATGAGTACTACACAAAGAGCAAACAGGTGATTGTACATGTGCTGGTGCGGTACTAACATAAGTATGAGTTGACCTCAGTGACTTCGATGACGCATCTACTTTGCGTGCAGAATCAACAACTATCTTCGCGCCTTCATGTTTCGATGAAGAGCGTTGCAATACCTTTATATGCTCGCGAACAAAACTTTCTAAGTCTTCGAACTTAGGAATTTTATTGCCGCGATGATCCGACTCAAACAAACGAATGGTTTCGGAATCTAATTTCCTTAAACCCATATACAAAAATACGAAGTCGCAGAGGTCATCGATCTTTAGGTTCTTTACGGCGCGAACAGCTGACGCGAAAGTATCTAGAAATTTCTCTAAGTTTTGATCGTTACATGCCGTAATAGATTTCAAATCAAACATCTGATCTAAATAGGCGTTAGCTACCGATCTTTTATCCTCATACCTAGCTTTCAAAGTATTTAAAATTAAATTATAATTCTCGGCACTAAACGTAATTCCAGCGCAAACGGTTATAGCTTTACCAGTCAATTTTTCAACGAGATAATGCAATTTTTCGTGATCTGTCAACGAATCGTTCTTATCTATTGTATTCTCAAAACTATCTATAAATAGACACCAATTGCGAATGTTACCATCAAATTCGGGTATTTGAATTGGTGGCAACTTAGGTCGGTCGCGAGTGGGGTTGGGTAGGTCAGCCGGTTTCTCCAAACTCCTAGCGACGCGTTTGATACGACAATACAAATCGTCAAACGACGACAAGGCCTGATAACTCACTGAGTAATCGGGATTCAAATTCAACTCTAAAACGTTGATGTCATGTACTAAGGTTTCGAAATCCGCGCGTAGACTATCTAAGTTTTCTATAGAACACAAGAACGAATCTCTGATGACCAAATCAGAGGTTTTAAGTGCATTATCATAAATCGATTGTACGCGAGAGTAAATCATTTCTTTTTTAGCGTTTAAAAGTTTCAATTGAACCTTACCGGTCCTATCAACCTTTGGGGACATGTTTACAATTAAATCTCAAACTAAAGTGCGGTAAACAACAAATATGAAATGACTTAATCTTAGCGGTACAGAGCAGCGAGGCGGCGCGAGCGATAACCGTAGGTAGGTAGGTACTTATAACTGCCAGTGCAAGCTTGAACTAACGCGCATAGCAACAAGATCGTACCTACGCGATGGTCGCTGTCTAGGTTCAACTATTATTTCAGGGACTAAGTATTGCGTAATATCTATTCAAATCAAAATACTTTCGTATGAATTGGAATGAGGTACAACCACGTGTCTACCCACGCAGGTACCAGGCAAATACGACGCGAGCCAGCGGCGAGCGAGCAACGTAATTGAAAAATAAAACAAAGCCAAATGCGTTAGGTATTACACTGTGCCTATGCACTAGGGTGTCTAGTATACCTAAGATCTAAGCCTAAATGCCTAGATGCGGGGTTTTCTACTAAAATAACTATATTTAGGCGCGGTGTGAAAATTGTGAACTACGATTAAGTGTTGATATGATACCTAACCTATTTATGTATTAGGTAGGTAAAATGCGAGCCAGCGGCGAACGGACAACAAATTCTAAGCCTAAATGTCTGGATGCGGGGTTTTCTACTAAAATAACCAGGCACTTAGGTGCGATGCGCTTATTCCCATTAGAATAATAACAAAATACGAACTACGGCTAAGAATCCGGCTCGATCCGGACCAAAAATGATGGCGCATGGCCACGTGCGGTAATGGACTGTATTGCGGGAAGTAGCTAACTGTTCCATTGACGCTTTACACACAAAAGACAGGTGGTCGGGTTGCCGCGGGAGTGATCCAAGCAATGAATGCAACCCGAGAAATTAGGAGAGGATGCACTAACCTTCACGACACACGTGTTTTCATCGCAGCCGGTACACGGATCTTCTCTTCCTTGCTCAGGAGCTGCCGTCAGCATCACTAGATCACTTGAGGAACACACGAGAGGCACAATCCGATCGGTAAAGGTCTATGAAGCGGTAAAAATGTAACAAATATTAATCATTTTTGAGAGACGCGAGCGCGGTCCGTCCTTACGCTGGCTAGTTCAAAGCGAGACTGAGTGTCCATATTTCACAAATGGCGGACGGAAGCCATATCCAGCACTATTCTATGGTTAGTGCGGGAGGGGAGACGGGTATAGAAAGAGTGTGTTTCCGCGTCAAGAAATACAGCTTCTACCTCGACGCAACCAGGTTATTAAATTTCAGAACCTACCAGACCAGAAGGAACCTATTGTATTTTGCAAGTTCCTAGACCATAAAGCATCAGTCACATTGGACAAATATCTATCTAAAGGTGTTAGAAATAAAACTCAATTTCGAAAAATGTACAAGCAGGCCCCGGCTTCGAAATGAAAGTATTACAAACTAGGGCCCACAACATGATCCAACCATTTACAATAGCATAGTGGTAAGTACGTAATAACAAGCTTCACATCAAACCTTAGTTACTTTGACTCTGCTTTAACTCACCCTAAGTTGCGGCTGTCATGTAAATTATACTTAGAGCCTAAAATCACGCATAACATAATAACCTAACCTAACCTAATATTTAATCTATCTAGGTTTCATGAAGACCTGCCGCGTGTCCCCAGACGCATTCATACAACTTGTACTGCAGCTGTCGTACTACCGGGATGCCGGGCGCTTCTGTCTCACTTACGAGGCGTCCATGACCCGCTTGTACCGAGAGGGCCGCACAGAGACCGTCCGCTGGAACAGGGCACGATTCCAGGATGTTCACGAACTCTTCACACACCGCCAAAGGAACAGCCTGTTAATAAACACATACATAAATTCACCCTATTAAAAAACGTATGAGTTTTTGTTACTATACGTACGTAGCACACCGTGCACTGGCGCGGCACCTCGGGGGGAATTGGGAGTTGTTATTGGGGCTCCTTTTTTTTCGGAGGTAAAAACTAACGTCACCTGCAAGCCAGTAAACCTACTGATTGACAAAAAACTCTATGGTTTGGGTATTCCTCTCGAATTTGGGAAATCAGGCTACTAAAAGGAGTACCGGTGTTATCCCATACCGGTGTTATATTATATATGTTATATATATGTACCCAATACCGGTGTTATCCCTACGTTTCTAGTTCTATACCTAATTGAATTCAATCCAATCTACCTGATTGATGGCAATGCGCTCATTCTTAGACAAAATGGAGATATTTATACACATACACTCAATCTACCCCTTTCAAGAAAAATAACACCGTCTTGTATATATCCAAGAACCAAAGGCAACTGTCTATCTTTATGAATCAAAGATGAATATACAATATTAAAGTTAACGACAGAAAATGGCACAGTAAGGAAAATTGAATTAATGTTAAGTGAGGACGCTAAATTAATACCCTTGGCTATGTGTGTAGTGCAAGTGATGTGTGCTGATACGTACACGGGACCCATTTATGTACCTGGCTCATTACGGGGTCAACCAAATCATGAATTTTATCTATTGCCACACATCCTTATACGGAATGAGTTGGGAAATTGTTGGTCCCCACACTTAAGGGGGGCCAGATCGAGAGAAATGGCCTTGGGTCGGCTGGGGTGCGAGGGATATGTCTGACAACCTCACCTCCGGCAACCAAAAACGACCCACAGACGGCGAGCATTTTAGTCGGTTCAATAGATCATATTCTACATTTTTTACTGACAATGACAATGAATGACATGACAATGACAGCCTACATAGGTATACAAAATTCTCGAAGGACAAGCCTTTGGTCTTCCCACTGATAGCACAAAATCTCTCCAGTCTACTCACCGCCGGAAACACAACACGAGGTTATTATAGCCGGTGTTCTGTAAGGTGCAGGTACTTCCCCAGTTGGACTGCTCTTTTGGGACGGAAATACCGTCGTGTCAGAACAGAAATTACTAATATTCCCTCTAACCCCTCCAGCTAAGCTAAATTGCTTGTGTTAGGAGTGAGTTCACGTCGCTACCGACAATACACTAGTGTATTGAACATACATAAATCTATAGTAAGAAGTTGGCACGTCATATGTTATATTGCTCGCATCTCTGGGATGGTTCAGCAAAGTACTTACTAGATGCTCTCGACAGGTTGCAGCGACGTGCGATCCGCATCCTTGGGAATCCCGAGATCACGAACACCCTAGAACCTTTACAGCTGCGTAGAGATGTTGCGTCCATGGCTGTATTTTACTGTCTGTACCATGGGGAGTGTTCTGAGTATTTTGTTTATTAATAAATGTTTTGCTTGAAACTTGAACGAGCACGGTGTATGTAAATAATATTATTTTTATTATTACCACTAAAACATCTCAATTTATATTTTTAAATGCTAATTTTCTTCAAAAATATGTAAAGGAGACGGCAATAAAATTGTCTAGCTCGAAACTACTTTGTTAAACATTGTTCCAATTAAAATATTTTTCTAGACTTATTTACGTTTTCATTGTATTAAATTTGAATGGAAGCCATCGAGTGCGGGCATTGTTATAAACACCACACGCCGTTGTAATTTACATGACCGGCTATCGTATTAACGATGGGTCTTTTGGGATAGCTGAGAGAAGAGAATTGTTTCATGGTAACGGGAGTCCCATCACGTCACGACCAAACAATTCTACGGTGACTATTGCACGAATGGCATGATTTTTATTCACCCAAAAAGATTTTATTTTAAAACTTTCATTCTAATGTTCATTTCATTCATTGTGCTGTCATGGCGGAGCATACTTTTTGGCCATTTAGATTTCTTTTTTTTTCATATATTGTGATTTTTTATAATATTATGCCTTTTTATTGTGATAAGTATATTTAGTTATATTATATTTTTAATATTTTTTACGCAATAATAAAGTTGTGTGTCGTATAGCGTAAACCCAAAGTGGCCTGAAGACGCCGCCGAGAGGTCCGGGAAGAGTTTTCTTTTCTGCCTGAGCGTTCGAGTTCCATGGAATCCTATAGAAGGGAGATATGGTTCGGAACGCGAAGAGCTAACATATACTCACGCCTATATCCCCGTAGGGGTAGGCAGAGGTGCTAGCACTCACATTTCGCCAGTTTATGTGGAACCTCTTAGCCTTAGGAGGGATTTTGCCTCACTGTGTGTGTTCTACCGCCTATACAATGGTTTGTGCTCAGATGAATTGTTTGACATGATGCCCGTAGCTTCATTCTATCATCGCACCTCTCGCCATAGGCAGGGAATTCATCCCCACACATTGCGACCTGAGACGACATTTGCGAGGATATACTACCTACTGATTTCTTTGTTGCTGATGATGTAGCTTGCAGATTAGATATTTTTTTAAACTATGAGATCAAAGTAAATATGACGCAAAACTATTATCACAAGTTTCGAAAGTAGATTTGGTTTCTTATGTCATATCTAAATCTTTTTGAACGTTCGAGTCTTTTGGAAAATTTAAGGCATTTAAACTATTCGAATCGATTAAGAAATAGAAAAAATTGGATCGGCTCAGGTGGGATTCGAACTCACGATCTTTCCCTTACAGGGGGAACGCTCTAACCACTAAACCACAGAACACACATACATACTAAATATTCTACTTAAGCTAAGTTAATACCATTGCTTCCTAAGCGCTAGTGGAGAAGAAACGGACTACTCTACTGCAGCATTTTAAAGACGTCAATTTATAATAGGCTAAAAGTGGATGAATGTATACGTACTCACGCCTATTTCCTCCCGGAGTGATATCGTGTGTACAATTATTATTGTAAATATCTAATTAAAGTAACAATCCTACAATAGTTTAGTCTGCAATGAATTAATTAGCAATAAAAATAACTCAACTGCATTGTGACTCCCCCGGCTAGGGTTGCCTACTTAACTTTGTCCTCTACACTGACGGTACCATTTCATATAACCACGCTGTTTACAAAGCCCAACTTTGCTTAATCCTAAGTAATTGCATAATACATTATTATATGAGTCTATATATTATATTTTAAAGGATGCAGTAAATTCAAAACTCGGGAACGGCTCTACCGATTCGGCTAAATTATTTTTCATATCTTCTTTAAAAAAAAATCACGGGAACGTTTGTTACTTAGTTGGCTGATAAAACTTTATGCCACATCTATCTTTCGAAATTCAAAAGAGCACAAATAAGTCAGAGCTGCACCGGCACACACACGCGGTGTTAACACGGGACTTCAAAAGGCCAGGCAGTTCAATACGATTGCATACAATGAACCGCAACATTAGCGCATTGAATTTACCCAAAGGCATAGTGTTGGCTGACCCAACTTTTAATCAGCCAGCACCTGTAGATACGTTGATAGGCGCTGACCTGTTCTGGGACATCCTGGGCAACGATCAACGTTCCCTCGGTCCCCAAAAACCGATATTAAGAAATACGCGGTTAGGCTGGATAATCTCTGGAACTATGTATGCTAATAGTGCAAACCAATCTACGCATTGTAACAAGGTTGTTATAGAATAGCATTGACACATTGACCGGTCGCACTAAGAATAAGCCATTGAACACCATATTCTATCCTCCGTGAGATTTACATTAAAATCTTAGGATAGAGTACACCGTAGACTGAAAATTTGTACAGTCTCATCAATGAGTCTGTAATATTTGTAATGAAATTCGAATTTCACTTCAAAGTAGATGAGATAAAGATTCTTCTAACTAAAAGCATCCATCGATTTACCCTTAAACATAGCTGAATATGAGCAGTTTAAGGTTGTGCATATCCATGGGCGTAGACAGGGAGGGCAGGGGGGTGGCTGCCCTCCTCTGGAAATCAGTAAATCTCTGCTTCAAAGCTGATCAAAGGATGGAGTAGGTAGATAGCCACTGGCCAATGGAACAACAATAGTGTCCGAAATACGGCAATAGGCTCACCCCCTATTCCGTGGGACCGAATACCATTATTGGTGAAATGTGGGTGTTAATTCACCTCTGCCTAACCCTCCAGGGATAAAGGTGTGATTATATGTATGTATTTGAGTCCAAGTCAAAAGTCTTCTATTTAATAAGTTTGGTAGTAATTTTCTGCTATACTCTTTAATAAGATTCCTTATGTCTCCAATCAACAATTTGCAACTAAACATCACAATTATCTCGTATAACTATAACGTTACATAGGCTGTCATAGACATATGATTTATCACCTTATATCAGTACAGCAGGGCTAAAAAGGCCACTTTCGACTAATCGTATCCGCATTGAAATACGAAGTGGATTTCATTTCGTATAATGGTAACACAAAGCGCGATTCGGTTTTAACGGTTCGTCCTTTTGACAAGTTAGTAAGGAAAATCGTAAAACAGCTCACAAAATCCGAAATAACCGGCTCATCAGTGCATATGGCAACAAACTCATCCAATGACTTTCACCTCTCTTGAGTCTATTCAAGTAGAATATTGCTGATTGTTTTGAACAAATGCAAACCCTCAACATTATCATAGAAAATGTTATAATTCTAAGCATTAGACCTAAAATGAAGTGGATGGACTGTGTGAATTATGATATGGTTAAGAAGGGAGTGAATGTTGAAATGACTGCAACTAGAGATGAATGGAAAAGGAACACGTGTTGCGCCGACCCCAAATAATCTTGGTATAAGGGCACGAGGATGATGAAATACCTTTGCAACGTGAACCAAAATGACATACTATTGACAAGGGATCAATTGGATATGCGATGCATAACTTAATAGCATAGACAAGCATAGAATTTGTCCAATATTTTATATCAATATAATTATTATATATTGTTAGTAACAATATAATACTATTAATAGGTACCTAACAAATATAATTGGTAGTTTGAGACGACTACAATAATAGGACACTGTCTACAATCGCGTGCAATCATACCCAGCGCCCCAGCATCAGACTGTCCCATAAAGTTAACGTTATTCGCAACGTTGTTGATGGCCGTTTTTTACCGCAATGCGGGTCAGTGACGACGTTGACATTGCGATCAAGATGCAGAACTAACGATTAGCAATATTTCCGAGCTACGCGAGTGCTAAATACGATACATTTTAGGAACGACCGTTAGAAAGTCTTGAGAAACATCCGGCGAACAAAAACCTACAATCATCTATTCACGAGCTGAAGAATCAACTCAACTTACTTGATCAACACTCCAGAGCGTGTAACATCGAGGTTCAGGGACTGAAAGAATCTAAAACAGAAAATCTTATCTCCATTGTTAAGAAACTCGGAGATGCTATTGGTTGAAAACTATACCTAAAAGCGTCACGGAATTCTAAAAACGGCATCACCGCCATACTCGGCCATACTGTGTTTTCAGGCCATGACAGGGAAGGTTTAGAGTTGCCAGCACAATTTTTTATGATATACTTGTGAGAATTATAGTTCTCGGCATATATAATAAATATTGACCTCAATATCATCACATGTACACTATAATATGCACAGTAGGTGTTTTTTGGAGGATAGCATGAGGTTCTACGGCAGTGCAGAATCTCAAATCCACTAATCAATTAAAAAATACATTGCCGAGATGTTTCACAAGATAATAATATAATAATAATAATAATAAAAATAAATAATTCAAACAACTAATAAGGGATAACGCTAACTTAATTGTGCTTTTTAAGCAAGACGAAATTAATTTGAAACATGTTTATGAAGAACATGTTAACACTGACATGACGTGGTTGGAATTTCGTAACATGTGTTCTCAAATATGGAAAGAGCCTTATGACTATGTTGTTTAAGACTTTCGGAAAATGCTTGAGTCCTTAACAGGTACTCTTATGTTGTGTGTCTATTCTTATGATTATTATCAATTTTTAATATTATTAAAATAAGAAAATATTGTTCGTCGTTGCAAAGTTATATCGATTTCAGATTTGACATCCGTCAAAAAGAAAGATCAAACTAATAAATAAACGTTTGCGGTGGGGTCCTCTTGAGCGGCATTGCAGAATTTTCTTAAATATACCTAGTATATGGTAAAAATACTGTAATCTGATAAATACCTATTCCAGTACAATCAATAATATGCTCCAGATTCAATAATACAGTAGTAAAAAGAATAAAAAAATGTCGCCTCGTGTGAACCGTACCATCGGTGGGAGTCCAATCGTCAGCACCTAACCAGTAGCGTGGGGCATGTTGAAAAGCTGGCAACCCTATATCCAGAATGCCTCCAAGAACAGTCAAAAGCAATACAAGCTCACAAGGCTGCAGAGGATCCCGGGCTCCAAAGTAAAGGCTTCATATGCAACCGGGTCACAGAGCCATAGCTGATATAATGAGGTAAAAACGACGCACAGGCGTCGTGCGCTTTAGTCCAATATTGAAATTCATCCAAATCCGCAGTTGGACTGGTAAAGAGTATCTTGATGATGGAAATACGTGGTCAAATCAAGTCTCTTGCCTGCTTGCACAATATACATTATAATTTTTATAGTTCTCTTTCTTGCTGATATCTTCTTAGTAGAACTAACCGTAAACTGTAAACTGTATTCTTATTATGTTGGTCTCATAGGACACGTCATTATATTCTCACAACGCTGGCCATCAATATTGAACTCTTCATTTTCTATGTACAGCTTTATATACGGCAGACGAGTATTCAAATGATATCTGAAACAAGAATATTTAATTTATAACTTGTACTTTGAGATGGAATCCGATCATTGCCTCTGAACACTTTTTGTGTTGTGTGAATGTTCGGGACTTGTATATATAGGTGTATATTTGTTCAATCAATCAATTAGCCGACCGCAGTCTTATGCTCGACATAGGCCTCTCCCAATGTGCGCCATTTTTTCCGATCATCAGCCTTCCGCATCCAGTCTGTCCCAGGCACCTTTTTCAGGTCGTCCATCCATCTGGCTAGGGGGCGTCCTGCCTTTCGTTTACCTTCTCGTTTTTCAGCGACGATCGCGCGAACGATCTCCCACTTATGCTACACCTCTCATGTCTCCTTACAATGCCAGACTAGAGTCAAGCTCAACAGGGTCTTCTTTCCCCGCTGATTCTCCCAAGCCCGTTCCCTTGGCTGTGGTTTCGCTAGATAGTAGATAGGGACAGTGGGGCCGCAAGCCTGGGGAAGGGATTGGGGGGGGGGGGAGGCAGCGTTATTTGTTTGCTCTATTGTAAGGGACAAAGTCGCTTGAGCGATTATGTTGCCCAAATAGAAAAAAAGTATAGAATTTTATTATTATTATTGTAAGTTAGCAGGCATGCAGTCGTAGACAACTGATAATGCCTGTACATCAATCAATTGGCTATTTTGAATTTTTTCACCAAGTCTGCCGAAAAAAAAAACTATTCTGTTGAGACTTAACGAGAATTCAATGGTTAAAAAACACAGTGTCTATAAGAAAAAGCAAATCTATTTCTAATCTAATTAAATGAGCATGGTCTTTTAATAATTTGTTGGTAAAAAAATTGTCATTGTAGCAACATTAGCCAGCTTAGAGTGGGTACTGTAACGGGATGATAATCAACTCCGCCAATACAAAGGGAGGATCTACTGCCCTTCTAGGCAAATGGTAATACGTTTGTAGAATACAATGGAATAGATTGATCAATGTACGGGACTACCAACTTTTTTCTGACCTTCTATGTCGATGTATCCGTACGTGGTACATGGTTCCCATGGACTCTGAAGTTATTTTTGCTATTCAAACTTTGTTTATGCAATCTTGCAGGTAGACAGATACTTAATAGCTCATACCAAATAACAATCACGACAATACAATTGTATTTAGACCTTGAGAAAGTAACAATTACCATTTACAAAATTACAAAGTACAAATGATCAAGTTTTATCGCCTCATTTCCAAAATATGAAAGGTCCTCGGGACCTTTATTTCGTTATAGAAATTGAACCACCCCATCTCTTCATATGCGGTGTCGTACAAGGCGACTAAGAGATAGGGCTGTTTAACATCAGACAGATATATACAGCCCAGACTCAGCCTCAGATGCATGGCTTGAGTCAATAATAGTGTCCGGAAGACGGCAATAGCCTCACCCCCTATTACCTACATATTTTAAGTACTTTTTCCCTCGAAGGATTTAGATTTTCTTAATAACAATCTTAGGGTTTGTTTAAATGAGTCTAAAGGGCACATTCCATCTAGAAAGTTCACTTTCCTTATGGGTTTGTCACCTTCGCCAAACTGTGAAATGTGTGGCGTGGTTGAAGACGTACAACATATTCTGATGGAATGTGTTGGAACCAACAGCGGAGAGCAGACCTAATGCAAACTAATGTAATGGATATCGGAGCATGCAATAGCGTCCTTGCGAGACCTCATACGGATGCAGCTCAAGACATGTATCTGTTATATCATGAATATGTGACAGCTGTTTAATGTATTAATATATATAAAATTACTGGTACTGTATACAAAATGACTATGATGGAGTGACATACTCATGTTGTGGCTAAGCTCCGTAAATAAAGATTTAAAAAAAACAGTCTTAGGGTTTGTTTAAATGAGCCTTACTCACAAAAACACACATACTTGCGGATACCCGCATTACGGGTCCAAGTACTGGGATTATCTGGGAATAATAATATTTCATTATAATGAAGATAATCCAAATAAAATTATATTTGTGCTCAAGATTCGAGATTGCTAATTGGTGCAGTTTATTTTTAATGGATAAAGGCAATATCCGGGACGATAACCCTTGAGTTTCAATTATTGACATAACCTTGTCCTTAATTAATTAATTAATCCTTAATTAATGACCGGCAATGTGGCTTCAGGCCGAAACGGTCAACGGGTGATCTTCTAGCATACGTTACCCATCTTTAGGGTGAGGCTATGGACAAGCAGGGCGAGTCACTGGCAATTAGTCTTGACATCGCCAAAGCTTTCGATAGGGTCTGGCACAAACTTAGATACAGCATATTGTTCTGGTGAAATAGCTACGAATATAATATCGACTCAGTTTTTGTTGTGCAAAAAAGAGCTATACGAACCATTGTAGGCATTAGTCAGACTGAATCATGTAAACCTCATTTCATTAAACTGAAAATTCTGACGCCACATGGAAGTAAAGTACATTAATTATTGTAGATGGAACAATTTACTGAAAGAAGACTTAGATATTTTATTTTAAAAACCATTTGAACTGCATTCATACATTATTAATAATTACCTCGTTGAATCGGGAATTGCAACCGTCTGGGCTGTATATATCTGTCTGATGTCAAACAGCCCTATCACTTACGGCCGCTGCCAATATTCGATCGTCAATCTAAGATTGTTTTGAATCCCGATTTTTGACAATCGATCGATCGACGCAGAATCGGTATTTCAATATGCCTATCTAGCTGACGACTAGCAACATAAAAGTGTTTAATTTTTTTTAATATTTAAGAAACCACTAAAGGGACCTAAAAACGCACTTTGCACCTGGGGCGCTCAGTTTGCCGATCATTAATAGCGCGTCACCGGTTACGCGAAAAACGTGCTCCCCAAGTTTACTCTAGCTGTCACTTGTGTTCTCCGTTGGACGCGCCAGTGATGACGTGTCGTACGTCCAGGCCGCTCATACGCTCCACTGCTACTGTAATCATCTATAGAAATGTGCGTTTTCCATTTGACCTGCCAATCGCACCCCGCTCCGCAGCACTGTAATTAATTACACACAAGACCTGGGCTATCAAATGCAAAAATACTTTTCGGCTTTATCATTAGTATCTGTGGGTAGAGCCCGAAAAAAAGTTGTACACTTTCTGAACTATTTCAAAAAACTGTGATGCCTCCGGTACACACCCAGCAGCATGGACACCTACCAAGTTTAGTGAATGTCCTGCACATGGTATAAAGGTGGCAAATTCACATTTTTCCTTGATTCTTGTTTGTAGCCGCAAAACGAATCTGGAAGATGCCTAAGTTGTTGGCAGGCTTAGTTGGATACTCAAAAACGATCAGGCGTGGCTTAGTATAAAGTTAGGAACGTATATTAAATTATAACTCTGACATAATTATAATTGTAATTTATAGCGTAGAAGTATGGATAAAAATTGATTAATAAGAGATATGCGAGGCTTTTCGATGTTATGTGTGTATTTATCGCAGGTTTATAAGTGCCCGGTTAATGGCAATAGGCTCGCCACCTATTACATTGGGACCTAAACATAAACTGGCGAAATGTGGGTACTAGCGGATTTCCTCAATGATATCACGCATTTTCCTTGGTCTGTGTGTGTATTTTTTGAACTTGCGCATATGGAGAAAGGCTTATTTCCCTCTTAATGGTCCAATGTAGTGCCATCATAATATTTCTTATCCGAATTTTCGCTACATAAATCATTTTGTGTATGTTATTACGAGGAAACGTATGTATTTAGCTAATGTATCACTGCACCAGATACCTGAGAAGACTAAAGATAAGTTATCTACAAACCTCGTCATTCGTCACCACTTTATGATCAACTGTACCTTCATCTCAAATCACGGATAATAAGATGGCAGAATTTTAAAACGAATAAAATGTACATCGAAAATTAAATTCCGATTTGAACTCACAAACTCCTGGTCAGGTTCCTCGAAGCGGAAGTTATAGGCCCTCTCGAACTTGCCCTGCTCCTCAACCCTCTCCTCGTCAGCCTCCAACTCCTCGTCGTCGCGGATCTTGTCTTCAGCCTCGCCGACATCGCCGTCTTCCAGATATCTGTGAATCATGTGTTGTATTAATAACCAATTAGCTGTGGGTCCAGACTGTTCAAAGTCAATTATGATACAAGAAATACAATAAGAGATGTTTGTTTATGTTGGTAACTATTGCGCACTAAATGAAAAGGAATGATTTACAGAAATTGCAAGACCTAGACGATGAATTAAAGGAGAAATATGCTTCACCAGCTCCTTTTCGACCAGCTCGCAGCAGGAGGTGATCACAGCGTAGGCATCCGCGCAGCGTATCATCACTGAACAAGGCGGCGAGTGAGAGAACTCCCACTCCTAGGATCATCACTAGACTCATCGTCTCCTACACATCCTTGCACGTCAGTACGTAGTGGTAGTGAAATAGGACTCTTAAGTTTAAAATATTATTAAGTATTCGTAGATATCTATAATATTATTTAAAAAACTTCATCAAAAAATAAAATGTGAAAGGCATGACATAAATTACTCAATGCTCAAGTACGAGTGTACGCCTGTACGAGTAGGTTGCAACTGTACATTTTTTTTTATATCACTTAGTTGGCAGACAAGCACACGGCCCACCTGATGGGAACTGGTTACCGTGGCCTATGGACGTATGCAACACCAGGGGTGTCACACTTGCGCTGCCGACCATGAAGAAACCTTCTGATGCCCCTCTTGAAGGAAAATCAAGGTTGGCGAAATATGGGTGTAAAAACACCTCTGCCTGCCCCTTCGGATATATGTCCAATAAAAAGAAATGTAGGCCACGTAAATATTTTGTTAGTGTCGAAATTAGATCAGCGGCCCTATGTACTGAGGGCAGGGTTATAACTTAGATTCCAGATAACCACAGACGTAAATAGCTTTATTAAAGCTCAGAAAAATTCCTTTGAAGTATTTCATCTTACAAGACGCAATTGACAAGAATCTATCTCATACAAGTAGGAAACATACTTCAACCGACAATCACTGCTATTAGAGTACCACCATAATAATTACCACAAGAAATATTTCTTCTGCACCACATTCTACAGGATTTCTCTGTGTCGTCTGTCCATGTTTTGGAGACTGAGTGATTGGCGTTGAGCCACGTTTCGTCCAGATAAACCACCTTGTCCCAGTTCTCGATGTTTTTTATTTGTCGTAGAAAATCACACCTCATCAATCCAATGTCCTTCCGCTGCGCTATCGTGAGGTCCAGGCGGCCCTTCAGGTTCAGCAGCTGGCACAGGTGCGAGCGTCTGTGGAAGATTACCAGCTTATAAATATATCGATCCAAATCGACACAAAGGTCCATGGTATATTACCCTTCCCGAGAAGAGGGCCAGATCGTGAGAGATGGCCCTGGGTCGCCCGGGGTGTGAGGGATATGGCTGTCAACTTCACCTTCGGCAACCAAAAACGACCCACAGGCGGCGTGCGTTTTGGTCGGTTCGAGTCCGACATAACCTATTCCACCGGCTCCGTTGGGGATTCCCAGCGGTGAGTAGGGTAGCCTGGAGAGTTTTTGTGCTGTCAGTGGGAAGACTAAAGGCGTGTCCTGATTGTGTCTTTTGCACTGCCGGTACAGAAATTCTTCGTTCTTACAGGGTCTATAGCACGGGTGTAACTACTCTGGTGAGTAAACGCGGCCTCTACGCAGGAGAAGCGGGTTCAATCCCCGCTCAGTGCATGAATATGAATATTTGCATTGGTCTAGCTAGTTGTGCCGTCGGTCCCGGCTGCCATACGGACATCCATGGCAGTCGTTATGGGTAGTTGGAGCCCTAAAAAATCCAACAACTAGTCAAACTGTAACTCTAATCTTGACGGTGAAGTTCCGTGTCCTGTTGCTGCTGTCTTTAAAATATATCGAGGCGTATCGTCGCCAGTATGAGTCCGAGTCGGAGGAGCCTCCCCGGAAGTTACTAATAGTATCTAATAAAGAATGTCCCGCTTTTGCGTCTTTGATTTTGTGTAGTATCAGCTTAATTAAGTTCAAATACTGGACGTCTTTTATTTTATGATGTGGATATTGAAAAGTGTGACTAGATCGCTGAAAAGTGTTTCTTGGCCATTGAAAAGTTCTAAAATTACGTTGTAATAAGCTTCCCATGTGTGGAAGAGAGCGATTTGAGTACCTGACCGGCTATGCTCGGTGAATAATTGCTTAAATAAATAGTATTTTTCTTTATTGCTGGTATAGAACTTTTTGGCATTTTCAAATTAGATACCTATACTTTTTCCATTCTAGAGATACTTATTGCGACTCCTTTAACAATCTAAAAATTAAAAGCATCAATTATAACATTTTAGCTTTTGAAATGTAGTTATTTTTTTAAATATTTAATGTTACTTTTTGTTACAGTTTTGGAGACAGGATCAAGGAGAGAGTGAATTTTTTTATTTATTAATATCATGACGAAGGAGATGACTGAATTAGTTTGACACTTTTGAATCAAGCCAACACTTTTTTATAGAAAAAATAAACTGTAAAGGTGTGTATATAGCTCATATTTTTAACAACAAGATGTAAATGTAATTGTTTTGTTGCGCGTTTTTAGTTAAAATATTGCGAAATTTTTTAGTTAATATGAGCTGTAGCAGCACCAACAATAGTGCACGAAATAGGCTCACCCCCTATTACGTGGAACCGAATACTATTATTGGTGAAATGTGGGTGTTTGGCCAGTCGCCAGTATCCACGGCTGCCCGTGGGATGTGCCACTAGCTCTTGACCAAGCCGCGCAATGCGCAGGGCATCCGCTTTGACGTAAGCCCTCTTGCAGACCTTTGTGGCTCTGTTGTACGCCGCCTTGAAGTGGCTCACATTGGGATCGTGCGTGGCACGCGCCCTTACCCGAATTCCTGCCAATACCTACACATATAAACTGGCCCCACTTTTCATTAATTTATATTAATAAAAATTATATTCACAAATGAATAAATACTCAATTAACAACAAACACTTAATAAATAATTAACAACATTCATATTTTGGCCTTATTGTTTTGCAGATTCCTCTCTGAATGACATCAAGTATGTTCTCTACTAGATATACCTCGGGACATATTATATATTGGACCTAAAGTGTGTTCTTCTCACGCAGTACACGTTTCTTGGATGTCTTTTATGTTACGACCCTGAACAAGCTCAAATACACCAAGCATAGATTATTTGTCAGCCTCGATTCAGATACCGCGGTAGTGGTATGGGTAATGGACGGCTGAGACGTGGTCTCGGGTTCGATCCCAGGTTTTACCATGGCACAAACCGCTGTCATAACACGGACACAGCTTAAAAAATCAATTTTATATTATTGCTCCAAAGTCTCCTATATAATTCGTAAAATGGTCACTCATATGAGCAGAATAACAACATGAGGCGAGTGTGGATGGTACCGTCGGAAGGAGAAGATCTAGGTGCACATACCTGGACCAAATCGAGGAAGTTTTAGAAAAGGGGCAGGTCAGGAGTGTCCACTGCTGGATATAGACTTCTCTTATTATTGTTGGCTCTGGCCTACTGTTTCCACGCTGGCCAGACGGGTTGGTACAGGGTTTTATTTCGAGTTTTCCTTCTCACGCAGTGATATCGTCTGCGTATTTTTCCGTTAGTCGTCTCTTATGACACCCGTCGGATGAGATAGGGTGGTAACAATAGTGCCCGGAAAACGGCAATAGGCTCACCCCCGATTACGTGGGACCGAATTTTATGATTGATGAAATGTTGGTGTTAATTCACCGCTGACGAACAATTCAGGGACAAACGCGTGATTGCATGTACATAATTACATTACTATATCCTAATTTGGACCGTACTTGGTATCTGTCTATTAGGTCATTGTTTGTAAGGACCATTGATAGCCTTCCTTCATAGCTTTCAATCCGGTGTCACTCCTAGATATTTGACCTCCTTCACCACTTCAAAGTCTTGGTTAACCAGTCGTACCAATTCAGGCAGTCATTCACCAAAAATAGAAAAATAAAATAGATAGACGGACAAAACCCACACGGTATGTGTAAGCAATGGTGACCCTCTTTTCTGATACTTTGCCTTCAACTTACCATCAGGCAAGGCGAAGTCTAATTGACGTGTTCTATATAAAAAAAAGTCATCCCACTCCCAAAAATTCTCCAGTGAGCTCTGGCTACCCTACTCACCGCTGGGAACAGAGCGATTATAATCACGCCACTTAACTACGCTTGGTATTTAACACGCAAATTTGGAAAGCTGCGGACTTCGGACTTGAAAGGAAAAAAAAACTTTAGACGGAACTAGGAAATCGCTAGGAGGGTGATGATGATGAGATCTTGCTGAGTATCACCCAACAAGGACATGCAAAGTGATTACATTGTAGTTGAACCAACTAAACTAATACCGCAAACTTCGACGTTATCTCCCGTCCCAATTGAGCAGTCCGACTGGGGAAGCACCTCCACCCTACAGAATACCGCGACTGTAACAACCTTGTGTTGTGTTCCCGACGGTGAGTAGGGTAGCCAGAGCTCACTGGGGAGGTTTTGTGTTGTCAGTGGGATGACCAAAGGCTTAAGCTAAAAAAATGTACATATTTTTAGCATTCGGCAATCGGATACACATACGATTAAGTAACTTATTTTGTAATGTTGTTTTAGCACTTGTCTTTACTTTATTTTAGTGCGTGATTCACACATTAGCTTCTATATAGGTAGGTATACATTTGTTTTTCTAATTTATGTTTTGGAACTTTGACTCCAAAATGAAGACCAAATAAGTGGTGTGTTTAGAGAAATAAATGTCACTGATAAAGTGGATAAAAAATTATCGTCGAGAAATTGGATATCATTGCAATTTGTGATGTAATAGGTTAAATCATGCAATCAGGGTTTGAAATTAAAATATAAGAGTTATCGATAACTGCTTTTCAGTTATTTGTATACAATAATTATACCGGTTTATTATGGCAATTTATGATCGTGAATATATAGGTAAAAATTAAAAAGTTACGCTACCAGATCACAAATACTAAACTAAATTACTTATGTCCAGTTGGCAAAGACAAATGGCTGTTGATCACGCGACTCTTATTACGATATATCTAAATATGTTTGATCAGCATTCCAGTACTCAATACAAGCTAGTTAAGCTGTGCTTCTTTTGGGTGTAAATATCGAAGTGTAGAATCTCCTAAAATATTTGAAAACTATTGTCAACAGGGATCTTGTACATCGGCAAACAGCCTGTCTCTATTGCTCAAGAAGTTCTTGAATTTAATTTAACTTTTTTACAAGTAAATACTTCCTGATAAAAAAAAATCTATTAATTTATTCATAAATTATTGTTATTCATAATAAACAATGACTTAATGTATTAAGTTTATTTCATATTTTCTGGCAAATAAGTGTTACCACGTATGCTTCTTTCTTTGTTGCTTACATCTCCACCTTAGTGGAAAATTATCCCAAAGAAGTGATTATTTATACGGATGGCTGCACAGCTCAGAACCGTAATAATGTGGTTTCAAATGCTCTTTTGCGACTCGTCGTTATTGTAACGATCACTCAGAAGTTTTTAGATAAGGGTCACACGCAAATGGAGGTGGACTCAGTGCACTCCGTTATAGAAAGAAAATTGAAAAATCACGAGATTCACCTACCAAGCCAGTACGCGACGATAGCAAAAGAAGCCCGAATAAAACCTTTTCCCTATGATGTGGTGATGCCTGATTATACCTTCTTCAAGGATATGCGCTCGTCCTTCTGAAAATTACTTGGAACGCATTATAGGAAGCGCATGAGGGGTAGGAAGGGAGTGCACGTGGCTTAGTTGCAGTGATATTGACGATGGTACTACCGTACCCCGGTACAATTGTACCCGGTCTACCTATATATTATTTGCACCATACTTGCCTGCCTTAGCAAGATCTCTCAAACAAATAACCGCACCTGCAGACAAAACCTTACCTTACTTTTTTATGCCACTTGGTTGGCAGACAAGCACACGGCCCACATGTGCAACACCGAGGGAGCCGAGTTTAACAGGTTATGTATATATATGTATGTATGTTTGTAGGTTCGTCTATTCACTCATTGCTCCTCAATCACTTATTAGAACTAGACAAATGAGGTATCGTTAGAAGCACCTTAGTCATTCGCTGGTAACAGGCTATATAACGTGTCACTGAAGCTGAAGAATGTAGGATATAAACTACAAGGAATGAATTATTATACTATGTGTGTGACATTCTTTTTGACAACTTTTTTCTTTGAGACAATCTGCTACTAGAGCTAGACCACCATGCTATTGGAAAGTGGACACTGTTACATATATTAATTAAGCAATAAATGACTAACTGACCTACCTGATGGAAAGTGGTTACCGTGACCTATGGACGTCTGTAACACCAGAGGAGTCACAGTCGCGCTGCCAACCCTGTAAGTACAGAGTTTCTGTGCCGTCAGCAGAAGACAAAGCAGGACAAGCCTTTAGTCTTCCCACTGACAGCACAAATTCTCCAGTGAGCTCTGGCTACCCTACTCACCGCTGGGAACACTTCATGATATGCAAAAAATCAGCAGTAGCTGTTGGTATAATTATGTGCCACGCTTTATCTTTGATTTGGAACTGGCGGCAAATTGCCACTTTTTCCATATTTTTTCCAATGCTAGCAATTGGCTTGACGTTACTCTGGCCAGAGAGGCTATCGGTAGAACTGCCGGGTTAGCTGCTTACTTATAAATTGAACACACACACATACCTATTTGGCATGTATTTATTATATATTTAGCGAAATATTTCAAATAATCTATCACGGCCAGACTGACGAGTACTTCGCTCTCGAAGTACCCTCTATATTATCCGTGAATGTAGGCGCGCTCTGAGCATAAATGCTGGGACCCGAAAGATGGTGATATATTTTATACAATAATTTTTCTTAGTTTACATAAATTAGAGAGAAAATGTTTTATACTTGCGGTTTATTTTTAATGCTTATTCAAAGTGATGTGTGTACCTAGTGTGTATCCAAAAAAGTATTATGATAATTGGTTAGTTAGTGAATAGAATGATAATTGCCGCGTGGTTCCCGGCAGAGTAGAATTAGGGCCACCCCATCTTTTCCCATGCGGTGTCGTCCAAGGCGACTAAGGGATGGGTTTGTTTAACATCAGGCAGATATATACAGCCCAGACTCAGCCTCACATGCATGGCTTGAGTCAACAATAGTGCCACGCCAGTTCGCGGGACGCGCAGTTTTCGAGGCTTGCGGCTTCGGAGTTCTTGCAAATAAATGCTGGCGTACCGCAGGGGTCTGTATTATCTCTCGCTCTCTCTCTTCTGCATATCAACGACATGCTGTCCACTTCAGCATACATTGCTATGCAGACGATAGCACCTTACACGGGAGTTATCACGGACAACCTGCGGCCTCGGCGGTGAGTACGGTAGCCAGAGCTTATTAGAGAGTTTTTGTGGTGCCATGATGAAGACCAAAGGCTTGTCCTGCTTTGTCTTCTGCACAGACGGCATAGAAACTCTCTGCTACAGGGCAGCACGAGAGTGACTCCCCTGGCGTTGGACACGTCCATAGGCCACGGTAACTATTTTCCATCAGGTGGGCCGTCTGTTTGTCTGCCTAACCTAAGTGTTATAAAAAAAAGTTCAGTATAACATTGTGTGATGTCACCTCGGACACGAGGTTCATTGTTTTAATTGATGTACCGTCGTGAAAATTTTTATTAAACTTAAACAGACATGTGGTTCCACTTACTTATTAGTTCGTAACAAAAGATTCCATTCTCCCAATCTCATTTCCTCGTACTTAGGACCTAAGTGATGCTGTTCTTCTACAACATAATAAACAGGTCCAGGTACTGCCACATCACTCTCCTCCAGGAACGAAGTTTGATTGCGATGAGTCAGCTATCTTAGCTCTCTTGAGGAGCACGCCTGCCAGTGTTGGAGCTTGAAGCGTCGAGATGAATCTTCGACGAGCCTCCAGTGGGGGGCGATGTGAGCCCTCAACAATTGCAAGGTACATGCTGTGATCCCACCAATATCTGTAGCTTCATACAATTTCCATATGCAGCAAAGTACTGCGGAAATAATCACGAGCGGTCTGGATCAAAACTATTTAAGCGCGTCATAAAAGTCTCGAGTTATATTATACTCCTTGGATTATCTTCTTATGCGAGTACTTTATAGCATTATAAATTATCGTACTAATATCGTAAGCAAACAAACGGCATAACTACAGATTTATGTTTGCACTAGAAAGTGATATTCCTTCGAAGAATAAATCCTAAGATTATGTGTCCGAAGACCTCACTAAATCATTCAATCGGTAGGCCTTTAGAAAAGTACATTATCACTGACTAACATAGGCTTGCCCGGTTGTGCCTTTGCCTGTGTATGCCAAATGTTAGACAGGCAGATATTAATATTAAAATGAATAACGAATCTGCCCAATACCACAGTTTTTATTGGAATAACTCTAGATAGTAAACTGCAATGGGGTTCTCATATCACACGTTCTAGTGCGTAAGACCATAATATCAAAGTGCACCTTTTACATTATATTGACTATACATAAGAAACGATGACAGGAAGCAATCCCCAGACGTGATTTGTTGGTTGGTGTCAATAAGGTACTCTTTGGCCCACAATTGAGGCGGCGGGAGCGACAGCAGGAGCGACGAAGGATCGCAAGACAAGCTGCCCGCGTACGAAGGCAACTCGGGCGTCAGAGGTCGATGAACGACCTCCGCCCCCCATGAGCGCCGGCCTGGGGGTGACAGGTGGAGCCACCTGTCATCCTGGCAGAAGCAGGCCGCGGCGGGTAATGTTTATCAAATTAACGTAATAAGATTTGAGCCTTTTTCCTTGAAGGATCTCATTTCTTTCATATTGCGGTTTCTAATATACACATTTTTTTTTGTTTAAAAAAAGAATATTAATAACTGAAGTAATGTATTAACCCCTTTCAGCTAAGTTAAATTACTTGTGTTACCCGAAAACGTCCGTGTTATGCAATGGATACCACAGTACGATTTACTTCGTAAGTATTTATTTATTTCTGCTTTATTGTACACGAAGACGGAAACAATACTAATTACAATAAGAATTAGGTACTTACCTAATTAACATGGTCTTTGTGGCGCGGCTGTTTTCTAATGCATTTGACAAATTTCGGAAAACTATCTTAAAAGATGTAAAAATTTAATTGATACCTGTTACAATTCATCATTTTTCAAAACCGTAAAACTATATTAATTAGAAAAAAACACATTTTCACTTCGTTAGCTTAAAAAGTGCGCGAAAAACGGTAGGTCACGTGACATTCTGCGCGTGACGTCATTAAAAAATATCTACGAAGTCTACTATCCCTAATTCAAAGAATTGACAATTACCCTGATATTATCATCCTAACTGAATGCAGACTGTCTCAGAACCCTATTGTTCCTGTATTGGATGGATATAACTCTTATTTAACTGTAATCACACATAATCAGAACGATGGTGTGGTGGTTTATATTAAAGCAACGTTATCTCATGTGACACAACGCTGCGGCCCGCAATGCGTGCTACCTGCGTTTCTAATCATACGAGCATATCTGTCATTTAAATAAAATTATTTCAATGTCGGGCTCCATGTATTTTAAAATGTGTAGTACCTTCAAATAGTTTTATTTCAGTATAAGATGTAAGTCAACATTAAACTATTGATCTAAGGCACAATCAGCTAAAATTTGATATAGTAACTATCACTCAATATTCCAACTGGTTCCTCGTAAGTAGTCAACTCTATAATATATTAGTACAGTTTGATATTATTATTAACATTGATACAATAAAGTAACAGAAAAATATCAACGACAATTTCGGTCCCACGTAATAGGGGGTGAGCCTATTACCGTATTCCGGGCACAATTATTGACTCGAGCCATGCATCTGAGGCTGAGTCTGGGCTGTATATATCTGTCTGATGTTAAACAGCCCTATCCCTTAGTCGCCTTTTACGACGCCGCAAGGGAAGAGATAATAATAATCTCTTAAAACTACATAACATCTTATGAATCGGAAAATAAAGAAAAATATATAAACATTTTAAAGAAAAATATACCTATATTAGTTTAGCAACGATAACTAAAAAAATAGTTAATTTTTATGTTGAAGATTTACCATTTATTAGAAACTTCCATTTCCTGATGTTCGTTTACGTATATATTTACAGTTTCTTAGATGTCCTGGGCCGCACGCGCGCTACACTGAAGGAATCAGCATGTTCTCCCTGGCCTAGAGGCCCGGGCAACCCGCTGAAACTGGTATACAAACAGACAATTAGCAATTTTTTAAACTACTATAAGAAGAATTTTTTTTTATTTATTTTTTTTATATAGGACACGTCAATTGGACTTCACCTTGCCTGATGGTAAGCTGAAGGCAAAATCCCAGAAAAGAGGGTCACCATTACTACTTCATTGTGATGAGTGCGATTACAAGTCATGTAGCTCGTTTGGGCTTTATGAACGCATAACATCTTTCACAATGGTACAAGCAGTAAAACTAAGGCGTAAGACTGTATGATAAGAATCAATAGAATAAACAATATTTGCATTTCTGACAGTTATTACCCAAACTGCCAAGGAATGGAATATTATATACAGTGTGTATAAATTAATTCCTAATAAATATTTGAAGAATGGACGTTAATATCCGTAAAAACAATTGTATACTATCATGAGAATTATAACCGTGAAGCCTAAAGAGAAACAATAAACAATATCCGCCTCCTGCGCATATATAGCACCTTTCTAATTAGTTCTGCTAAAGGACCTTGTGTGGTCTGCACTCTGCAGTCTTTGTAGTATACCTTTTAATCTGACAGTGATGTGATGTAATACTAATATTTGCCTCCATTGAGAATCTTTTTTACTATAATAAACGACATATATGTCTTTAGACACTTTAGACGTAGCTAACTCCTAGCAGGTGTTTTTAAATAGTAGCTAGGAGTTAGATAATTCTGCTTATATCTCGTTATTGCCAAGTATCTACCGATTGGGTGGATGAATAAAAATAATTAAAAACTATAAAACAAGAATAATACTTCACAAACCTTTTACTATTGTTTCTTTAATTAGCATGGTTCTTTATAGGAAATTGCTTACCTACCGTATTGTTACTTTTCATAAGTAGGTATAAAATATAATGAATAAAAAAATATCCTAAACATTTCTTTTATTTAATTATAACAATTGATTTCTTGTAGCGTGCTACCTACCACAACACAACCACAGCGTATTGTTTTATCTAATAAATTTTTGCAGTGTGATTGACAAGATTAGAAATTAATTGTAATTGATATGGACTGCTGAGACGAAGTCTCGGGTGCGATCCCAGGTTTTACCACGGCACACACCAATGACTTTTCGATGCTTTTCGAAGTTATGTGTGTATTTATCACAGGTTTTTTAGTGCCCAGTTAATGGCAATAGGCTCGCCGCCTATTACATTGGGACCTAAACATATTCTGCGAAATGTGGGTGCTAGCGCAATTTTAGATTCGAAGCAATACCTACTTCCCAAGTATGGCAATCATTATGCAATATATTCGCTTCTCACGTTCCACCCAACATCCGCGTGTAAAATTAAATTAGCATAAGATATAATAACAAAATCAATTACTATAATTTGCAAGTCAAAACCCAAATATCTTCTTTAATTCTTTATTGTAGGTACACAAGAAAATAATACATCAACAGGTAATCACAAATACATCTTGGTGTACAAAGGCGAGCTTAACTCAATATTGAGTTTTCTCCCAGCAAACCTTTGGGGATTACAGGGGAAAAAAATAAATAAAAAATACACCCCATGGTCTATTCTTCTAGTCTGACTTCCCATACTTTGGTATATCTTTGGTTTTCTACAATAAACCTACAAATAACCTTTTGTATTTTTCACATGAAATCCTCTAAATCTTGCCTTTTAAATTAAATGTTTTCTCATATAACAGACCATACAGGTATGCCAAAAATGGTGGAACCCGCGACCCCTCGCATTATTTGCATTCTACTGAAATTCTTACTAATCCGAAAGAATCTTATCCAAGTCTCTTAAGCAGAATGTCAACTTTCCTGGAAAGTCGTGTCCAAATTGCTTAGTTGGTCAGAATATTCATTTTCAAACAGAATTGGCCGGAAACGGATGTTGTAATGGTATTTAGGATCAGACGGAATAGGCATGTGATTGATTTTCTGTCTGAATGGTTCGTGTTTTAGGGAGAGAAAATAGTTAAATTTTTATTTTGTCTTGTAAGGTATTTAAATTTATTCACTTATCATCATTTATTTTCTTCATCTCAGCGTTAATCCCAGTGGTATCCATCTCATTTTAATAATAATATTTGGTTTGACATGGATTCGCTCGTTACAGATAAAATAACTGAACAGTTGCCTACCGTCCCGGTTGACACGTCTTTATTAACGAAATTTAAAGACTTGCCTTTAGCAGATGAGACTTACGCTGTTCCTGGAGTCGTCGATATATTGATCGGCGCTTCGGTTCAACATTTTGTAGAAACATAGCAATAACGTATTATATGGTGCTCACGATACAGAAGAAAATAAGTTGTCCACCCCTAATAAAAAGCGAACGCCTCCCCATTTCCGGGAATGAGTTGGAGATTCTGTGGTCCCCACACTCGAGAAGGGACCGTTCAAGATACAGGGTCGGCTTCACCTCCGGCAACTAGAAACATCTCACAGGCACCGTGGCGTATCGGTTCGAGTCCGACATAACCTATATCACCAGCTCCGACGGGAGGCTACAGTAAACGGAGTTTTCTTGGCGGTGAACGCACATACTTGTGTCTTGGAGGGGTTGAATTGGACTAAATTTAGTCTGTCCCAATCAGATACTGTAGTCAGAGTAGTCTCGATTTTAGACAAGTTGTTTGCGACTTTCCTCCACTCTGGACTGAAGCAAGCTCGTTTTTTTAAAAGTGAGCGTGGTTTGAAAATACATTTTGGGAGGGTACATAAGCCCCAAAATGTGCTTCCAAGCGCAACGCCACCACAGTTGTCCAATCTCCAAATTCCCATTTGGCAGAACCTTGCAAAATTAAAAAATTCTATACAATATGTGTCTAAAAGCGTAATAAATAGGTGCATTGCAATGTTTATTGTACAATGATAAGATGTTGATTTAAAGACAACCTTCGTGTTTAGTAAACCAGATGCCTTTATCAGTCATTGCTTCACAAGACGAACTGGAACAGAATCTATTTACTGATGAAAACATACGAAAACCTCTTATTATTGGAGTGGGTTAAAATAAAATCTTTGTTTTTTTAAATTAACTTAGGTGCACAAGCACATGGCTAACCTGATGAAAAGTGGTTACCGTGACCTATAAACGTGTGCAACACCAAGGGAGTCACTTCCGTGCAGATGTAAAAAAATACATTTAAATATTTAGCTAAGCAGAATACACTAAGCAACAGATTCATTATTTGAACAGAATAACAATAATTCATGTACTAAGCATATTCTAATTCCGTGTAAATATTTGCCGCAGATTAAATTGATATCCAAATCTAACAAATTAGATGCAGCATGGAGGTTTAAAAGTTGTAACATTTTTGTTTAAATATATGTACATATTTCATTGTCTTCATTTAGAATAGATCTGAAGTAAGAGTCATCACATTTCACTACTACATTATGTACATACACAATAGTGTATAATAAAGAAATTTACCTAATTGTCACTTTGCCCCCTCAGATATTTATTATCAATATGTGTAGCAAAGAATTCCACCAAGTGCCATCAACCAACAGTATAAATAGTATATTATATTTTTTTTTTTTTTTTATATAGGACACGTCAATTGGACTTCGCCTTATTATATTATATATGTATTTGTGTGGTATAAAGCTTACTAGATGAGCTTATAAACTAACATATCGAACTTCCCGGTTTGTCCCTGGTACAAAGCTATAAACAAGAAGAACTTTATAAGTCTCACACACAGCTTTTGTGCTGTCGGTGCAGAAGACAAAGCAGACCTTTGGTTTTCCCACCGCTCCAGGAATAGGATCAATTTACACGTGAGTGAAGCCACAGACAACTACCACATCAATAATATAATTAATCGCAATGTACTAACACAGATGAAACATTAAATTGTGAAGTTATATTTCTATAAAGTCGCCGGATGCGATTAGAAATAATCCAAGGACTAAAAAGACACTATATAATAGTAGTAAAGGAAACTGTTCATAATAAGGGTTCTTAATCCAAATTATGTGCAGTTTCAATCAGTATTTTATGTAATCTTATAAAATAGTTGACATAATTTGTTATTTAAGTTATTTTTAGCGCCAAGATAGATTTACTGATGATGCATATACGTTGTACAATAAGCAGCTTAACATGCAAAATTTCGAGGTTAATCACAATAAATGCATAAACAAAGATCTAAAGATAAAAAAAGCTTACCATAAATGAAAACAAAAAACAAAATACCAGAGAGACATTGCGATGAATTTTACTATCAATCAACCCCTCGAATTCCGAGTCAGTCGGTGACGCATACTTAGCTCGCACCGAGGTCGTTAACCTTAGAGCAGTTTTTTTTTTAAGGACAATGCTGTACGTCTTGTTGCTTTTGCGTAGTGAATTAAAGTAACTAAGATCACGAAAGAAAATTGTAGGTTAAACGTATTTTTTTTTATAACAGTGGTATTCTATAGGGCGGAGGTACTTCCCCAGTCGGACTGCTCAATTGGGCGGGAATACCTCCGTGTCCTACCTCCTATAATTGTTATTTTATGTTTGACTAGTTTGGGAGTGATTGTCGTCTTATCTCTCGACCCTAGGTGTAAAGAGAACTTTTTTGCTCCATCGGCCATCTGTTCTGCGCGCTATGTGTCCCGCCCATTGCCACTTCAACGAGCTAATCCGCTGGGCTACGTCGGTTACTTTTGTTCTCCTACGGATATCATCATTTCTGACTCGATCACGTAAGGAAATACCGAGCATAGCCCAATACAATTGTATTTAAGATGTGTAAAACGAACCGCGGTAGCCTAGTGGTATGGGTAATGGACTGCTGAGACGAGGTCTCAGGTTCGATCCCAGGTTTTACCATGGCACACACCAATAACTTTTCGACGCTTTTCAAAGTTATGTGTGTATTGGGACGGCATCGACGAAGCGGTCGCCGGGAGGGAGGTGTTGTTGGCTGTATCGCTTGATATAGCCAACGCCTTCAACACCCTCCCCTGGGCGACAATTGCGGAGGCGCTGAGGTACCACAATGTCCCGTGGTACCTCAGGCGCATCCTGGCGGACTACTTCGTGGACCGCTTCATGTGTAAGTGTCCTTAATAATAGTTTCAGCTTATAGCTCGGGGAACATTCTAAAGGCGGCGTCACACCTGCCCGACTTTGTAGTTTATGTATAAACGACTTTATTTATTCAAAGATCAATGGTAAAGTTGTAAACAATGATATTGGTTCGATTTTGATTGGAATTAGTGAATGTGCAAACGGGACTTGAAGCCTAACTAACAGTCCCTTACAGGGTATTGATGCGACGATTGTATGTTGTATTTCGAATGCTCAATTGACTAAGTTGCTCAGTGGTCAGAACATTCCACCTATAAGGGATAAGTCGCGGGTTCGAGTCCCGTTTAAACATTCATTTTTTCCCTATAATTTTGGGTAAAGGGAATAATTTTCCCTAAAATATTGAAATAAGTATTAAGTATCAGTATCAGAATAAACGGGATATTTACCATGTTTCATTATTTTGAGTTCCCGTTTATTCTGATACTGATGTCAGTGACCATGATAGTTTAAATAAGTATTCTACTAAACAGTAGACGAGGTTCTGGTGCAGGCTTTCCTCTCGGGGAAGTTCAGACATATCACTGAAACCTAACAAGCTGATTCCTGGAGGTTCCAAAAATGTTCGGTGCAACTTGAAAATCACTATGAGGGTGATAATTAATTACATCGGTGAAATCCAGACTCATTTTTTCGGACTCGAACCAGCGATATTGCCAAAAAAAATATTCTACCGTGCAGGTCTAGTGGTCATATTACTTGAATTATTTCTGTTTAATTATATTGCAAATCTGAATTTTAGTGGTTTCAATTATACTTGGTATATATACTTCGGTATAGGTAACTTGGAATAATTAAAACAGATAAAAATAAAATTATCATGTTATTTTAATCATGAGAATGAGGGTAGCATAAATTCCGTATTTTTTATCTGCAAATGAAGTATTATAAAGCTTATGGTCACTCACATCAGTATCAAAATAAACGGGATATTTACCATATTTCGGCGTAAAGAATATGGGAGTCGCTAAAGAATATGGCGACCTTGTGCAACATTGTGTTATTTCGATTATAATATTATTTTGAAAAAAAAAAAACACTTGGTTTTGTGTCCCTTATATCCTACCTACTGTACTGCAAAGATGACCTGCATTAAAGCCATAGACAACTTGGTTGAGATGGCAGAATTTTGCTCTCAAATAATGTAGAAAAAGAATAATGTGGAAGCCGATGAGACGAAATTAAAGGTGGAGCTAGTGAAGCTCGTAAAAATGCACAAGCCCCAAACGACATACAAATTAGATATGATGGCAAACGAATATGGTCACGAAGTCCTGAGGCTTCCACCGTACCTACGAACGTCAATATTGAGTGATCACTTAATTATACTACATTAAGCATTTGATCTATTTTAAGGTTTTTGCGTTGGATTACAATTCAAAAGCTTCTATCTAAAACACGCGTATACTATAAATCCCGAAGCCACATAGGAGCCAACAGAAGCACCTAGTATTGTATCTTTAAAGTTAATCTAAATATTAATCAGTGCAGATTGTCCGAACTTCCAGCATTACATAAGTTTTCCTTGACACGCTTGTGATAGTGGTCTATAAAAGACAAGTACTGCTAAATCGATCGTGGGTACATCGTAAATCATAAATACTTACGATAAAATATCTTACGTAGTCTTATGAAGTCTGTCAATAAAATACGCTTACTTGGGTTGTCCATCCCCCGCATGCTTAAGCTGTGGAATGAATGATTGGTTTTCCCAAGCGACTACAATATGGGGTTCTTCAAGGTCGGCGGCGCGAGTGTGACCTATCTGATATTGCACATGTCCATAGGCCACGGTAGCCACTTTCCATCAGGAAGGCCGCGAGCTTATCTGCCAGACGTCCATAGGTCACGGTAACCACTTTCCATCAGGTGGGCCGTGTGCTTGTCTGCCAACTAAGTGGTGTAAAAAAACGCGGTAAGACAGATATCAGCAGTTCTAAAAGGCCACATTGAGCGATTCCGCCATAAACGAGTAACTTTATTAATTTCGCCTTCTACGTCGAATAACTTTGATGTAATGTATCCGAACAACTACTGAAACCTGCAGCATCTTTGGTTTATTATCTGTCTTTGGAGTCTAGTTGTCGACAGTGCGTCTGTTTAGCGCAAAGTCTAGAAACATTGCAGATATCACTAAAATACATTTTAACGATTTCATTCTAAGACCATCGCGGCAGTAAAATTCCTAAGTTCGAAGACTTAGAAAGTTTTGTTCGCGAGCATATAAAGGTATTGCAACGCTCTTCATCGAAACATGAAGGCGCGAAGAAGGTTGTTACTTCTGAACGCAAAATAGATGCCTCATCGAGGTCACTGAGGTCAACTCGGACAATCATATTGTGTTGTTGTCTGTAGCACCTTTTTTTAAAAAAATGTTTTTTTGAGTGATGTACATACATACATACATAAAATCACGCCTCTATCACCGGAGGGTTAGGCAGAGGTGAATTAACAAAGCGAACTTCTATTCTTACGCTACCATGTTTTATAAGGTTCCAGTGATTAGAAGCATTCGCTGATAAGTCAGGTGTTAAATCGAACGCTAGCAGACAAAACCCTTTGGAATATTGATCTCTAGATATCCCGTTGCCTTCATTAAGGAAATGTATACCTGTACCCGACTTGTGTTGTACAGCTGCAATTTCTTTTTAGTTTAAAGGTTTTGATCCATCAAACAGAACCATACACCTTGTTTTTTGTCATCTGGCAGTCTAATATCTGTGAGAAGATCCTTATCAGAAGAGATTAATTATCTTTCGGTTGACTCGAACCGACTAAAACGCACGCCGCCTGTGGGTGGTATCATATCCCTGGCACCCCGACCGACCCAGGGCCATCTCTCACGATCTGGCCCTCTTCTCGGGTGTGGGGACTACAGAGTCCCCAACTCGTCCCCGGAAACGGGGAGGACTCCATTTATCGAATCGGTTAAGAATATCGGTTTTAGGCTATATATCATCACGCTACTACTTAAGGGAGCGGAGCATTGATAATAAATGTTAACAAATCCGGCAATTTTTCATACATATTTTATACATACGGGCTCAAAGGGATATGAAGTTTCACCCTTCTTCATCAAAACTTGAGCAGTGGAATTTGACATTTTGTCACTGTAATCACCACCAAACTATATAATCACACTGAACACATAGGTCACCGTATATTTCGGTCACTCACGGAAGAAACACTATTTCAAGTTTTCCTATTTGATAGGTATAAAAATACGCTCGCATAGCGACACGATTCATTTTGTCTTTTAGATCGACAACGAACACAGCGAAATTAAGCGACTGAAGAAGATTCTACCTGCGACCTGAGCAACGACTGTGGACTACTGTGAACTACTGAGCGACTACCACCCCATCTCATCCGATGGGTGTCGAAAGAGGCGATTAACGGAAAAATACGCAGACGATATCACTACGAGAGTAAGAAAACTCAAAATAAAACCCTGTACCGACCCGTCTGGCCAGCACGGAAACAGTAGCTATCCACTATCTGTCACTCTGTCACAGAATAGACAAGTGTTTGTTCTATTGTAACGACTCTAACTTTTAATAACCGGTATAATAACCTGATAACAATTTATTTTGTTACTTATTTTTGGGAGAAAAAAAAAACTTCAAATTGTATTCTATCCCCCAAACTATTCACCAACGCGTTGGAGGACGTCTTCAAAACTCTGGATTGGACTGGGCAGGGATCCAACTGGGTTGGGCAGCATTTACGTCGAGTTTTCTCTTCACCCCTACCGCAATGCCTCAAAACAAAGGTCTTTGAACAGTGCGTCCTACCTGTTATGACTTACGGTGCCACGTGGCCTGACCTATGATGATGGTGATGAGAATAATGATGAATTATTAGAATCTTACCGACTGTTTTAAGTATGAAAGTTTGGATGGCTGTAGGTATAGAGGTATATATGGAGGCTTGTTACTCAATCACGGCAAATCGGCTGATGGATTTGAATAACATTTTGATTAAAAAATAATATGGATGCTGTCAACACCCAACCAAGCGTAATTTGCAGATTATGGGCACGCTACAGGTCTACAGGGGATGTTGCCGAACGTCACAGGGGACGAAATAGGGTTACTACCCCGCGACAAGATCGTTTCTTGCAAAATTCCGCAAGGCGGCAACCCACGATTACTGCTCGTCAGTTGGTCGCAGGCCTCCAGTCTCAACATGTAAATTTTTAACCGACTTCTTCTCTATGTTCTTCGATATTTCCGTCGTTTAAAAACCGATTTAAAAATTATTTTTGCATTGGGTTTGTTATAACTCACAAGTAATTCCATGTAAATTTCATGGGTATTGGACCTTGAACTAGGTTGACAGGCATATCCCTCGCACCCCGGCCGACCCAGGGCCATCTCTCACGATCTGGCCCTCTTCTCGGGTGTGGGGACTACAGAGTCCCCAACTCGTCCCCGGAAACGGGGAGGCGCGCCACGCGCGCCACACCCGTGCTGCCGACCCTATAAGAACAGAGAGTTTCTGTGCTGTCAGTCCAGAAGACACAATCAGGATAACCCTTTAGTCTTCCCACTGACAGCACAAAAACTCTCCAGTGAGCTCTGGCTACCCTACTCATTGACGGCCAAGAACTAGAAACTTTTCGACAAGCGTGTGAAAAGTTGGGGTTGTTGGAAGACGACAACCACTGGGATGCCACAATGGAAGAAGCCGTTCTGTGTCGCTCTCCTTCGCAAATAAGGGAGCTATTTGCAATATTGATATGCACTTGCGGCTTATCCAATCCACTCCACCCATCACAAGTGAACCCTTGAATTGTTTTCGAATTGAACTCGTGACAAGCCATGATTTCCCACTGCGACAAGAAATAGAAAGGGTTTAACAGCTTGGGAGACATCTTAAAACATAAACGTTAAGTAGTTTGAATTTAAAGTTTCTACAATCAACACCTAGAAAAAATAACCATGTATTATATGAGTAGGTACCTACATTATATATTTACAATAACAATAGATTTATCTAAAATAAAAAATATAAATTATAAAGCAATTTTATTATTTATCAAACAGTTGCTATTGTTTATTGTCTTCTAAACTTGAAGTTCAAAGAATTGAATTTAGAAAACAGGTTTATTTGGGTTATGTGAAAACATTAAAACATTCAAATTTTTGTACAACACCGCATGGGAAGAGATGGGGGGTTCAAATTCTACTCTGCCGGGAACCACGTGGCTAAGTGTATTAATAACATGATTTTAAAGCCTCTCCAGCCTATCGTATGATTATTACCTATCTTATCAATAGTCGTTTTTTTATTTATATTCGCATCGACAGAAACTGTTGGAACAATATAACACGGTTTTCACCAAGAATAGTGTTCCGAAAATATTTTCCGGTTCTAAATGAACATTCAATAGTCTCGGCGAATACAGTAAAAGTCGTACGTCGCAACGATCTTACATGCCATTTATCAAACGATTCTATAAGGATTCCGTTTTTTCCTTTTGAGTTATGGAACCCTAAAAAAGGATCTAGATAAGATTATTACCGATTCTGTTCCGCATCGCGTAAAACTAATATTGGCTCTAATATTATGTTTTTGTGAATTGGAATTCTCATTTCATTTGGTATCAATAAACTTGGTAATGTGAAAGCTTTGAATAGTATACCAGTTAGTATAATTTATGTGATATAGTCTTCACTGCATCACATTATACTATATTTATTCTCGCCGGCCTGGGGGTGACAGGTGGAGCCGCCTGTCACCCTGGCAGAAGCTCGCTGTCGCACCGTGTGCGGGACTGGCGTGTTGTTGTGGGGGTGGAGACACTGGCGGATCATCGATACGTTCGGTTTGATGTCTCCCCCCCCCGCGGGTGATGCGCCGGTCATACCGGCCCCACGCGAGCCACGCTGGGTGCTTGGGAGACTGAATTGGGAGGTCCTCCTGGAGGCCGCCATCGGAAACCAATAGTAGTGCAGATACGCGTAGTAAAAGAACTCGAAAGAGGGTAGATCGATATAATTACTCCTAGAAGAAAAAACGTTTTCTTTGTTCACCGAGAAAATTAAAAATATAAAAAATCCCCGTTATTAAAAACAACCCTCATAAAGTAGAAAATAAGTTGTGTTAGTTAGCCCTATAACTTTGATATACCTAGTAATACATATTTTGATTCAAGCCTTGTCATGTCATGGACCCTAACTGGTAGGGAGTGGTTTATTAACGTGAATTATTCGTTCATTTGTCTAGGTACTATAAATTAATCACTATACAGCTTTTTTTCAATTATATAAACATTCACAACACATACAGAATTCTAGAAAGCTTCAGAAAGATCTCGAATACAAAGTCTCAAAATGATCTTAATACCCTTTGGTCCTATACATAGTACCATGTTAAATAAACTTAAAACATTTCTGTTTGTCGTGCGGTATCCGTGTTTTGAAGAGGACGGAATCCGCGCGGAACTGCGTCGATAAAAGAGGAGTGTAGCCCATTACCTGAAATAAATAATAAGATAATGAAAATATTTGTTGCCTCCATATTCGAAAATCATTACTTATTTAAATTTATTTTTAAATTTCGAACAACTCTGTACAGTCCATCAAATCTAAGAGGTACCGTTTGACGTTTCATATTTTTCAAACCGAAACAACTTTGTTCATACGTACATTATTCAGGACGCCAAGGGACTTTTTCATGTGGAGTGAAGTGAAACGTAGAGTGTGTGTCAGTGAACCCAACACCCGTGAGGACCTCCGACAAAGGATAATTGACGCCTTCGATGAAATTCGTCAACAAAGAGACATTCTCCTAAGTTTAAAATCAAACTTGTTAAAGCGGGCTCGTTTGTGTATTCAAAATGACGGAGGACATTTCGAGCAACAATTAAAGTACTTGTAGGGCTGTAGGGTAAGTCTTGCACGTGTTAAGTACATAAATTAATCCTTAAGCTAATTTACTATTCAACACAAACCGCTATTGCTATTAATTTAGCGCTAAATCATTCTCACGCCTTACTTAAGCGTGAGACAAGAGTGATTTAAAAACGTTCGTATGAATAATCAAATTAAAAACGTTATAAAAACGCCAACACTGAGTTTTAACGTATTGATTCAATTTTTGCTATCTCAATCGATTTGAATATTTAGCATGATAAATGCTTTAAATTGAACAGATTTCTTTTTTGTTGCATTTATAAAGCTGAAGAGTTTGCTTGTTTGTTTACTTGAACACGCTAATCTCAAGATCTACGGATTAGAAATTAAAAAATATTAATAAATTGTATGATAAAAAATTTCAGGGAACCAATAAACCAAATGCTACGTCTCTTCCACGATATTTATTTTGAATCCTTGCGGCATTCTCAAAGGTTTAACATTGCCTGTTAAGAATATTCCAATTCTTAAACACTATGATATTTTTAAATAGCTTTTTAGAAATTTATTGTTACACATGTACTATTAATCATCGATACAAATATTTTCAGGATTATGTAATGCGTAGGGATGAAAATAATGTCGTAAGGAAGGTACTAACTATGGAAGTGGATGGCGACAAGGGGAGAGGGAGGCCCAAAATGCGGTGGATGGACTGTGTGAAAGATGACATGGTTAAGAAGGGAGTGAATGTTGAAATGACTGCAACTAGAGATGAATGCAATTTTGTTTTGATTGGCCGCTTGATAAAATACATTCGATCTTCAAGAACAGTATTTCCTAAATGCTATCCATTTTGATGACAAATTTCGTATTACTTTTTTAGCTGTCATTTACGTTTTGTTAAATCAAGTCAAATGCGTTTTTATTATAAAAAAATTATAGTGACTTGTATTCTTATAAGGTTTATGTCACATCATACAGGATCAAGGTCCCACGGGATGAAAGTCGAACAGGATGAAAAGTACTCTATGTCCGTCTCCTGATTCTAAGCTACATCTTCACGAATTTTCAGCCAAATCGCCACGTTATATGGCAATGCTTATTCTCTGAACTAAAAAAAGGCCAGCCCTCTGGTCACGAAATGCGCATACGCTTCGCAATCTCCCTGATGAGATTGCGGGCGTTCGGGGGTCCGTTTGGGCCGTGGGGTCACGGCCCAAACGTTGGTATATTTAGGTACCTACCTTAAAATAAATTAATAAAATTTCAACTGGTCTCCTACCAGGAGATGAAATGATGAATATTACTGGTGGTAGAAACTTGGTGGCACAAATTTGTCTCAAGTTTCGACCCATATACCATATTTAATCTGGATAACAGGAAAACTATAACAATATACATAATATTGCATGTTGTCATCATTAATATTTTAATATGCACGATATTATTAAAGAAAACTTTCAAATAATCCAACCATTCATTAAATTCTTTCTTACAAGTGGCTTCATTCGGAGCACTGCTAAATTTTTTCAACATCGAGTCACCAGAGGTTTTATCAAAAACTAGGGCTCGATGGGACCTGATACGTTTTTTGACTGAACAGTATTTGAATTACAAACTTCGCAATTCTTCGTAGGTATCAAGTTCAAATTCATACTACTCACGTAGGTATTAAGTAGACTAAGTGTATGTTTGTAAATAAATAAAAAAAAATACCCGCTGAGTTTCTAGTCGCAGTCTTCTCAGGTCGGGGCCGCGTTTCGAACGAGTGATCCATTTGCTGAACTAATATCCTACATCTCAAAAATATTATTTATCAGACCAAAGAGGTTCTTGAATAGAAGTACCTACCTAAAAGATGCGATGAAGATGCGCTTTTACGATTGTGTTCATAACAAAAATAATGTCTGCGATTACGTGATTCCGTTCACTTTTTTTAGACAGGAAGTATTCCCAACAACATTGCTCAGATTAAAAAAAAAAAAGAAAACAAATACAAGTAGGTCCGATGTCTATCGGGTCAAATAGTATGTTTAAATAAGTATACTTTTATTTTTTGTACGAATCATCTTGTTTAGGAATGCAAAATGAAATAGTTTTACTACCTATTTTTACATCTATACTAATATTATAAAGCTGCAGAGTTTGTTTGTTTGTTTGTTTGAACGCGCTAATCTCTGGAACTACTGGTCCGATTTGAATGATTCTTTCAGTGTTGGGTACTCCATTTATCGAGGAAGGTTTTGAGTTTGACTGCGGGACTTATTTTCTGACGTTTACTCTACTTTTCTCTACCTTGACTCTACTGTGACTATCCCTTGTGATTTTAGTCATTAAAATAAACATTGAATGTACAGTAGAATATATGAAGTAGTTTGCCGGAATCCCTGACAATTGTTTGACCTGATGACAGATAGAGCGAAGTCTTAGTAATAGCATATTTATGTGTAATATAATCTATTAATCATTTTTTTATCCTTAGGAGGATTATCTCCGTTTATTGAATTTTTGCCAAAATGAATTATAATTTTTTTTAATTATGGCGAAAGCTTGGATTGGGACCGCTAGTTTCTGATATGAAAACTTAATATTAATTATTTAATATGTAATTCAATTTAATATTAATAACCACCGTGTTTTTTAATTAGGTACATCATAAAGTTTAGGTCAATTGTTTACACAACTGCCCAAAATGAATGCAATGCTTGCTTCAGACAGGGAAGATCAACAGAGGATGCAGTAACTGACCTGACTGATCATATCATTCGGACACTTGACTCTGGCAAGAAGTGCCTTGGAATATTTCTAGATCTGTCGAAGGCGTTCGACACGGTTTCGATTCCCATTCTTGTGGACAGATTAGAGACCTGCTACACATATTGAATAAGACACTTTATACTTTTACACTGTATTAATAAAAATACAGTGGAAAAGTACAAATTGTCTTATTCAATACAAGCATACACAGAGGAAATTAAACAAATATTTTAAATTAAACATACGTTGCACTCAACGAAAATACCGTCGCGATAACTCGAAATAAAAAACTTACCGACCAGTCTGGCTAACGTGGAAACAGTAGGCCAGAGCCTCCCAACATTGGGAGACGCCTGTGTCCAGCAGCGGACTGCGATAGCCTAATCGTCTATTTGAAAAAAATTCACCACCTGCTGCTAAATAAAATAGTGTAGATAAGATATAGTAAATAATTTAAGATAAGTGCATACACATAAATAGGATAATATAGGTAAGTAGTAACTGTTCTAAATAGTACTATTCAAAATCACAGACTTGGACACGATTTTGCGCACGTACAAAAAAAAAAGATGTGAGCAACACGGCGAGTTTAGGGAAGTAGGGTAGTTTCTTGTTAGTATAACTTTCCTGATTGTGTGGTTATAGGACTGTAACAAGGTGTATTGTAGTTTTATTTATTTAGTTGGATTTTCTTTTATTTTGATCAAGATATAGAAAAAAATGAATCACCGCAGTCCACTGCTGAACATAGGCCTCTCCCAATGAGTTTTACGCTATCAATGTGATTGACCATGTCAATCTCAAATCATATATACATGTATCAATCCGTTAAGCAATTATCCTTTTGCAGTCAACTGCTGGATAGATGCATCTACCAATGTGCGCTACAGTATCCGGTTCCAGTTCCAGTTCCGGCTACCTTTTAAGATCCACAGTACATTCAGTCTGGAACAAAAACACCTATCCACACCATAGGACTCTTAATAATAAAACAGACTGTCACAGTATTAAAGTAAAATGGCGCAAAATTCACGTGGGCGAATTGAAAATTGATCGACTTAAGAGAATACGAATTGTGAAGTTTATGTGTTATCGACACGTAACTGCAACTGACCCTATTTAGTCCACTAAGAATCAAAAACACACAATTTTTTTTTTTTGCCCATGATTCTACAACTCGAAATTTCTATTATAATACTTACTACGAACGCAAAAAAAAAATATTGACAAAACCTCTTTTAGTAAAATCAACGTTTCCGTAAAATGGTGAAAATTGGAACTATGGTAAGTACATAAAAAACAATTTAGCAGCATTTGATATTATTGAAAGGAAAGTGACAGCCTCCATCAGCTCACGGGATTGCTCGTTTTACTATACCTACACATTTTAATATTTCTTTTCGAAACAAACAATTCTACCTCAACATAGAGAAGACAGAAGTCACTCATTGGGTGGAAAAGATTCGTGTCTGCCGAGTCTCAACTCTCTTCGACCAATGAAACTGCAGAAAAATATATCACGTGATCAAAACCACATTTCATTGGTCATAGAGACTAAGCAGGCCGCAGGTTTCCGGGGACGAGTTGGGTACCCTGTGGTCCCCGCACCGGAGGGCCAGATCGAGAGAGATAACCCTGGGTCAGCCGGAGTGCGAGGGATATGCCTGTCAACCTCACCTTCAGCAACCAACAATGACCCATAGGCGCCGTGCGTTTTAGTCGGTTCGAGTCCGACATAACCTCTCCCACCAGTAGGGGGTCGCACGTAAAACAAAAGTCATTCATACTCAAAAGACGAGTTTACGTGAAATTTCTAATTCTATAGACTATATTTATACTCCAGTATCAAAAAAAAATGGGATATTTACCATGTTTCATTGTTTTGAGTTTCCGATTTTAATACTGATGTGAGTGACCATGATAGTTTAAATACCTATATTAATTTTACTTTTGATTGATGGCACTAAAGATTTTCTTAATCTCTAGCTAGAAGATAGCAAAAATATTTTAAATAAAACATTAAGTCCCATAACTAATGTTGAATCACTCAGCATACATGAAAATACCTATGTCCATATCCTCGGCTATTATGATTAAAGTGCGAATCGCACGTGACAGAGGCCTATAAAAGGGCTACCAAGTGAAGTTAGCCACTGAAGACATAGGTGAGGCCCCATTTATTGGTTTTGTTTAGATTCTATTTATGTTGTCTAATGATGATAAAAAATTGAGCTGTTATTCAAATTATTACCATCATTATGAACCAATTCTCCTCTACGTCTTGGCTACGGCCTGACTCACGCCTTCCAAAGACCCGGGACTTCATAGTCCCGAGAGTCGTGGTACTGAGAAACAATAATAATAATAAAAATAATGTATATTTCTCACTGTCGCACCATACCTGTTACATAAGAAATCTCAAATAAAATACAGGTACAGATACGCCTAGTAAAGGAACTCGAAAGAGGGTAGATCAATATATTTACTCATTAAAAACCTTTTCGCTGTTCACCGCCAATACTCCCAGTTCCTCCGTGATCATAATGCTTACAACAGCGCCGAAATATCGGAAACTCAGAACTACTTCACATTAAGTATGATTTGCAGTTTAATTTCGTTCATATGAGTTGCTGGCGGCGGCAGCGCCCCGCCGAACCCCGATACTTATTTTATTTTTATTATTTTGTAATTATTTTAATGATTTAGCAGTAGCGCCGCTTTTTTAACAGCGTTCGGAAGCCTTACGACATGACGCAAACGAGACTGTGGCGTATTCTGTGACATTCCACAACGTCTCGATAACTAGGACTAAGTAATTGTTGGTATTTGTGAACAATGTGTGAAATGGATTAGAGAGTAGGTATCATAAATAATAATTTCACATAAAATCATTATACCTATATTTTCATTTACCGATCTTTGGGTTTTAAGTGATTTACTACACTTCCATCTGTCTGAAATAGAATAATATAATGGACGAAGTAGGTAAGTAGGTACAGCTAATATAATATCTAAGAAAGACACTTTGTAGATAGATTTCCACTAAGTAGGTACCTATATTTTATCTTCATTAACTGTTTCTAGTATTTTATATTAATTTTAGTTATTATTATTACGTTAATTATACGTACTATATATATACTACTATTATATATATAAGTATATATATATAAGTATATATTATTTATATTTTTTATATATATTATATATATATATATATATATAAATTATTTTTATTTATATATATATATATATTTATATATAGACATATATATTTATTTAAATATAATATGTAATATAGTAGTATTAAATAGTATGTAATATATAATATTTTATATAGAATAGATGTATTATATATATAGGTTAAGTACATTTATATTAGGCATATGTAACGATGATAATTTTACATACATACATACATAGCCTGTCAAAACTGTAACCCACCTTTAGCTTCGTCGTAATCGGGTAAAAATAAAACCATTACCTAGAGATTTTTCTTTCATCAAATAAGCAGTATTAGTACTATTATTCATATATCAACAGTTGAAATACAAAAACATGTAAACGTACAAAAAGTTCGGGCCAAAGGGATTTCAGTTTTTATATCAACAGTTTCGGCGGTCTATATGTGTTAGGTAATTGACCGTTAAGATAAGCTTTTAGTTATTTTATGAGATTATTGTTTTACAGTTTTGTTTTGATTTCATTTACCTTTAGAACCTGGGTAGAAACTAGATTTTACAAAATAAGTATTAATTACTTTGAAAATTCGCAAACGTACAAATTCTCATGGTTTGGATGACATTCTACAGCTTATAGAATTTGAGATTTGCGAATTTTCGAAAGTTAACATACCACGTTGACTCCATAAATAAAAAACTAAGTGTTCAAATGCAGTGCCCAATATACCAATTCGTAAAGAATGGCGTGTTCTTTCCATTAAATTACTAGTTTATAGAATTTAATTAAAAATAAAAATCGTGACGGAAATTATACGCTCCAAACGGCACAAACTCATAATCACCAATGAGATTAGAATACTTGTACCGCTTAAGAGTCTCTGCAGAAGCTGCAGCAGCACCAGCACAGCCAACCGTGCCAGGTATATGGGTCTAATTGATTAAGTATTAAAGTTTTTTAATTTAATTTTTTGTTTCTTAAACATGCCAAAACTTAAATACTAAGTTCCTTATGGAATTAAATTAAATATCGGCAAACGGTGGTTGTGGTATCACAGCTTGTCCTTCGACAAAGGCCTCCTCTAAAGATTTCCACTGTGTCTTGTCCTTTGCTGTACGCGTCCATGTAACTTGACCTGTGTCCCCGTTTCCGAAGACCGGTTGGAGACTCTGTGATCCCCACATGTGCCCTGGGTCGGCCAGGGTGCAAGGGATATACTTGTCAATCTTACCTTCGACAACCAAAAACGACCCACAGGTGCCGAGCATGTCGTGGTATAAAAAGTCTCTCGTAACGCCTAGTTTCCCCCACCTCTTCCCGTAGGTGTCGTAGACGGGGATTAAGGGATAAGGCTATTCTTCATCCGATATGTAAACGTACAGCCCATGATAAAGTGCCCGCTTGACGGCAATTCTCACGTCCCATAATACGTGGGTCCGAAAATCATAGCAAATTGTGGATGGGATTCACAGGAGTTCCTACTCATCGCCTTGAACACAACACGAGGTTCACGCAGGTTCACACAGCGCGAGTTTTTTTTTTCTACAATACCATTCTTTAAAAACGGGATACAATCTTTAAAACTAAATATTTAATTATTTATTCATTTATAACCGCGGTAGCCTAGTAGTATGGCAAGGAATATAGCATTTCTCTCTATTTATGTTGCGTTTACAGGTATTAATTATATCAATTCGTAAAAAAGTAATGTGAAATTTTATGAAGAATCCATAAAGTTATAGTACTGAATTCAATTGTATATTTTAACTTACTTTGGGAATTAAAAACATCAATAAGTTTATTTAAGCAATATCTTATTTTGCAAGGCTTATTTTTTCAATTTTCAATCTATGAAATATTATTACTTTCTTATAGAAAAAGCACCTTTGTTCACCACAGAAAATACTCTATTACTTATCTAAGATATCTTCAATACATATAACAACAATATATTTATCGAAGCCCCTAAAAAGAAAGGCTGAGGCACCGCATGGGAAGAGATGGGGTGGCCCTAATTCTACTCTGCCGGAAACCACGCGGCAATTTTTTTAAATTGTAGTTTTTTTTATAGGACACTTCAACTTGACTTCACCACGCCTGATGGTAAGCTAAAGGCAAAGTCTCGAGACAAAGGCATCACACCACGCGAGAGATCAACTATGACTGGTTCTTTCTTCTCTGTGTATGTCCTTTTTGTTTTATTAGTATTTTACCGTAGAAGTAATTCATTTATATAAAAAAATAGTACTATAGTGTATTTTTTTGGTTATTGTACATAATTTGTAAGAACAATGGTACTAACTAGATATGGACTTCTTTGTTCGAAATAAATGATTTATTATTATTATTATATTATTATAACCTCTTCCACCGGCTCCGGTGGGGGGTAACCGTGGGGATTTTGAGCACGTAAAAAAAAGCCTGTAGAACAAATTCTATTATTCAAAACCATACTGTTCAAGACTGATTCACCAGCTGGCCTTCTCCAGAATATCCACGCACATTCACGGATACAACACAATAATTCAACCGATGGTATCGCACAATCGTAGATAATGCATAAAGGCAATATTGTTAGGACTAATTGCCGCTCCCGGTCCCGCCCGCCCAAGCGACCGCCGCGGGCGCTTACAACAGCGCCGAAATATCGGAAACTCAAAACAATGCAATATGGTAAATATCCCGATTATTTAGATACTGATGTGAGTGACCATGATAGTTTAAATACCTATAAAAAGGTGAACAATCTTGATATGTCTTTCACTATTTTTCACATTCGACGTTTTTACAATATGTATAGAGCCTGTCTTGGTCGTACGCGAATGTTTATAAAACATTGATAAACACAACATCCTACTTATATTGTGATTAGATTTAAATGCATGTCCGATCCTACAATTAACAATGTTAATTTAAAAGTCCTGCTGTATGCAATGCTGCAGGCAAGCAGCTAGCGCCATCTCTTAACATTCTGGAGATTCTATGAAACCATGAGGTTTAAGATTCGTCTCTTATGCTCATGAAATTAAACCATACAACCAAATCATAAAATAAAAAGTTTAAACCGGTATCATAATGATACTTCTGTTAATTTTAATAAAATGTATTAAATTTGAAACATGTACTGATAAAAATAATACAAATAAATTATTCCAACATCTTGCACGTATAATGTTGCCACCAATTTGATGTCAATAACTCTTTGAGGTCAGAAGGTCCGAGCGCTCGCAACCTCTTCCGTGAGATTGCGAAGCGTATGGTCGACGCTTCTCGTGACCAGAAGGCTGGCCTCTTTTTAGGTCAGAGACCACAAGAGGCATGCGATGTTGAGCAATTCTACGACGCATTTTAATTGTTCTTAGCTATAAGTTGTATAATACCTAGTTATTTTAGTTTTATTGTGCTTAATATTTTTATATTATTTCTTGACATGATTGTAAAAATAATTTCCACTTAGATATGTAATTAGGAATATATGTTATATTGTACCTATTTTGATTTGTACTTATATACATAACTTTTGTTTTACTACTATTTAGGACGAGTCCGTTGTCATGGGACCATTTCTAGCCGATAAGACGTGTTTGTGTGCACTGTCTACAAAAAAATATTTTGAGTCGTTTATAAACATCAACCTAGTACAGAGAGCTATCTAAGCCCTTTATAACAGCACAAGAAAGGGGAATAATAGTGGAATCTTTACCTTAAATAACACTACAGTGAAACAAAAATCAAAAATAAAATCCCGATCGTGTTTAGTGAAGTGACTTGTGTTATTTATTTATTTATTTCCACAGACAATACAAGCTTACAGTGAAATAGCACCAAAGCGCTTATAATGTTACACTAATTAATATTTAACTAATACCATGCAATTCAATTGTCAAATACAAATATTAAAATAACAAACAATTAGAATAGTTAATATTACAATTACAAATAATTGCAACGCATCCGAAAACGTCGGCAGAAATAGTAAGTTCTAAGATATAATTCGCGAGAAGTCCCGAACCTTTGTATAATTATAAATTCACACTGTGAAAGTTTAAAAATAACAATGGCTATTTGCATTGGTCTGCTTTTTTTACGTGCGCAAAATCCTCACGGAAACTTATCGATGTTGTGTTCAAAGTGGTTGTATTTTTGATGTTTTAAACATTATAGTACCAAAATATCAAACTAGGTGACACTACTAGTCTTTAGAATCACATAAAATAAGCAAAAGTATGTTAATTCTATATGAATTCATGGTTTCCAACATGTTTTTAATAAATGAGTTGAATATTAAATTTAATTGTTGGCATATTTACTACTTGTACACAAATTAACCTGTAGAATGTTAATTTGACTGTTGAAAACATTCTAATACTATGTTTATTAATGGAATACTCAAAACTTACCTCTTGTAACAACTTCTTGGGTCAAGTCAATTCAACAATATGGTTAATTTAGTTCGAACACGAAACAACACGCCTGCAGTTTACAAATTATATCGGTACAAGTATATCGACACCATCTGCTAATGCCATCTATCGTAATTATACTGAACACTAAATTCCTTGCATGACGGCTTAGAAACTCTCTGTTATTACAGGACCGGCAGCACAGGTGTGACTCCCTTGCTATTAAATACATGGTCACAACAATATAATAATACATATAAGAAATGTATGCATATTTCAGTTCATAAACAATGAAATAAACCTTACATAAATAAGACATTCAAAAAAATTACAAAAAGAGTCGCTGAGGACAGGATTCGAACCTGCGCGGGTCATATTTTCATTAAATTAACTGAATGTAACTACCAAGTTGATTTAATATAAAGTAATTAAAAAAAAAAAGTTATCTTTAAAATACTTATTTCACAGATAATAATCATAATATCGAAAACGAAACAATATATTCGAAATGTAACCGGTCACTGCTCTTGTAAATTTCACTTTCATAACTAAAACAATATAACTTGTGACGAAAATTTTTTGTACGATTTTAGTACATTTTGTAACGATTGTTTTTTTGTTTTAGATTTTTTGTCCGGTTTTCATTGTATTTTTTTTAAAAAAAGACGGAACGTGTGGAAATTTATTGTCCTGTGTAAGTAGTTTCCGTAGGCTCTTGGACCCATTAAATGAGGTTATTTCATTTGGGAACTTGCTTTGCTTAGCTTAAAAGGTTGAAGTCATTAAGTACAGTGAACTATTATGAGAATTATGTAAATCTGCAGTAAAAGTTATCTGATAACCTATAACCTAGTTTCATAAATTGTAAATAAATAAATAATATTCTCTTTAATAGGTAATAAGTATTGAGATTCATGATTAATTTGCAATGCATTCACTGTTATCTAGAGTGTTGTTTCGCTGTCGAAGTGGTTTTTCTGTAAAGTCAAAAAGTACTGCCGCGGCCGGAGCCGCCGAAGTCGCCGGCCCGACCAGCTCAGCCGGAGTCGCCGGTGCTGCAGGCTCGGCCTGCGGACCCGTTGGCGCTCTGCATGGCGGCAATAGCCGCCATGGAGAAGCGCCAGGAGACGGCGCTGGCGGAGCAACGAGCGTGGTGGGTGGCGCAGGAGGAGCGCACCTCGTGACTTACTTATTGCTGTTTTCATTAGTAAGAAGTAAGTTTGAAAGTACCATTGAACAATTTGTACCCAAGTACAAATTATTTCTTTGTACTCATACTAGATCAATTTCAGTATTTTCTTATGTAAGATTTGTTTGTAAACTATGAATTTGGCAAATTCAAATGCCAAACTTTAACAATCAACGAAATAGTGAAGTCAATTTTTTTTCGAAAAGATTTAAAGGTCCGGCCAATGACAATCCTTATCAAGGCTGTCTTAGCGCTGCGCTCGCCGCTGTGCTTAGAGAACTGCATAGCTGACCATGTCACCCCGCGACTATGGCTACTGAAAAGTAACCAAAACTTCGCGCTAAATGTAAATATCGGTTCTAATATTCTTTAAGAAAAAAAATAAAGCAAATTAATCTTTTTTTATATACCACTTAGATGTCAGACACATACACCCGGTTGGGAAGTGGTTACCGTAGTCTTTGGACATTATATATTAACAAAATATGTTTGGAAACAGGAACAGGAGGCCCATAACATCATAACATAAACTCACGCCTATATCCCCGAAGGTGTAGGCAGAGGTGCTAGCACCTACGTTTCGCCAGTTTATGTTTAGGTCCCAATGTAATAGGTGGCGAGCCTATTTCCATTAACTGGACACTTATAAACCTGCGATAAATACACACATAACTTCGAAAAGCGTCGATATAGTGAAGTTAATCGAGCCAGATAAAATGGATAGTATTACGATTGGTGAATTGCAGTTAAAGTTAACGCGTTTACAGGAGTTATTTATTACTTTTGATGAATGTCAAGGTAAAATTGAGTCGTTAGTCTCAGATATCGAGTCCGGTCCATAGCTTAAAAATCGCGCAGCGGGCTATGTAGCGAGCTATGCTTGGAGTTTCTCTGAAGGATAGAATTCGGGACAAGGTTATCCGACAGAGAACTAAAGTTACCGACATAGGCCACAGAATAAGCAAGTTGAAACCTTTTAAGGCTGATACATTCAGTGGAGACACATAACCTGATATTTTTTATACAACTTAGGTGGTAGACAAGCACACGGTCACCATGGAATGTGGTCACACTAGAGGGCCCGACATCTACGACGTCGATCAAAGCTTGTGGTCGGTGGTGATATTTTTCACCAGAGCCTCTACGACGCCCAGGACAAACCAGAGCGTTGCGTCAGGCTTGTATGGCGAAGTGCTTGTGCCCGCATGACAGCCATGCACGTGCGCGCCGTAGATGTTAGAATTGATTTGCAGCAACTTCAAACAGTTTATTTTTTTTATACAACTTAAAAATAAGCCACCTGATTTAAAGTGGTTACCGTGGCCTATGGGCGTGTGCAACATCAGGGAAGGTACACTCGTGCTGTCGACTCTGTAAGAACAGATAGTTTCTGTGCCGTCAGTGCAGAGGACAAAGCAGGGCAAGCCTTTGGTTTGAAACCTCGGATGTGACTGAGGATCAACGGTATCAGTAGCCAAACGCGTAGAATATTTTCTGTATATCATACTCATAAGTGATAACCGCGGGAATTCTTATTTTTGAGTTGACATTGACGCGTGTGCAGTTGCGCACGCTCCTGCAAAGATGTCACGTGGGCATGATATGCTGTAATTAACGCATTTTGATTTACTATTTTTGACATCATATAGAGCGCATATGAGAAACTATTTAACTTAGGACATATCATATCGATGTGCACCTTCCAATCTAGATTCGAATCTATGTGCAGTCCTAAAAATTTCGTATTTAGCTGCTTTAATATTTTATTCGATTTGTGAATGTAACACTAATTTATTGCTATGCTTTTGTCGATATAGTGATTTTCAACATTAACGTACACATGTAATAGGTACTGTCGCACCATTTCCCATCAGGCATCTACTACCAAAGTGTATTATGCAAATTAATTATAGTATTAGTATTCGGTACGGCGCTGCTTATGCACAAACTAGCTGTTTGCATAGGAATTGGTAAACGATGCTAGAATAAAATATTAATGCAACTATTTATATCAGCAATGGCGAATGGAGCTTTGTGTTATTAAGGTGAGGGAACCATGCCACTGAGTGTTGGTGCAAGATGCAAAATGCTTGTTATTTGGAGACGACTTGAAGTTATCTCACCGGATTGCCAACGAGCAGGACTGTGAGCGTCTCCAACGAGATATAAACAGGGTAGTACAATGGAGTTCAAAAAACGGGTTGTGTTTTAATATAATATAATTCTCAATCCGCTAACAAATTGTGTAAATGAGTGTTTATCTCGTGTCATGTTTCCTGATACACTGAAAGTGGCTAAAGTCACCGCCATTTACAAATCTGGTTGCAGATCAGATCCGGGGAACTACAGACCTGTATCTGTTCTACCTGTTCTATCAAAAATATTTGAACGCATTTTATACGAACGTTTAAATACCTATCTACTTGGAAAACAATTCCTAAACAACCACCAATACATCTGAAGTTTAGGGGCGTGGCACATTGGACCTTGGTGTCGTGAATGCGAAATTTATATATTATAGTTTCGAGGTTGTTGATACGAAACTTGGCATGGTTCTGCTTAGGTATTTGGCGTCGTTACACAACATAAAACATCAAGAGTAGCGATGGCATAAGGTCAAGACTACTAGACCAACTATCCTTAAACACACTCAGGAGACTTTTGGAGCTGCGGCGGAGTCGTGCCAAGGCAGAGGCCGAACGCTTTCTAATAATAGCATAGAAATCGTCTGTGCGGGCCTCTGCAAACTCCACTGCATCTTTGAGACAGCCCAAAGTAATTTATGCATCACATTAATAAAACATGACTATGTAAACGCGTTGACGCTGTTCAGGTGATCCATCAACGCTCGACTACGTTATCACTGTTGTCTAAACCAACCAACCAACCACTAAGGTGACAGGTGAGCACATAGTCCACCCGATGGGAAGCACTTCCATTCATACTTGTGCAAAATTACCCAAAAGCTCCATTAACCGCGACCTAACACAACTCTGCCCAGTGTACCCGGTACCCAGTTACCGTCATAAACCGTTTGGGGACCAATCAAGCAACATCAAAGGGGTGCAATAACTATTGGGCCCAATCGACACAGCACCAATTACAATGTTAAAACAACAGCTATATAATTAATAGGTCTTAATTAAGTTTACCCTAAACCAATGAAGATAATGAGCGTTTTTCATCTACCCGTATACACACTCAGATATATATCAGCGTAATTTTGGCAGGAATTAATCAAAGGTTCGTCGTCCGTGTTTCAAATAATTGCTAATACATGCTTACCTAATCTTCTCACAAAGAGCTATGTCTTTCAGACTAATCTTGGATGGATAGAAATTGGATTTGGACGAGTCCTCAAAGAGGATGCATCTAGCTATTTTATATAACTGAAATAGATGTGTATGAGAGTTTAAAGTTAAACTAGAATCCAATCCTGCAGCTTAATTGGTATAAGAGAACGTACTTTTCTGAACTCATTTTGATGATAAATTTCGTATTACTTTTTTAAAGCTGTCACTTTTCAAAAATGTTATAAACATGTTTTTTAGCTTAATGTTGTCTCATTCATACACAAAAAATCATAAAATTTGAATTTGTTATTCCTAAAAAAAATGCAAAAATGTTAGTACAATTCTGTCTCCTTATCTAGGTTACACAAATGTGAGTTTACAAGGACTGAAATGGGATAGATTCAAAGACTTCGCTATTTGTAAGCGCATATTGAAACCAGCTAAATTATATAGTAGTAGCAGTAACAAGGAGATCAATCACGTTATACGCCTCCGTACCCTCGGTTCATGGAATAATGAATGAACCGTACAAAGTTGTGTTCAAAGAGGATAAAAACACTACGTTTTAGTTGTGTTGTAAATATTGTAAACACGTTTCAACAAGCGTTGATTGACTATTTAAATAATTATTAATCTTCAATTATCTACTGAACTTTATTTACTCAGGTATGTATCGTACTTATCAATTTAGGTACATTATTTTATAAAAGTATTAAAATCCGATAAGTTATTTCAAATAAGTAAGTATTATATTTTACATTATTCTACGTGCTTATTAAAGTCCAGCTGTATTATTATTAAAATAAGTAATTATTCGGTGTTAGTAAAAGCTGCAGAATAGAATTGTGAATATAGTATGGGTTTGTTACGTATTTTGACGTTTATGACAGTCGTCAACGTATGTCAATCCCGTACAGTGATCAATCTATTCTATTCTGCAAAGTTATTCCCACTTGTCTAGATGTGCTGGTGTTGTTTATGATAAGTAATCGATTTTGACGTCGGTATGAGATCACAAGAGGAGACGATCGAGCTGGAGAGCTCCTTGCGACATTCGAATTACTTGAGATTCCTCCTAAACAAAGTACATCAATGCTTCCAGGATTACCGTCCCCAAGAGAAGCAAACGGAAATCCTCCTATTGAAATCCTCGGTGCGCGAGTTCGACTCGTCATCATGTCCTTGATATTTCAGCCAAAAATCATCAAGATCCCTTTATAAATAACAGAACAGCAAATTTCCCCCACTTTGCCTCCTATCAAAAAAAAATCTCGACAAAAAATTTGATTTTGAAGCCAAGTTTGGTGACAATCGGCCACCTTGTCGAAACGGAGCCTCTCGCTCGTTCCGCTCGCTCGGTTAATTAGTTGGATATCCTACTTCTCAGCATACGCATACCTGCAGAGTGGACCACGCAGTTCTTGTATAAGTGGTAGGATCTACCCCCACCACGGAACCCGAAGGCATATTCTGCACCAGCCAGCTCTGCACAGACAAGTCCGTTCCTGAAAAGAATGCAATACTTCTTATAATATGCTAGGTACTTATACTTATATTAGTGGGTATGTGCGTCATCAAGATCGTTGGTGCCATTCTCACCTGCAAGCTGCGGTAGTAATGTATGTTTAGTAGGTAATATTTAATTTAGAGATTAGAATTAGATTACATTTTTAGTTCTGTTAATAAACCACTATGCTGATATTTCACAGGATGCCATGGTTCAAGTTTAGTTAGATATAATTACAGAATTCTCACTCACCAACTTCCAAAGTAGCTTTCTCTACATTACTTATCTAAATGAAGGATTGATCTTGACCCGTATTGATCGAATGACGCACACCGTGTGGGTATCGCTGTGAGCTACATAAAACTAATTTGTCTGGCTATTTGCATACAAGTTACACTTTATTTTGTTATTCTATAAAATGGTTTCTTCAGTACATCGGGATAGTGTTGGCCGACCCTGTAAGCACAGACTTTCTTTGCCGTCTGTGTAGAAGACAAAGCAGGACAAGTTTTTAGTATTCCCACTGACAGCACAAGTTCTCCAGTAGGCTCCGGCTCCGGCAATAATGATAACTCGATAACTCCCAATTTCCATTATTCAACAACGTTAGTGTAACGCAAGACGTTTTTAATAGTATATATCTATCTCACTCAATAAACGTTAAGTTATTTGGCTCAAAATATAAAAACGAAATGAAAATTATTGTGGAAAACAAAATTAAACGTTGTTGAAACTAATATCGCACACAACTTGTATTATAACATAACCAAGGACACAAAAGACGCATTCTATGAAAACCTGGATAAAACTCTTGCAAGTGCATACAAAAACGTTATTCTGATGGGGGATTTTAATGGTCAAATTGGTGAGAGGCTTCCAAATGAAGATGGTGTACTTGGTCATTTCAGTACAGGAATAAGAAATGATAATGGAAATAGACTAGTGAAAATAAATCTATGTCCCTTGGTCAGTCTAACTTTAACTTGAGAATTACTTTATTCTTTTCAGTTTGCAAGGTTCATAGGAAATTTAGTTGTTAAGTTAAACTGTAGTTACTCTAGAAATACTTACAATGACTGCCATCGGCAGATTTGGCTAGTACAGAGAGTAGCGTTATGCATTCAGGAATACAAAAAGAAGTACACGGAGAGTGTGAACGCGTTCCTTGAGGAGGCAATCGTGCGCCGTGAACTGGCCGACAACTTCTGCTTCTACTGTGAAAACTATGACAGCATTAAGGGACAACATGAGGTTATTATGGCCGCGATATTCTGAAGGCCTATTTATTTATTTATTTATTTATTTATTATTTACAAACAATACAAGCTAACAGTGTAACACCAAAGCGCTTATAATGTTATACTACTTACTAACTAACTTAAGCTACTAGGTACATGCAAGTAATAAAATATGAATAATAATACAATTGCTAAGTTATTATTTTTAAGTTCGAAGGTAACTCTATATTATTGACAAAATATGATTATTGATCACTAAATTATACTGTTCATAAACACCAACAATACATAATATAAATGTGTTTATTAATATCAATCAATCAATCATCCTTCGAACCTTTTCTTAAATAAGGTTCAAAATAATGTGAATGCTTTAGGAGCAGTGCCAGACGCACAAAAGATGAATGAACTGCGTGAGAGACTTATATACCAACATAATATATACTTATTCACGCTGTTAGGTCTATCGATCAAAGTTAAATAAATAATAATAATAATACTCTTCATTATTTGAGTCTGTGTTGAATGGAAATCAATGGTCATAAGGGCGTTTCCGCGCTATATTGACTACGCGTCCCTATTAGATGAACTAATTGATCGAAAAAAACTCTCAACGGAAACAATGACTAAGTATTTTCAGGAGAAATTGGCCATGTGTTATAGATGTCAACTTAGCGATCAAGCTTCTGTGTCGTGTATCACAACTGTCCACACTCTTTTAGACTCAGCTATTTATAAGTCAAGCATGCTGACGCCAATGGATTCTATGTGTTTAGAGGTAAATCGGTCTCGGCGATAACCCTCGCATCGTTATTTTGCAGGACGAGTTTACTCCTGCGCGTACCATTTTTATTTACGACAGAAAAAAAGCGTCTCATGCATATAAAGTTTAATCATTGAATCTTTTTTTTGCACGTACATTCTTATATCTCACAACGGTGCAGAACTTATTTATTATTTTTGTTTTGTCATAATATACAGTTAGACGACAAGGCCAACTGGATCGGATAAACAACATTGTTTCAGAGCTTTCTTATTCTTAATACATTTTATCGGTGTTCGATATTTAAATAACTCGTTGACGGTTCGCATCGCGGTTTCACGAAAAATGTCTAAATCCGGCCGTTTCGTTTAAAATGAAAGCCGACTTCAACGAGTTGGGAACACGGTTCAGAGATACATTCTTTATGTTTATATTAGGGAGCACGAGCGGAATGCCTTGCTAGAGTATGTGTTCCCAGAAAGCGAGGCCTATGGCTGTTTGTAACACCAGAGGAGTCACAGTTGCGCTGCCAATCCTGTAAGTACAGAGTTTCTCTGCCGTCAGTAGAACACAAAGCAGGACAAGCCTATAGTCTTCCACTGACAGCACAAATTCTCCAGTGAGCTCTGGCTACCCTACTCACCGCTGGGAACACAATACGAAGTTATTATGGCCGCGGTATTCTGCTTCTGCGGTATTTCCAATAAGTGCTGTGTTTCAGAAGATTACCTTAGACGTAATATAAACAACACAAAATTCGGTATCTATTCTGTACGAGTTTGTCACGTATTAATTAAAAATATATCAATGGGCACCTTGAATAGTTTTAAAACACTTAGACCCGATAGGTACTATTTAAAAGGTCACGTAACTGGGGAGGCAGAGCAACTATTAAGAAATGTTAAAATTGCTTCTGATAATTACGCAACAGCGTGGAATACGTTAAACAAAATGTACAACAACAAAAGGTATTTAGCTAAGGGTATTATAAAGCGATTACTAAGCCAGAAGGTTTTAACTTCAGAGTATTCATCATAGAAATGATATCCAAATGAGGTCTCTGAAAAGAGTTTGATGTTGACGCTAAGTCATTAATATTAGACTCAAATGCAGTATGCATAGATGGCTTCCTATCTTGCTTTGGCATTGCAAATATTGCTCTAAAGTCTCTGGGGCATTGTTCAAAAGACTTGACGTCTGGTCCGTGGAGTACGCCCTTCGTCTTCACGTGGTAATAACGGCATTCCGCTTCTGACACCAATTGTTACGTGCACGGGGTACAATTAAATGCCGTTTACTCAACGAAGAGATTTATTAGCTCACCACAAACTAGACAATTTAATCACTAGCCTAGAATCCTAATTGCACTCGGTACGCCCCGTCCCCCGCCATCCCGCTCGCCCCGCACGTTTGCTCTGTCTAGACGGCTTCGTCGACAGACTGTATGAAGTATGAGAAGTTAGATAATAATGTAATATAACCATGTAAACAAACTTTGTTAGGACTTAATAATGTATCACACCAACAGACTGCTACAAGTTTCTGCATATATAATTCGTATTGATTTCTAACGATACAAGCATTTCGCCATCCGTTTAGATATTATAATTAGTTACATTTAGAACCGACGTCAGATGCTCGCCTACCAGAATACTTAATTGGAGTTACGAATTTAGTAAAAATGTATGAATATTACAACAGGTTTGAAAATTCCTGTCTACTGTACCGGAGCGGAGATTTTATGCAATTCGATTCGTTAATTTTATCACAGCTCCGCTTCTCTCCACTTCAGTGGACATGCAGCCTAAAGATGTCCAAACCCCGTTATAAATATTGTCTTTTTCTCCCTCCCTAGCATCCTTGTAGGCTGCTTGGGAGGAGTAGTTGAAAATTATAAAATATAGATAATGATACGTGATGTTATAACAGAATATTATATAAGTTAGATACAAAAGGATCTTTAGTGATTCATGAACAAAAGCTGTAAGTAACATTTTGAACTAAGCATGAGATCGTGTCTTACACATTCGTCTTTTTTCTAAGAAAATATATTCTCGATGGAACGTGTTATCAATCATTTTTGCCTAACTATTTATTACTTTAAGATCAACGCTAGCGTAATGACTTAACTTTCTTTAATATTCCTTGCCAGGAAATGCTGTGAAAACTTTTAATATCAGAGATTCCTGCGAGATATAATTTCGTAAATTAAACCTACAACTTGCTGCATAATACAAAATACATTTAAAAAAGTTACGTAACTTATCACACTGCCAAATCTGTACCAAGCATTTAAATTTAACAAAAACATGTCATGAGCCGCACAGTGCTAAAGGTCAAGGATGAAGCTGGCTTACCTGAGTACCTTTCCCAGATCCTGGTGGACCAAGTAGCACCGCCCTGATCCCAAGAGGGTCATCATCAGGCCTAGGCTTCACTGCAGTAGCTGCTGGAGCCATTGCGTTGGGGTCAAACACCGGGGTCTCAGATTTGGCCTTAGCGACCATTGGCAAGAAGAAATTTGTTGATGAAGAGCGTTGCAATATTTTTATATGCTCGCGAACAAAACTTTCTAAGTCTTCGAACTTAGGAATTTTATTGCCACGATGATCCGACTCAAATAAACGAAGGGTTTCGGAATCTAATTTCTTTAAACCCATACACAAAAATAAGAAGTCGCAGAGGTCATCGATCTTTAGGTTCTTTACGGCGCGAACAGATGATGCAAAATATGGGGTTCTTCAAAAGGGGCATTAGGAGGTTTCTTCAGGGTCGGCAGCACGAGTGTGACGCCCGTGGTGTTGCACAAGTCCATAGGCGACGGTAACCACTTCCCATCAGGTGAGCCGTGTGCTTGTCTGCCACATAACAGGGAGATCATTCCACAGCTTGAGTGTGCGTGGGATGAAGTTCCTTTAGTTCGAGGAGGTAGGACACGACGGTAATCCTATAAGGGTTCTTTTTTTTCCTCTTGAGGTACGGAACCTTAATATTATGACTTGTAGTTCTGTGAACAGTAGACTTCACGAGCACAAAGTTACAAAATAACTGTATTTTTCTTATTTCAAACAGCTTTATAATATCTCTTGAAGGAAACCAAAAAAGCTTTAAGGTAAAAAACGTATCGATTTTTTAAGTTTTTAAAACCAGCAGGTAGTAAAAGCTATCTTGAAGATTTTTATTTGAAAACTAGTGGTGATGGATAGTTGAAGCCCTGAAAGTCCAACAGCTGGTCTAACTACAATACTAAGATATCGCTAATAGGTCACAGAAGTCAGATGGTAGTCGCTTGACAGAAAATATCATAGTTCAACCACTTTGCATGTATACTGAAAAACTCACAAATGACAAGTGTATAAAAATTAAATACTTAAAAACTCCAAGTGAATTTCCACCTGGCAAGTTGCGAAAGGAGCCGATTAAAAAAAAAGTAAGTTATACTAAGTGGCCCAATTGGAATGCGGGCATTTATTTTAGTTTATTCAAAGAGCAGATAGTGACGTTAAAAACTAAGCATAGTTTTCTTCTTCAGACAAGATCATGCTCATCACTGCTACAAGATCATTATCCATCATGGATGTGCAATCTCAATACCTGGTAGGGGACATGGTACAAATATTATTATTATTTATGTTATTGATTTTTACATGTTATGAAACATACTTGCTAGGTTTTTAATGTCTTTAAAAAAAAAGTACAAACGTCCATAGGCCATGGTAACCACTTTCCATCAGGTGAGCCGTCTGCCACCTAAGTGGTATAAAAAATGGCCGGTCTTCGATTCCAGGACCTTTTGATCGTAAGACCCACTCCTTATCCACTAAGCTACTGTATGGCATTCCAGCATAGTCCACACTAAGAATGCGGATTGGGTGAATTCCCTTGTCTAGGAGGATGGAGGCCTGCTCCAGGAGAGCACCTGTGGAAAAAAATATGTTGGGTAAAGCAAATAACAGTTATAAAGTTATTTTGGAAATATTATTAAAGGGTTGGCAGCATAAGTGTGACTCTCTGGTGCAGCCGCGATTCTTTCTCGCAAATTAATGTGTTTACATTGTACCCGCAACCGAACCGCATTATGCACTCTACAACATTAATTTTCTTTTAAAATAATTAAAGCAACTCTTTAGTGCGGTTTTATCGCAGTAGGTGCAGTAAATCTTTGGAACTGCTTATTAATGCTGGTGTAACATCCCTGGCGTTGCACACGTCCATAGGCCACGGTAACCGCTTTCCATCAGGTGGGCCGTGTGCTTGTCTGCCACCAAAATGGTATTAAAAAAACGCACTTTTCTCTGTAACGTGCTAACTAAAACGCGCACGGGGTTAATGTATGTTTTTTAGAGTTCTTATCAGACAAATTGAATCCCTAAAACATTTATTGCTGCTTCTTCACCAATTTAGGTTTATAATTACATAAATGACTGCAACCTCCGATTACCAATGATTACCATATTATTAACAGATTAAAAATTTAAATCATTTTAACCTTTCATTTTATTTTGAATGAATCGAAGTTTGTCCGAAATCCGAAAAAAATGGTGTTATATGTTGGAGCAAAAAAAAAATAAAGTTCGAGATGTGCAGAACTACCTTTTACCAAAAAAACTGCTTCATAATGACCATTAAGGTTTACAATCACATTCCAAAGGTGATCAGGGGACTGATTGGTACCAATTGCCGTTGGACACTTTAAGTTTGGCGCTCAACGCCGTTGAAAACTCTTAACTTGGCGCCCAACGATGTGCTAAAATCTTCATTTGGCAACCAACGTCGTCAAGTACTCTAAAATAGATACTCCGACGCCAGGAGAAAGAATATAATTATCACCACCTTATCTCATCTGAAAGGTGTCGTAAAAGGCGACTAATGCAAACGATATCACTGCGAGAAAAGGAAAACTCGAAATAAAACCCTGTACTGTAAGCCAAAGCCTCCCTACATTGGAAGAGGCCTATGAGGGAGCATCAGAGAAATATCAATAATCACGTTATAGTAAGGAATAACAAATATATATAAAAAATAAGTAAGAAACTTTCCTAATGTTGACAAATATGTTCGTGCCTACTTAATTTATCAGATGTGGATCATAGAAACATCAAAATGTACAGCAAACTTTGTCCTCAAAACTATCTAACCATGACGTCACATGATTATAATGTATTTATTAAATGATACTGGTGCATGGGCGTACCCAAGCGGAGGGGGAAGTGGGGTGATTGCTCCACCTTGCTCTGCTCTGCCTGAAATTAAGAATTTTAAAACACACGACAATCCCCCCCTCCGGTTCTGGAATACTTGGAACTTATCATTCCATGTACGATAACTTATAGAAATAGTTTTTTTTTATGTACAGCCGAAATATAAAAAAGTTTACTTCTGCAGAGGTTCTCAAGCGGCTTAAATACTCAAATCTCATCAGAGATTATGAATTTGTGCCGTTTGGAGTCGCAACAGAGAGCGCTGTTGCAAACTTTGGGTCAGTAAAATTTTAATACCAGGACTGATAGTACGCTGAAGGCTGTCTCAGAAAAGAGGGTCACCATGTTACAAAGGTAAAGTTTAGTGGATAAGGAGTCGGCCTTATGATCGAGAGGTCCTGGGTTCGAATCCTGGCCATTACACTGTCCAAGTGGATGTGGAAAGTCAGTCTTTGTAACAAATTTTATAAAATTTGTTAAAGATGTTTGTAACACAAATTTTGATCAAATAACATGGTGTTTTGATGAAATGCAACCTTTATACAATATACGAAATGTTAATTACATCCAAGGCATACCATGGACTTGCAATTGCAAGCTATGCTAAGATTTGGCTAATTAATCATCCTCTTGTGATTTGGGGCTGTGGCATCAACCACGTTATGTGTTTTTAGTAATATTTTAGCCCGTCGTTTGCCCAGTCTAAGTGTGCTAAAGTCAATGCCTTATTGCCAATGGCAAAATGTACGAAGCTATATAATATATCTATCTTTGGAATTCTACTTTCGATACAAACAATTTTCACCTTTAAAACGTACTCAATTTCACTTGCTTTTTTCATAGTGAGTTTTATTTTTTTTACCGTTGTTTTCCTCTTGACTATTCTCTTATCAGAAAGTGTAATGTTCCGTGTTGTAGGTACCTACGTGTTGCGGCCAAATGGTTTGACAGATCTGAATTTATTTGCGGGTTTACGATTTGGTTTATTTTAGTGATTCTTCAGACGGCAGTATGTCAACTGTATCTTAGTGACAAATGTTTATAAATAAGAAAGTAAAAAAGAAATAAAAATTATTATAAATAAAAAACCCGACTGATGCTGAAAAGATTGAAACAAGTTTAATTCCGGTCATGATATACCATTTTGAAATCCTTGTGATATGTGTTTTAATTTGATACCCATATTGCAGTATGATTAATTTTTTAGGACACGGCGGTATTTCCGCCCAATTGAGCAGTCCGACTGGGGAAGTACCTCCGCCCTACAGAATACCGTGGTTATAATAACTTCGTGTTGTATTCCTAGCGGTGAGTAGGGTAGCCAGAGCTCACTGGAGAATTTGTCAAGAACTGGCCTCTCGACCAAGCATAATGACATTTTAGTATTACAACATTTTATCTACATGAGACGAAAAGTTCCAAGATAAGTTAAACACCAACTGGTATATTGTTTCAGAAAGTTGACAGCCGATGTAATTTGTAAATGTCAAACGGCGTCTGCGGGCGGCGACAGATCTCTGTCAGTGGGATGACTAAAGGCTTGTCCTGCTTTGTCCTCTACACTGACGGCACAGAAACTCTGTGCTTACTGAGTCGGCAGCGCGAGTGTGACTTTTCTGGTGTTACACACGTCTATAGGCCACGGGAACCACTTTCCATCTGGTGGGTCGAATCCAAATATACATATTCATGCATACAAATGTTTGCACTGAGTGGGAATCGAACCCGCGCCCCCTGCTTAGCAGTCGAATGTTCTACCGCTACGCCACAGAGGCCGTGTTTGTCAACTGCAAATATTTAACAACTTGATCTGATTCAACTAAAATTAAACTTTTAAAATGATATTATTTTCTAAATTGTGTTATTCTATCTATGGTATAAAAAAATATCATCTATGATTGTGATGTATGTAAATATTGATGATAAGAACAAGTTTTGTAAAAACTATGATGTATATATTGATCCATATTTGTGCAGCTGTTCATTGTTTGTGCGAATATAATTCACATAACGAGTTTATTGGTATTTTCATTTATAACACATTTAAGTCTACAAATAACATGCATTCATAACTTTACCCCCCGAAGGGTAATCACGCCTTTATCCCCGGAGATATATGCAGAGGTGAATTAATACTATTTTAACAACTTATAAGCTGTTTCAGAATTTCTATGCCCGATATAAAAATAATAGTTTAACTAGAAAGTAAGTAGGATGATATTGAGACAGGGCCTATCAATTCAGATCGTTTGGTAAACCTACTCGGGTTTAAACCATAGATTTCATTTGTAATAGCAGCTGCAGCTGCTGCAGCCCTGACAGCACAAAACCTCTCCAGTGAGCTCTTTATTCCCAACCGCTGGATCGCAACAGGAGCGAGCAAACGCCCGTGGTTTAATAGGCCCTGCAGAGAAGCTAGAGAACGCAAGCAATCTGCATACAGGACTTGGACCACGGCTCTTGCCAATAAGGATCCTAACGTTGCTGAACTGAAGCGCAGTGTAGTGTATATTAGCGTAGCAGATAGAATAGTTTGACGTGTTCTATATTAAAAAAAAAAATTATTATAGCGTAGCGTTGAGTAGCATAGTGTACAAAGATAGCGTAGTGTAGACTTCAGTGAGTACGTATATTATACGCATACAACACGAGTTATCCCGCGGGAATCGGGAAAAACTTCCTCTACTACTCCTAGAGGCCAATGTAAAGGAGGCGCATTCTCAGTCATAAGGACTACCACCGTACCTACAGTAATTGGGTTAGATGGAGTATTCCATTTTTATTTTTCAAGAGAGTCCTTTATTGTCACCTCCAACATTCAACGTAGCAAAACGGCTCTCCGTGAGCCACTTTTCGCCCCCACTGGAAACGAGACGTGACGGGTGGCGTACCGCGTCGCCGCCATGCGGATGATTAATTTTTGGAATCATTGCGTTCCCACGAGTCATAGGGAAAATATGGGAGCCAAACAATTCAATAAACAGAAGTAAGGTACCTTCATAGGTTTCCAATTTGTATAATAAAATAAATATAAATTGATTATTAATTATATAAATAAGAATATATAAATAAATAAGAAATGTTCATAATCTTCATTCTAAAGATGTTACCTAGTGTAATTGGTGTATAAATTCAGGTTTGATCGAATCCGAGAATACATGAAATGCAATGTTACCTGAAAGGAATTTTACTGTCAAAACTGTCTTCAAACAAGTAGTAAAGGAATGATTTAAAACAAATATACTAATTTTGTTAATAGTACTGTCAAAATAATAAATTATCTTCAAATTTTGTGTAAATTTCTTTATCTTAATATCTTACCTAAATCAAGAGCCTGCCATTCATCTGACTCTTTCCCCTCTATTCTTGGTATTGGGTCTGATTTAAGACACTTCTTTTTATAAACTCTTCTGACAAACTCAGCTATTGCTAAAATATGTCTTTTATTACGGCCACTAACAATACAAATGTAATCGACAAAACGCGTACAAAGCGATTAAGGGATAGGGCTATTTAACATCACACAGATATATACAGCCCAGACTCAGCCTGAGATGCATGACTCGAGTCAACAATAGTGCCTGGAATACGGCAATAAGCTCACCCCCTATCACGTGGGACTGAATACAATGATTGGTCAATTGTGGGTGTTAGTTACATCGAATGTGTAAAGAAATGGGCATAAAATTACGAATTTTTAAAATCAGAACGGGTTTGTACCATATCCATCCCAATAAATCTAGCCTGGTGGGGTGAGATTTATTGGGATTGGGATTATGTCATTTTCTCAACTACCACCGGAGTCGGTGGGAGAGGTTATGTCGGACTCGAACTGACCAAAACGCACGAGTACTATTTTCATTCAATCTAGTTCTAATGTAGTTCGCTGAGTTTCTTGCTGGTAACTTCTCAGTAGAACTAATCTACCGAACCAGCGAAAGAATTATTTTCCAATGGTTTATTTTTTTCTATATATTTGTAATCTTCACGGAAAGTCTTCCTGTTTGTATGACTATCTAGAAAAAAAAGATTACTTAACAACAGTGTTGTAATAGAACTAGTAGTATTATTCGGCGAGGGAATGTTCCAGGCGATTTTCGCACGAAGGAAACAAATGGTATATACAACAAGCTTTTGGTCTTCCCAATGATAGCAAAAAACTCTCCAGTGAGCTCTGGCTACCCTACTCACCGCCGGGAACACAACACGAGGTTATTATGCCCGCCGTATTCTGTAGGGCGGAGGTACTTCCCCAGTCGGACTGCTCAATTGGACCGAAATACTGTCGTGTCCAACACTATCGACCTCCAAAGTTCAGTCTCCTGGACTCCAGCCAAGCAACAAGCATCAAGAATCAAACAGTTCGGTTTAGCCGGAACATTTTAGAGTAGGAAGTTCCAACAACGCGAGAGGTTGGCCCATTTAACGTGATATACTGTCGCCCGCCGGCTTTTCATAAAAGTTAAAGGTTTCTTTGATACATTGCTGAGCTTCTGTGAACAGTCGTAAAATTAAAAGTGATCATTAATTGAAGCCCTTCACAATTCCCTTCGTAATTTAAGTTGGCCGAACGATTAATGAAGACGCACTCGGAAGTATTAATATTTAATGCTGGAAGTATTTACAGCTCTTACCTCTTAGAAGTTTGATGTCAATTTTGTAACTGAACAGCGCTTGTTATTCCCGCTTTTGATGGTGACCCCGCTCGTGGCCTTCTTTTAACTTATTCATTGCGTGCTTTTTCACGTCGAGGAGCTAAGATATAAACTGAGATGCAAATAAACTATACCGCGAAAACGGTGTGAAATTTACATTCGAGATAGAACGACCACAGGCGCTGAGGACTGCCGCCTGAGAAGTCGGTTGGAGTCTTTAAAGAGATCTGAAGCTTCTTGTTATACCTTAGACGCATTGGACTGTCGCCTGAAATAGCAGATAGAGTATGAAAATGTTGGTCGTGGACACGGCGGTATTTCCGCCCAACTGAGCAGTCCGACTGGGGAAGTACCTCCGCCCTACAGAAATCCACGGTTATAATAACTTCGTGTTGTATTCCCAGCGGTGAGTAGGGTAGCCAGAGCGCACTGGAGAATTTGTGCTGTCAGTGGGATGGACGCGGTATTCTGTAGGGCGGAGGTACTTGCCCAGTCGAACTGCTCAATTGGGCGGAAATACCGCCGTGTCCTACGTCCTAAACTATTTAACTAAGGGTTGAAAGTCTGGAACAGTTTTTCTTTGAGTGATTGGGAGGTCAGATGAATCAAGACCACGTTTGGTCTACAGCTTGCTGATAGGCTTGTGAGCAGAGGTGCCAAACAACTGTATCTCCATGTTTGGACGGAATCATCTTACTTACAACACAAAATACGGTAATAATTTTAAAATAATTAAATTTGCAGACTATTTATACTGTAGATTGATGGAACTTGGTCCAACATGACGTCACCAAATTTAGAGCATGCGCACTTGTAATCTCACCGCGAATTCAGCCATCAAATCCGTTTGATCGTTCGAGACATTCTTACAGCATGTGTCTGGTGCTCTCCGATCTAGTTATAAATCTAGATTTAGGACTGACATCCTTCTGGCATAGAGGTATAAGATTGTCTATGTAAATATTACTATTGTTAAATTAATTAAATTTGCTCCCTTATTGAATGAATTCACACATTACAATTTCATATTCATTTTCTCTATGAAAACTTTAAATTTTCTACGTTCCGAAAAAAATAAACCAATAAATTTTAGTCTTCGGTCTATTCTAATTTAGATTAAATATCCGATCTGGACAAAGTAATTGTACACCTGTCTTGCTGTACAGCATGTGCGTCGCGTGACGGGCCAGGCCTCACGCTTCCACGTGGCGCAGCACACATCTTACACCGTGGCTGGTTACGTAAACCATCCTCAGCTGGCACACCAGCCCCATCTCTTCCCATGCGGTGTCGTACAAGGCGACTAAGGGATAGGGCTGTTTAACATCAGACAGATATATACAGCCCAGACTCTGCCTCAGATGCATGGCTCGAGTCACCCCTAATTACGTGGGACCGAATACAATTATTGGTGAAATGTGGGTGTTGAGCGGTCCTTGTCCTTCTCCTTGGCGCCGGCCAGCGCGTTGGCCTTCTTCGTCACATGCAACTGCTGCGACGCGCGGCCCGACACGTAGCCGCCCTGTACCACCAAAGCACGCTCCTGGAGTTTGGTTAGGGGAGGAACGTTTTTACGACTCCAGTCTATATCTATACGCTTTAAAAATGCCGTCGTTTTTCAGGCGGCGGGAGATGTGGTGTTCGGGAGGTTCCCGTATATTTCGGAGCCACAAAATAATTCCCATTAAGATCTCCGCCTGTTTCCGTCAATACTTGGTCCGAGGCCCCTCGTAAATACAATAACTAATCACAATAAAAGGGTTGTGCCGTCTGTTGTCTCTCTATTAAAAACTCGCTAAAAATTTACTCTGCAAGAAGCCTCTTAATTTCGAACTTTAATCACATTGCTTTAAAGTCTATTAGTAGTTCCGGGCACTATTGTTGACTCAAGCTTTCTATCTGTGCCTGAGTCTGGGCTGTATATATCTGTCCGATGTTAAACAGCCCTATACCTAAGTCGTCCTTAAAATCCATTTCTCGGATACAATAACTTTACAAGTAACATTTTCTTCCATATCGGTGTTATCCACCTGCATAAACTCAGTGAATAGGTTCCGGCAAGACTTTACGAGCAGCATTACATAAGTAAATAAAAAACCTGTCAATTACGTGAGGAGGTGATCATCATCATCATCTCATTCCTTCTGAGGTTTCAGAGGTCCGCATGCTTCCCCAAATAACGCGACTGGTCCTATCTGATATCCACAGAATAAAATTTTTTGGGCACCAACATTTTGCAAATATTCAACATTCATAGCTAGGTAGGTACAGGCTCTACAAGTTCTGTAATGGAATCGATGTATCTGTGACGAACGCTGAAACGTTGAAGTGGTTATTCAACAAATTGATACGATTCTCTAATATCATTGAGATTCTGTCGAGTTTTACTTTGATGAGAGGTAATTTTGGGGATGTTTGAGGGTTCAATTTATTTCTTCCAGGCAACCTTGGGATGGACAGTACATGTACAGGTACATGGTGGAAACCCCCAGGGACAACGGTATCCATTTTTTTTCCTTAGGGTAGACTTTGCTTCTTCAGGTAGCAAAATTTTTTCACTGTGATATACTGAGGTCAGAATGAAGGAATGGCTTATTCCCACTGTCCCCTCTCCCACTCTTCAAGTTTGTCCCCACTGTGGGCAACAAGGAATTCGTTGGAAAAATATCGTTGTAAATACCTAGACATAGCTTGTGACGCGGCCGCCAACCCCAAACTATAGATTCCTCCAGATGTCCCTCCCATATCCACCTGTGAAGAACAGAGATTATAAGATATTTTAGTGGGTAAGTAGAAAAAAGGTTCTAAATTAACAGGGCACCCTCCCCTTTCCTACACAGGACAACACGTGAAGGGCTTAGATGTCACCCGCACACGGTGAAGAATATCCGATCAGTAGGGTAGCCAGAGCTCACTGGAGAATTTGTGCTGTTAGTGGGATGGCTAAAGGCTTGTCCTGCTTTGTCTTTTACTGACGGTACAGAAATTCTGTACCGTAGGGTTGGCAGCGCGACTGTGACTCCTCTGGTGTTACAAAACTTTCCATCAGGTGGGCCGTGTGCTTGTCTGCCAACTAAGTGGTATAAAAAAAAAGTTTTATACTTGCTTGGTTCTTGCTCGTATATTCTGCACAGTGTGAGCGTGACATCTCAGGGCCGGCACGTGTTGTCCTATGTAGGAAAGGAGATGGTGGGATTATTTATTTTGAATTGGTAAATAAATTTCAGTGAAAACTACTCAAATCCTAATTTAAATAATAACAATTATTCTATTCTCCTTATTGCTCATTAAGTAGTGTCTTTGTTTGTGAATTTATTGCGGTTGGCCATATCTGTCCACTGGTTCATTAACTAACAAGGTATAAATTAAAGTCTACATTTTGGTAAGATTCAATCGCCGAACTTTTTCCCAACTGAGTACCTTCTCAACACAAATGACGATTGTATTAAATCCGAGACATGAATTAGGTATGCGTAATGTAGCGAATGCCGCAGATGTGCGTATGGCATGGCAGGTGACAAGTTGACAACGGCGCCGGAACCCACTTTGCCCAGAACCAACAACTTAAGGTGCTTTGCGAAGTCTTAGCCAATCTAATGACATAAGAGTATTACGTACTCGGTTACGTTATTGTAAGATTATTTATTCTATAATAAAAACGAAATAAAAATAACTACGTTTCCGAAATCCAACGTCCCGTATCATATTGTATCGTATTCTTATAATAAGCAGACCCAGTCCCCGCCCATGTGGTCTCCACGGAACAGGAAAAATATTCTTCCATGGGGATCACCCAAAGGTATCACCAAGGTATGGTATCACCTGTACAATTGACCTATTCTCTATTTCTATCTCTTGATCTATGGGCTATCTATTCTCCTATTGGATTGACTGAATCTTAAAACATTGATCCAATCATATGAGTTCACAACAGAGCATAACCAATCACAGGGTAGGACCACTTCCTGACAACTAGTAAAGAAATTGTATTGGTTGTTGTTATGACTTTACACATCAATTGGAAATTATTGTGTATTTTTTAATTTATTATAACTTAATTTCATTGTGTTTGCATGGATTTCTAATGATTATGATTGATTGTGTATCTATATGGTTTACTAAACTATTTAAAGAACCATATTTGCATGCCTTGAGGCGGAATTTGGCTGTTCAAAAAATAATGTCATGTAATCACCTTATTTACCCATTTTCGCAAATAAATGATGATGTGATATGATATGAATGAGATCGCGGTAAATTCTATCATTTGACCAAAATGAGGTCTTCATGAAAAATAGCGTTAAAAATTATTTATATTTGAACAGGAAGTCCCCTTTACCTCTCCAAAGTTCAATACAATCTTAAGGTAAGTATTTTGCTTGCGGTTATTAATTTCGGTGACAATTTAGTGTCAATGTCTATGTATTACTGTGAAACTGCGGTGTTTAATACGGTTTCACGCCGAGTGACGTACTACTGTCACTCGATGTTTCCTGTCTCACCTGTTTTAGAGGAAATTTCAAAATAGCCGTAGCTGCTTATGTCCTCAGCCCCAGGCGGGACAAGGAGGTACCGAGATCGTGGATCAAATCCCGACCCGATTATAACGCGTCAAGAACGCGAGAACTGCGTTATAAGGTATATTTGACTATGGTGCTGATGGTAGGTAAGCTGCAGCTGAGGTCAGTGTTGGGCAAATTTTAATTACAATTAAAAAATATTAACAATGAAAAATCCCGACTTGCTGTCTAAAAAATCAAATCAAGTACAGGCTGTAGATACCCTATTACCAACTATAAGACGAAAGAAAAGTTAATGGGAACTCCTGCTGTCAAACACAACTTGCAGGTTAAATACAAGTCTAATATTGCAATTAAAATGTGCTCAACAAGTAGTGCCTCGACAAACGTTTTATTGTACCCTGCCGGGATCTTCAATAAATATCTTGTTTTCAGTCAATGAACAACCATTTCTGTAGCCGTCGAGAATTTGTTAAGTTTGCGACGAATTTCGTTGATTCACAAAATAAATTATTTATGTCTACTTAAGGTAAACAGCAAATATTCAAATATTACTATGTTTTCACACATGTGAATAAAGGTTAAGAACTAGTAATTATATAATATTACTAAGTGGAAAATCTTACCTGTAATAAACAAAAGCTATATAAGATAAAACAATTATAACAATAACCATGTTAAAACCCGTGGACGAGCAGGGAACGCCGTGATCCCCTCACGCGAAGAGGACCGTCTCATAACAGACGGTCTTGGGCCGGCCAGGGTGCGAGTGATTTGACTCAAACAATGTCATCTCCGGCAACCTGCAGTCTACACAGTCGGCATGCGATTTAGTTGGTTCAAATCCAGATTCCTTAATAGCCACCTCTTCCATTTCTTCATCACAAGAGCTTTCATCTTCACTATCAGCTACCACTTGCTTATTTTTACCAAAAGATGCTAATAATAACTCATAGGGACTCGGCTCTTCTTCCTCACTCTCTGAATATGTTATTTGAGGTTTCAATTTCTGTTCCGTTACCATTATGGACCCTGTCGGGCACAGCACAATGTTTGGAGAGAGGGATAATTTGCTAATATACAGTTTCATTATAATTTTTTAATTTTAGCTATGATATTAAGTTTTTTATACCTTGTCATTTGAAGAGTGATGATATGATAATGATAATGACGTGAGCAGAAGTTACAATCACTGTTCAAGCAGGGGTTTATGCATAGGTACGTAACCTTCAACAAAACGAGGCGCTCACGTAATGTACCTTCTCAATTTTCCGTATGCTCTTTATAGTATTAATTCTGCTAATTTAAATGCCACAAGCAAGATGCCATGTTGTTTTCAGTTAATTACTGTTTCACTCCTACGTAATAGTGGGTGAGTTTATTGCTATGCTCCGGGCACTATTGTTGATGCAAACCATGCTTTTGAGGCTTAGTCTGGACTGTATATATCTGTCTGATGTAAAACAGCCCTATCCCTTAGTTTCCTTTGTACGACACCGCATGGGAAGAGGTGTAAACAGCCCTATCCCTTAGACGCCTTGTAAGACACCGCATGACAAGAGATGGGGTGGTACAAATTCTACTCTGCAGGGAAGCACGCGGCACATATTCACGCATACAAATATTTGCACTGAGCGGGAATCGAACTCGCGTACCCTATGTAGCAGTCGGGTGTTCTATCGGCGACAAAAGTCGTTAAAATATTCTCACAAGTACTCTATCTGATCAATTCACATGGCAAGAATCGACGCGTTAACTATTCAGTTATATCTATACAAATATTATAAAGCTGAAGAGTTTGTTTGTTTGAACGCGCTAATCTCAGGAATCAGTTCTAATTTAAAAATATTTGTGTGTTGAACAGTTCGTTTAACAAGGTTATAGGCTATATAGCATCACGTTACTAAAGAGGAGCGGAACAGTAATAGTAAATGCCAACATTTCCGTCGGATGCCCATACATTATTTGAAAATTAATACGGGAGACATAGGGGTGACTCGAGGTTTCAAAGTAGCAAACCCTTCAACAATCATCTTATCCTGAGCCCGGCGCAGTGGGTCTTCAGATTGCAAGGGCACCTCAGGGTACTTCTCATCCAAATACACATTAATTATGTTGCTGTCAAATATGGCTTTGTTTTGTTCATATTCAAGAGCTACGACCCGTGACAGTTAAGAGGCTTTGCACAAATTTGAGCGTTATTTGTGTTCAGTAGGTATGAATTATTGAACTGAATTACTAAATTGAAGTTTTTCGTAATGAAATTGTTTTACACAATATGTCTTGGGTCAGTTCGATGTTATTGTAATGTGCTGTTAGTGGGAAAAGGCTTGTTCTTCTTTGACTTGTACACTGACACTGGCACTGGCATAGAAACTATCTGTGCTTATAGGGTCAACAACGCGAGTGTGACTCCTCTGGTGTTGAACACGTCGAAAGGCCACGGTAACCAATTTCCATCAGGAACGCTAAACAATGAAGATAACGATTTTACAAATACTATTCTGAATAGCGAAACTGTAAATATATATAACGAGGTCAGTTCACCTATTGCGGGTACCTCGCCATCAGAATCCCGGTCCGACATGATGTAGGACCAAAATAATAGTCTCAACACTAATCACAATAGTCTATTTATTCCTTTATTTTATCTGCACTATAAAAAAGTGTAATGTGGTACGTCAAGGGAGTCACACTCGCGCTGCCAACCCTGTAAACAAGAGTTTCTGTATCGTCACTGTAAAAGACAAAGCAGGACAAGCTTTTGGTCTTCCCACTGACAGAACAAAATCTCTCCAGTGAGCTCTGGCTACCTGCCTAGCCATCATTATGTTGAAAGTTAAGTCACCTGTTCCCCTAGAAGGACACGACGGTATTCCCTCCCGTCCAATTGAGAGGTCCGACTGGGGAAGTACCTCCACCCTACCGAATATCGCGGCCATGATAACTTCGTGTTGTAAGTTAATAATGATATAAATAAGTGTATAGTCTAGTCAACCGATCAAAATAAAATTTAACGATGACGGTAAGTTCTTTTTTCGTTTCTAGATATTCGAAATTACGTAAATGCGTTAAATCGAATTCGTTTGTTTAATCGTAGAACTAAATTAAATGTTATATTAACTTAATACAGGATTTACATGGTGCGTTTAGTGTTGTAATTATACCTAATACTAATTCGTGTAACTGTTGTAACTAAAAATATTGTAATTAACACGTAAGGCCATTTCTTTACAAAAACTTTAGACATTTATGAATGCTTTACCCTCAGCTGGGTCATAGTATAAAGAAAATACATCTTTTACTATTATGGCTAGGTCATTGTTTACCTATAGCGAAATTAAAAAAAATATAACCAAAAAAAAAGTAAAACTGTGAATTTATGACCATATTATTTTCTATATTATCTTTAGTAAGTTAAATACTTTAACTAAATGATCCTACAGTAGTAGTTTTATAGGTTAAAATAATTCATTAACGTGGCTCGATATGTAAAACCTCACATTGGAATTTATCGATTTGTAAAAAGTAATCAGTGTATTTTTACCCAGCCATTTTAAACTCTGTTATATTAGTGTCGTATTGTAAATTTTATACTGTGGACTAAGCCTATTTATTATATCCAATATATCGATACTTACTGATGGCCAATAATCTCAATATATAAAATGCGTTATTGTAATTTTTAAAATAACAATTGTCTTTACTAGGTTGAAGTATTGTCTAAGTGGCTATTTAAATCACGGTCAGCAACAAAATCTCCAAGCACGTCCAAAGGTGACCATTACAAGTTTAAAAAAAAACAGTGTGTTGAAGAGATTTTCTGTACCGTTGACGTAATAATTAATGACAAGACAGTTTTCTCTTTCAGTAAACTCATAGCAATATTAAATAATTATAATTTCATGTATTTTTAGAGTGTCTTTCATTGAAAAAGTTTAACTACGTTTATTTATAAATCTTTAGATAAAAGAGAAACTATCATATACATATTATGTTTTAATTGTCTCAATTTTCAATAGGTTTACTTACGTAACGACTTTAAGAGTATGGAAATGAAGTTACTTTTTTTTTAATTTCTACTTACTGCAGCACATAACATTTGACTGTTAGCAATACTCACACATAAAATATAACCTAATATAAAACACATTTTAAAATTGTATTTATTGCTTTCGCAACATTATCATGATGAAAATGAAAAACATTATTGATAAATTATTTTCTCAGAACAAATACAGTCGTGTAAACGGGGCCTAATTGTATGTTTTTGACGTGCACGTGCGCACGTGACACGGATAAAACCCCCTGTGCACGATGCCTTTATCAGAAGGGACACAATGGATTTAAATTCCATCTATTTTGATGATATAAATGCGTGGTAGTGTTCAAGAGCTCAAGGATGCATTAATGACCATTTTACGTAATATTCATCCCAGAACATTATTAGCCGCCATTCGTTCAGTGCAAAAAAGGATAGACTTATGTATTCGTGAAAATGGAAATCATTTTGAGCAATTTATTTCATAAACCAATTTCTTAAATGTTTAAATGATTTTTTTTATTTAAAAAGTTCAAAATTTTACCTGACCCATGAGTTTCGAGTTGATTTATAAGCATAAGCGTTTGACTGGTTTCATCCAAAAACATAATATTATACGCAGTGAACAATACGGCTTCCAAAAGGGTAAATCTACGACTTCGGCATGTTTTGATTTGGTGACCAAGGTCGTAGAGAATATTGACAATAACAAAATACTAAAGCAAATTTAAAAAAAAAAAAAAAAATTATCTAGTTCTAATATAGTTCGCTGAGTTTCTTGCTGGTATCTTCTCAGTAGAACTAACCTACCGAACCAGCGAAAGAATCATTTTCCAATGGTTTATTTGTACATTATTTAATATTTTAATATTATTTCTTGACATACTCAATTGTATAATTTTGACGTTCATATGTGCTCTTTGTGTGCCTAAACTGAATAAATGAAATTGATTCTTTGATTCTTTGATGGTAACCACTTTCCATCAGGTGGGCCGTGTGCTTGTCTGCCACCTAAGTTGTATAAAAAAAAATGCACACATTAAGTATTTTCATTTAAGTAGGTTTCTAGTTATTATTTTCTTCTTATAGTTAAATCTCTCATGCCATTACGAAATGTTGGTAATAGAAATAAATAAATGTAGTAAAGCTAAACCACAAACTAACTACCAATCGTACACGTAGATTTCAGCAGTTCTTAATATAAGGTTAAATAATAAATGTGTTAATAAGGGAGCCAGTAGCGGCCCGGCGGTCTTTATAGCTTCATTTGTAATGCCGTCTGGTCCTGGGCTTTTATCTAGCTTTAACTTTTCTATTTCTTGTGTGATTTCTTTTTCTGTTATTGCTGTTATGATCGTAGAGTTTGAAGTGTTTGTGGATTTTGTAGGAAACCCGACTGATGCCAAAAAGATCATAAATGGGTACCACCCACAAAACACACAATGGGTATCAATATTGTTTCAATCTTTTCAGCATCAGTCGGTTTTTCTTTTTTGTTCTCTTTAAACTATAGAGTATTACAGCGGCCTATTGGTTTTTTTTGCGTCGATATTATTAATAGTTTTCAATATACATACAAGGAAAATATTAATTAATATTAGTATGTTCATCTGGGCACCTTAAGGAATAACTGTAGTAACTTTCAAAACTACACGAATTATTTGGCCTGATATCTTTAATCTTCCCGCGCTACCCAGACAAGTGGCAGTGCAAATATTAGTATGCACGAATATGTATATTTGCATTGGTTATTTACAAAAAAAATGTATCTAAGTATGTTTATCCGCATTCTAGATTCCATAACACAAGCTAGTTAAGCTAAGAAAAAATTTAGTCCAAATGCTCAAGGCAGAGACTAGTTTGATAGTTTTTTTAAATAATAGACCAAAAGCTTGTTCTACTTCGTCTTTTACACTGACGGCACAGAAACTGTGCTTGCAGGGTTGGTAGCGCGAGTGTGACTCCCTTGGTTTTGCACATGTCCATAGGCCACGGTAACTACTTGCCATCAGGTGAGCCGTGTGCTTGTCTGCCATCTAAGTGGTACAAAAAAAAATTGACAAATCTAGTTGCTGCTGTAGTAACGTTACCTCAGCAGAAGCTTGTACACCAAACTTATATTATATTCAAGATTTTCCTGCTAGAGACAATACTAGATGTACAAAATTACTGTTTTCTACCGAACACATTTATATAACCTGAGCTTACTTCTACTCCTGTACTGTGAGTTTATCTCCGTGTCGCACTGTCTCGCTGACTGCTGATGAAGTGACCACTAAGCCTATTTATCTGGGTTAACTATGAAATCCATAACGTTTGTCTTGCTGCTTTGATAAAATAATAATATTTATACAAACCTTCAAACGGGAATATATTAATCAACTACGGGCTTTATAGTAAAATAATTTTACAGCATCCGAAGTTAAAATTCGAACGGGGTTACGCCCCCTCGTGGTTCGTTCGTTCTCTCTAGTTTACACATTTTTACTATCTACCAACCTGCTCATTGTAAATTTTATTGAGGTCTATAGCTTAAGTATTCGTTTTCTCAAGGAAAAGAGGATTGAAACTTAACCTCAATCTTACAATCTTAAACTAACTTGTCCTATAGCCAGCACGTCCCCTTTTCACCAAATTCACAAAAACTCTCCAACCTCCGAACAAATACTCCATAATAAGTACTATCTAAATCTCAGTTGTAACTTTTATTTTTTTTATTTATATTATTCTGGGGCAAGCAATAAGTATAATTTATACATTTTTAAAACGTGCTGATTAAGCTATTTCAGTCGATACCAAACACGTCATATTTATTTCATAGCATATTACCAATTACCATAAAAAAACAGAGAACATTATGCAAAAATGTTTATCAACACTTATCGCTTAGGTATCGTCAATATTAATCGAAGTATTATTGTCATTTGGTATATTATTATTAATGTTGTTTATTTTCGTTTTGCAGGTAATAACTGGCAGTGAAACTGTTTATCGTAAGTTGTATTTAAAAAAGACTATTAATAGATACTCACAGATTAAACACTCTATAAATTGTTATTTGAAATTTCACAATTACAGGTTTAATAGATTGTTCCATTGCAGTATTCTAAAATAAAATAAAATTAAACTACTTAAATTAAAGTATTTTCTTTTTCTTGTCAACTGCAGTCAGAATATTGTTGGTGATGTTCCAGTTGGTACTTCTACTCATGTCATGGCTGATTTATCTGAAGTTGTTGATCCATTTTCGAATAGTCGAGGAGCTGGTGATCATAGTCTGAGAGCCGCATCTTCATTTAATATGATGAATGTTTTATTGAATGATAATTTGAGGAAAAACTTGCCTTCTGTTACTAAGTTGCCTGATTTAAAACGAAGTAAGCTTTTGTATGATGGTAAATCGTGCGTTAGGGAATTTATTACTCAAGTGGAAGAATATTTCTTGTTTAAAAATTTTAATGAATATTTTTTGGTTAGTTCATTCTCTGATCTTTTGTCAGGCACTGCGCTTAAATGGTTTCGTAGTGTTCGTATTCGTATTGCTTCTTGGCAGGATTTGAAGGCTGCGTTGTTGAAACGTTTTGATAGAATTGAATTTGATTATCATTTGGAACATGAACTCCGTACTCGTAAACAAAAGATAACTGAGTCATTACCAGATTTTATTACAGACATAATGGATATGGCTAGCCGTTTGTCTATGCCTGTTTTTGATGCTACCCTCATAACTATTATTAAACATAACATGTTGAATATTTACACACCTTTTGTGTTTGGTAGAACTATTTCTTCTATCGACGAATTTATTCTTATAAACCTGCGATAAATACACACATAACTTCGAAAAGCATCGAAAAGTCATTGGTGTGTGCCATGGTAAAACCTGGGATCGAACCCGAGACCTCGTCTCAGCAGTCCATTACCCATACCACTAGGCTACCGCAATTATAATATAATAATAATATAAAAAATAAATCAAGAAACATTTTAAATTATCAATTTGGCCTGGCCTGAATCTCATTACCAGTCCACGTGTTTCCCTATTCCTACAGTCCAGGGTCTTTTAAGCGTGGCGTGAAATAGCATATGATGAGGTCGTCAAGCTGAATTTGATAGGTAAATAAAATAATGTTATGTTATTTCATTCTTCGATATTAAGAGGATTATACTTAATGTGATGGAGAAAATATTTTTGAAGTAAATATTTACTTTCAAATTTTGGGTAGGTAATCATTATTTAAGCTAGGCTCCTGTCCTGTAGGCTGTATTCAGAAAATGATACAGTTGTAGGTCCCTGGAAATAAGGAAGCGTGCGCAATGCGCACCGCTGCGACCTGCTTCTGCCAGGGTGACAGGCGGTTCCATCCGTTATCACTCCCAGGCATACCGAGTGCGAAGCCGTCAATGTGTAAAATGTCATCAAAAAATGTAAATATTTGAAACCTCAGCCTCTGGGTTTGGGAAGCGGCGTACTAAGATAGTTTTTCGAAAATATTTAGAATTATGTATTATTAGTAGAATTTGGACCACCCCATCTCTTCCCATGTGGTGTCGTACAACTCGACTAAGGGATATGTTTAACATCAGATATATATACAGCCCAGATTCAACCCCAAATACATATCTTGAGTCAACAATACACCAGTAAAAATAATATTCAAATTTGCCATGATGATGTACAGGTGTACCAGAATGGTACGCCATTCTTCATGTTGGCGCCAGAATGGTACACCTGTACATACTTGTACCATATGTAGATACTAGTATATTATGGCACGAGTGTGTAAAGTTGGTGATTACTGCTAAGGCGCTATTGAAGAAAGAGATTAGCGGGGCCATTTTATTACTTGACCGACCACAATTCTCATAAAGTTCTTAAAAATATAAAACCATATTGGTGTTTCAAATGTTTAAAAAAACGTGTGAAGAACATTTTAAACGAAATATCGTTGGGTCTTGAGCGCCGGTTTCGCAATCATACGGCCGGGGCCGGAGCCGGGCGGCCGGCAACCCATCATTCCGTTTTTTATTCTTTGGATTATTGAATCATTTTTGTTAGTAGAATCACAAAAAAATTGTCCCTAACAATTTTTTTTAAATAAATTTCAATTCTTTTTACAGCATTACAAAGCGCTTGTAATTTTCTAAATTACTTAATGGTATTGGATAGATCAATAATAAAATAAATTATAGACTCGCTTTGGAAGCAATATATAATTAGACTGACATATCAATTCTTGAAAATGAAACTGTAAGGCTTAATATCCTAATCAATTACTTTGATTCTTGGAAAACTACAATTTTTTTTTTCTGGCAACACTGCCAACTACAAGCGCACGCGGTCCGCTCGGTCGGTTCGGCGTCAGCAGTCTCTCGCCATCTTGGAAGCTGACTGTGCGCGTACTTGCTTTCTCGTTTGTGTTTTACAATTTGACGACTGCAGTTATATCTTGCTAACATTATTGTCTTGTCTTGTCCATGGTGAATGATGATGTATCTAGAATCCAGCCCCAAAAATTGACTTATCAATACATCATTATTATTATTATTATTTAATACACTAGCAGCATAAGCTGATGCGTGTATACCATTGTAACATAGTATATGTATGTAATGGTGACCGCTCTTTTCTGAGACTTTGTCTTCAGCTTACCATCAGGCGAGGCGTAGTCTAATTGACTTGCCTTGTATATAAAAAAATATTAAATATTCTTAACTATTGTTGTACATAATATATGAGTATTATTTTTACTAGCTGGGCCCGCGTCTTTGTCCGCATATACAGTCAGCATCAGATTGAATTTGATGAACAAAGTAACTACTCAAAATAATCTTAGTACCTCGGTTTTCTCTTCCTATTAACTGATTGTTCTGATATTAGGTACACACCTTAGTTTGGATAACGCGAGTTTTCCTGTTAAGAATTTCTTAATAACAAATCAGAATATAGGTATATACATAATCTAGTTCTAATATAGTTAGCTGAGTTTCTTTGTACTCTTACATTCTCAGTAGAACTAACCCACCGAACCCGCGAAAGAATAATTTCCAATGGTTTATTTTACATACCTAATTGTAAAATTTTGACGTTCATATGTGACGCTTCGCGAGAAAATGTCATTACTAATCTACAAAAGGTTATGTGGTCCTAGGTTTATTTTTATTTATTTACACGCACATTGACACTACCTTTACAGGAGACACCTAATGCGATCGTGCCGTAATTTAATGTTTAATTGACTAAGTAAGTAGGATAAATACCAACTTTTCCGAATAAAACCAGCGTTTTTGGGGATTTTGGAAATCTTGAAGGATCACAGGGCATACCAAATAAACCAAACATGCCTCTGTGATTGTTGAGAACTTTATCAAAAATTGCAGTTGCATCTTCTTGTATATAATTTACGCTGTAGATTTTCCCAGAGACCAAATAGTTATTCGTAGGAATGCCAAAGGCACACGTAGATCAATTTTGCTTACTAACTCAGGGACGTCAATACGACCATTCATCACATCAAATAATAGTGAGATCAAGTGAGATATCTGCAATTTTCCTTCTCTCATACAGTGGGAGTATATGAAATTTTCTCAACCTTCAAACCACCAATTCCATCAAAAGCAGAAAATGTCTGCAGAATGTTGGTTTGGGATTGTTAGTTTATTTTATAGTACCTAGTTACTAATTTGTAAGTGCATAGCACACATCTAAGTATGAAAGAGAAGAAACCACTTCCTACTTCACCTGTAGAATGTTACTGTAGTGTCTTGCATGTAAGTTACAAATTTGTGTGTCAGTGGGGTATATATATATTATGTACTACTATGGTACTCGCAAGGTTACTTGTACAATATCTACCATTTTCAAGAACTGGGTCGCCACATTCTTGTAATATGGCACCTCTGAAGTGTTGCTGATGTATATATAATTTTGGCCACTTGGTGGACTTGCAGTTGACAAGGCAAAAACAATCGAAAATAATGTTTCTGAATGATTCTCTGGGGCGGTGGCATGCCACAGATGTCCACCATAGTGTCAGTGACACGAGTCCTCAGTAAGTTTCCTTTCATTTCGAGCTCTGTGTTGATGACTTGTCGTATATCGCGCTGCAACTTTAACTGTTCTACTTATAATGATCTTTATTTTTAACACATCGTTCTAAATATACTTTTAGTAAACTATTTCTTTTTAGCTACAAGTTGGAATGGGACAGCCTTCAAAGGGTCTGCTAACATGTTTATGTGTTCGCAACTAGGTCAGTCAGTTGATCACCGCGTGGGCTTGCAGGTGTAAGTTTTTTTTTCCAAACATGCATATCGTTCTATATACGCTATACACCAAGTTCTGCAAATAACACCAGCAAATTAGTGCGGTTGATCAGTTAACTAGTTAAACTTTGCTTTGCGAAAGTATTGAAATTCTACGAATAGGGAATATTAGGATTTACTGCGATATTAATATTCCGTATTTGAAGAAAATATTCTGAATGTCGTGAAATATTTATTTATTGATTTATTTCTCGAACAATATCACATTGTATTGAAAATCTTAATCTAATACAACAACTTAATCTAATATAACAACAAATCTAATAACAATATAAAATCATCCAAACAATATGTAAATATATATACAAAGAGACCACTATTGTTGACTCAAGCCATACAACTGAAGCTGAGTCTGGGCTGTATATAACAGTCTGATGTTAAACTGCCCTATCCCTTAGTCGCCTTGTACGATACCGCATGGGCAGAGATGGGGACGACATTGTGTAACGTAAACTTGTTAAAAAATGTAAACTTTTAAATTCTTCTACCTGTGGACTTATCATGAAGTCTTAAAACAGGTCAATAATTGAACGGCTGTCATTTAATATATGCATAAATAATTTTGGAATCCCATATAAATATATAGGATTACAAAGTTACATTTGCACCGGAATACAGAGACTAGAGACCTATTAAGAACTCAAATTGTATAGTTTAGGGAAAAGCAAACAGAAGTTCTTGCAATAACAAGCTACCTCCCCACTCAAATAAAAAAAAACAGTGCCAGTTCAACTTTGAAACTAAACACACTATCGACATCTAAGACTGGCAGAAGTTTCCCTCGGCAGCTTTGGCGAGCGACCAAAATGCACGACTGCCAGATGGGTAGCGCGCAAGCCGCTCGCCAATTCTGCCGATGAACTCAAACTTAGCCCTGGCCGTAGCTTTTTTACTAGACCTCGAGGCGGCATTCAACTTTCAACACTGAACGGCATCTATTATGAATATTGTGCACTTGTCATATTATGACGTTTAAAAAAATATATACTCTGTAGGTAATCTGTTCAGTTCGTGTTTTTAATTTAATTACCTAGTTCAATCAAATAACTACTAACATATAATATTATCACCCTTCAAATTTTATTTAGTTATTAATAAAGAGTTCCTCTTTTTCTCTATTCCATTTTCGTATATATTGTATAGTTAGCATAGTTTTATATAAATTTGCAAGTAATTGTATATTATAATAGCATATTTTATGTACCTAAACATTTACTAAGTCTACTCAGTTCAAATACAATAATTTACTTGAGTAAATTCTCTATGACCTACCAAACCTGTATCATATTTGCCCAATTATTATCTGTCCATACCAGGCCAAGTGCTCATACAAGTTAGACAATGTCCTTTCAGCTTGATTCGTTTATCCATTTGAGCATGATTAAGTAACAAATATCCAACCATCTTCACAGACTTCCACCTTTCGAATATTAAATAGTAAATAAAAACAATTTTAACAGTAAAATCTATCGAAGTTTGAACTAGGTCCTAGCTGAGTGTGACCAGGGTCTCTTACTAGAGTATACCCAGTAGAATACTTCCATGACGGAACAGTTCTAAAACAGATTAAACTGATCGGTTCAATTAAGCACTAACCTCGCTAGACGTAAATAATGAAAGTTCTGGCTGAGGTTAACTGTTTCGTTTAAAGTGAGAAAGAAAATGCCAAATTCTTCTATGTTTATTACTGTTCTTAATTAAATATTATGTACCGAAATGATCACTGCCTCAAATGGCATACCTACTTACCGAATTAAAACAATTTTCGTTATAAATAGCCATGTCTCTTGTGAGCGTTCACCGAAAACAAATGTCCTGAGAAGTAGAAAAAACAAAGAAAAGGAAAGTGAAAAGTAGTATATCAGTCAAATTACTCTCAGCTTACTTATTATTAGGCCGTGCTGTGCGGCTGAAAATGAAGCATCTAACAGTGTACAGGAAGTATATAATCTATTAAAGCAAAACAAAATTGAAGACACATTTCCTAACGTAGAAATTGCATTGAGAATATTTTTAAGTATGATGGTAACTAACTGCAGCGGAGAACGCTCCTTCTCCAAATTGAAACGAATAAAAAATGAATTAAGAAGTACAATGCTTAAATCATATTATTTACCTTTATAAACCCACAACAAGACACAGACCCCTTTAGTTGGTTTCATGTTAGTATACGACAATAACGAAATGTTTTTCTTTATTATGATATCCTCATTAAATTCTAACTATGAAATCTTTTAAAATCTAACACATTAAAGGTCACCTTCACACATTAACACTTGAAACCAGTCCTACGACTAATTCACCTTAGAAAATATTATTATAGACACGTAGAACGTACCCACCGAGTGCGAATCACTATCGTATTCCTCGTTGTCATCACATTCGACTTAATACACATGACGGGCTCTGTCTATATATTTTGTCCCTGACATACCTACCATCATCCAAACCTTTAGATAATTTCTAAGGTAGGTACTAGAACTAAGCTTCCATCACTCGCTCAAACTACGAAGATAAGTACATTCAGCGCTAAAGCCGAAATAAATAAATATATTTATACTAAAAGCCCCTAGTTGACACGTGTTGTTGAAAAACATTGACTTCGTAAGGTAGGGTTTTGTGTTTTTTTAAAATAGTGTGCGCAATATAAAGTTTTCTGACAGAGAGCAGGCTACTAATTAAATAGAGGTTTTGGGTAGGGAATCTAATTGGTTTGAAGTACATTATTTTAATCAGAGATCGTTGTGCTCGTTCGACCTCGATAAACCTTGATTTTATAGCGCCGTGCAAATATTTGTATGCATGAATATGTATATTTGCATTGATCTGGGTGTTTCTGTGTATAATATGTATGTATTTACAAAAAAAAAAGTATCTAAGTATGTTTATCCGCATTCTAGATCCAAAAAAAATATGAGTCACCATACATTTTATTAACACAAAATTACATAAAGAAAAAAACTGCTGATCTCTCCTTAAAACAAAAATAGGAAACATGAAATTTTTGAACTTTATTACGATTTTCTTGAATTTTAATACTTCGTATTTAAAAAATTGTGTGTCTGCATCAACATGGATTTAACTCGGGAAAATTTTCGTAGTATGATTTTCTACGATTTTAAGTGTAATTTGACGGCTCAACAGAGCATCGCTCGGCTTGAAACAGCTTTTGGCGATGAAGCTCCATGCAAGACGACTGTTTATAGCTGGTTTGCAGAATTCAAGCGTGGTCGTATCAATCTCAGTGACGAATCTCGCGATGGTCGGCCGTCCACCGCTGTGACCAACAAAAACATCGATGCTGTGCGCCGTATGATTGAAACAGACAGGCATGTGACCTATCATGAAATTCGCGCATCCTTAGAAATAGGCATGAGTCAAACACAATCAATCCTATACAAACAATTGGGTGTGAGAAAACTGTGCTCGCGGTGGATCCCACATAACTTGACCGAGGATCAAAAAACGGACCGCGTCACTTGGTGCAGTGCCATGCTTACCAGATTCAACGAGGGTAGTCGGTTCGAGTCCGACATAACCTCTCCCACCGGCTCCGGTGACATCTGTCGAATTACGAATAGTTTTTCACATATAAATTATGTTAATCCATAATAATTATACAAATTTTTTGTAAAGAATATGGTGTAATCCAAGGCTGCGCTAAATGCATTTTAAAATATCTACGTGCAATAGTCGTTAATGGTCGATATTATGTGTCGATTAAGGTAGGAAAATTCAGGCGTGATGTTTAACCTCCTGAATGTATTGGTTTGCATTCAAATTGCCCCGTATCCAAACGAGGTCGGTCCTTCCACCAAGGCGAATTCCAGCCCATACCATGATTGTTCCACCTTGGTAAGGATGAACTTCTTGCGGATTCTGGAGACGACTCCGACGTCCATGAACTCGTCTCGCTGGACATTTGCGACAACTATTTCTACTATTACATAAAACAACGCGGTGTTTAGTACCGAGACAATTAAAACAAAAATTATTAGCGCGAACAAATTTATAACGATCACTAGGCGATAATTTTAGGAAACCCGGACACTTGTACAATTGCGAATGATGAGTATTACACAAAATAAAAATAATAGCGCGATCACGATGACTGATAACGTTCAGATGATTAAGTCTTCTTTTAAAGAGCGAATCGTAAGCTATCGGATCATTGCAACTAACGGACAAATACATAATTTCCCAGATATTTTTCTTTATGCCATTAGAGATGTTAAACCTTCAGAATTACTCATAGTGATTGAGTTTTTAATTTTGAAATATTACAATAGGGCCACCCCCCAGCTCTGCCTGTGGGAGTCATAGAAGGCGATTATGAGTTGTTCTCTATACGACACAATATACAGTCCACGACAAACTGTCCACGCGACGGCAGCAGGCACGCCCCTTATTACTTGATACTTAAAAACATAATGGGCGAAATGTGGGTGTTAAAACATTTCTGCCTACTTCGTCCAGATTTTCCGGCGTGTATATGGACATGGAAGTATTGAAATCACAATAGCTTTTTTACCAAATATGGTCCTAAGATCGGCGCGCGGATGTAGAAAAAGATGACTCTTAATCATATGCTAGATGTTTACTATCGTATACAGAGCATCGCTATCTTTCACTTAATCTGAATATAAACGATATACTAAATATATACTAAATATATAATAGATAATACAGAACAAATTGGAGATTAAAAAAACAACATGGCCGTCATCACCCCAGCATAGCTCCGCGTAGGGCTCTAATTAATAGACCTGAGGCACGTGCAGTAGTGTGCAGAGTAGCACAAGGACTTAGCCAAGCATGTATTGTCCCTGGACTCCACACTTCTCTTGGAAAATGGGCGCCATTACATGAGCGAGGACGATTGGCTGCTTTTGTCTATGGAGGTACGATAAACTTTTTTCCTATTAACACATTTACGTTTGGACTATTTGTTAACTTCACCACATCATACCTCAGCCATTTTTTGATACCTAGACTTTGAACGTTTGTGTAGGCTCCGTACTATATTCCTGTTATATTACTTTCTTTATTCTTTAATAGAATGTCAGAAGTTTGTGTTAAATGTGTAGTTAGTATCTAAAAAAAAAATAAGGTTCATCAATTTACTTTGCAAATAAAATCTAAGTATTACCTAACGCAATTGTATATGATATTTTATGAACTTAACGGTATATATTATATATTCATGTTATATGTTACCTTTGATAGGTTATATTTATTAATTATTATTATAATATATATATAATAGGTATAGTTATATAATATATATATAACATATATGATAGATATAAATGTAAGGTTATGATGCGACCGGGATTTACTTTAAGAGGAAAAAGAAGAAATTCCACCAAGTACCAGTAAACAGAAAACTTGAGTAGGTACAAGTACAAACTATCAGTTTAAGACAAAAAAAAACTGTTTCATACCTCATCAATGGATGTTGCTAACGTTTTCACACAGTGCAACAAGCACCTGTTTCCTTCCTTCTTCTTTCTATAGACCTATAACGAAAAACATACAAACATTCATACATATAATCGTGCCTATATCCCCGCAAGGTTAGGCAGAGATGAATTGACACCCACAATTCACCAATCATTCTATTCGGCCCGACGTAATAGGGGGTGAGCCTATTGCCGTATTCCGGGCACTATTGTTGACTCGAACCATGCGTCTGAAGCTGAGTCTAGGCTGTATATATCTGTCTGATGTTCAACAGCCCTATCCTTTAGTCACCTTGTATGACATCGTATGGGAAGAGATCGGATGGCTGAAATTCGACTCTGCCGGGAATCACGAATATTATATATATTATAACGAAAAAGCTATTATAATTTTTCTTGTCTGTCTATCTTTCACCATATTTACGGCTATTATTTTCGAGGTGAACTGCCGACTTGCACAAAATTATTAGCGTCGCTGAAATCGGCTGATTTATTTAAAGGTGGATTCACTTCTCTCAGACAAGTTATAAAAAAATGTGGATTTCGTTATGAGTGACTGCATTCTCATTAAGGCAGTGACTGTTTATGTGTTAATTGAAGAGGGTATTATACCTTTGACGGGATGTTGAGATGATGTACGCGGTGACAGTGACGCAATCGCAATATACATATACAGTGACGAAAAAACTGCTCAAAAAGAACCCAACCAACCTGGCTTTACCTGAAATTGGCAAAATTGCGGAAAAATGAAGTTTTCTCAATTGCTTCTAAATTTATATTAGCTTTCTCCCTTAGTTACTTACTTATTTGTGTCCATTGTCACCCATTTAGGGAACGTGCCCATACTGCGTGACCCTATTTTTCAAGATATTTCGCCCCCTCCCCTGGGTGACCACACGTAATATTAGGTCTTTACCTATGAAATTGCCGAAATTTACTTACAGAGTTTGTTATTCCTGTCATTTAATAGCTATTTCCATTATTTATATTTTGTTTGAAAGTTGATTTCAAAATTTTACAACTCGGTATTAAATTTTATTATTATTGGCAGGAAGACCAAAAGCTTGTCTTGCTTTGTCTTTTACACTGACAGTACAGAAACTCTTGTGCTTACAGGGTTGGCAGCGCGATTGTGACTCCCTTGGTGTTACAGACGTTCATAGGCCACGGTAACCACTTTCATCAGATGGGCCGTGTGCTTATCTGCCAACCAAGTAACCATGTCCACGTCACTTGAGATTACATAGAACTTGTCACCAAATAGTAAATCTGTCATCAAAATGTTTTGGTGGCATATTATTTACCTACTAGTTTGATGACGAATCCTATTATAAGTCATAACTCATTTATTTACAAGAATATGACACGTCACATAAATACTACTATATTATTTTGCCGCCTACCGCGGTAGCCTAGTGAATTTCTATACTTAGTCCTAGTAATAAATGTTCATTCCTTACTTAGCCTACCTGGCCTAGTCGACAAATAATAAAATGTAATACCATAAAATGGAGGTACATACAGTATAATAAAGAAAAACTGCAACACAATAAAGCATTTATACCTAAGTGATAATATGTGATTTAAAATATCGAATTGAAGCTGTTCAGTGTACACCTGCCTTAATGTTAGTATTCTACTGCAGCTTTGGCGTTTAAATCTCTGAAGACTTTGTGTACTTAGCACTATTTACCACACTAGCATTGAGTTTAAAGGCACTGTATTTTTATACTGTGGTTTCGTTTGTTTAGAAGTCCCCATACTTAAATACTTTTTTTTTTTTTTGTAAATACATACATATTATACATAGAAACACCCAGACCAATGCAAATACCCATATTCATGCATACAAATATTTGTACTGAGCGGGGATCGAACCCGCGCCTCCTGCGTAGCAGTCGCGTTCACTACCACCACGCCACAGAGGCTGTCATATATATATATATATATCTGTCTGATATTTCTGCTTAAACTTAGCTGAAATCATCTAAATGTCGTTTGTATTGAATAAAGATACTTCTGTAAAATCGATATTTTTAACCTTTTTTTTATTAGCGCAATTTTAAGAAAAATGATTCAGTTCATTATCATAATATAGCTTATATTATCTGCATCGCTTCGTCTCCCTCAGAGAAAAGTTCAAAGGAATAGACATTCTAACCGTAGTGTCACAATACATTTTCGAGAACCTCATGTATGTAAGGAAAAATATCTCAAAAATGTTCAGGCATAACATAAATGCCAGACACAAAAACAATCTTGTAGTCTGTAGTGGTAGGTAACTATTTAAATCCCACCAAAAGTAACAGCATCTGGCATGATGCCCTGCCTTCTGGGTTGCACCTTTAGCATTTTAGCAGGGTGCACCCAACTGACAGATTAAATATAAAAATTTAAAAGTGTGAAGTTCAGAAATCATACAAGATTATCTATGATTTAATATGTTTATTCAATGTCAACTTAGTATTGGATTGTCTATGATAGACCTTTGTACATGGACGTATTATACCTTGTAATTAATTATAACAGCTATTATAAGTATTTCGGGTATGTTGAAGATGATTTATCTATCATAAATTACAGTGACATGTTCTACGTATTCTTAATTAGGATAATCTCATTCTAATTCACATCATTTAATTAAAAGTTTATGTAATAACATCACTTTAGACCTCAATTGGTAAATTATGATCGACACAATGACACACATTTTGGTCAAATCAGGCAAAGGTGACAAATCTATGTAAAATGCTTACATTAAAATTTGAATTATAAAAATTGGGCTTCACTAAGACCAAACCGTTTGGCCAGCGTGGAAACAGTAGGCCAAAGCCTCCCAACATGGGGAAAGGCCTATGTGCAGCAGTGGACTGCGATGGACTAATCTATTGATTGATTGAAGACCTACGGGGCATACTAATATCTACTGCAAGCTGGTTTCACTTGCAGATTGATGAATAAGGCAGTGGTGCAAGCTTTCCTCTTGCGGTTAGGAGGCCGGCAATTGCTAATATAACAATCGTATAAGCTACGTTGAAAGAAGGAAAGGACGGTTTGGAAGCAACCACGAATAACATTAAGATGATGATAATTTAAATTTTTGGCTAAAATCTGCATTTTAATATAAATATTCTTATCGATAGGTATATTGCAAAAATAACAAATCTGACCTGACATGCGTGTGAGAATTAAAATTTATAACTAATTGATCACATGATAAGTAGCTGTTTAAACTTGTTGCGAGGAAACTGACACACTTATTGATAAATTTATATCTTGAAGCTAGAGATCTATAAACATGTAACGAAAGAACAGGAAAGATGAGATACGCTAATCCTCATTTAAAAAAAGAAAGGAAAAATCTACACAACATCATAACCATTTACATATTTTTATTATAAATATAACTCACTTTTCTACTTATAAATATGAGTAGAAAGGAGTTTCTATGCAAATACAATTGAAGAATCTGTTTGTATTTATTATTAAATTACAGTTCTTAAGATTTTTTATTTTTCCGAAAAGTCAACTAAGTTACACCATATAATATAAGGTATCTGCCAGTGAAACCCTCATCAAAATTGAACTTCCCGTTCAATGGATAGGTAACCTAATTCAAACAAATAGACAAAAGCTGTTATTTTAATATCACAAACAGACACTTCAATTCAACTATAGATGTATAGACAAAGAGAAAATGTTAAATTAGGTTAAAAAATAATTGGATATATTAAAAAATTACTGAAATATTTCAGCATCCTAATAACCATTATATTTTCCTATACAGCTATTTCCACCGCATGAATGGTTTCGGTGAGGTACGTGCGACAACATCGCCTGCGCAAGATGTGACCGACGCTCCACTGGGCGGACTGTTCACAAAACTCGCCAGCAAACAGGGTGGCCCGCCTAGACTCCCAGCCTTCCCCGTCATGCTGGACATGAGTTCAACTAAGGTAAGCGAATTTCATAAATGAAAAATAATATTACTAGTTCATATAATTACTATAGGTATTTACAATGTTGAATCTAATCTCTAAGACCGGTCAAAAAATTCAACCCTGTTTAAGTCCCGATATGGTTTAGAGAAGTTTGTCCATAACAACTTTAGGTTTCTATACTTTCATATTGTACTGTATTTTCATATTATACTATTTTCAGTAATAGCTACTCAGTTTCAAAACGACACCATCTTTACCCAAACCCCTTAACGAAAAGGATTTGTCAGCAAAGTTGGTGGAATGGCTCAGTATTTTCAACCTTAGATTCTCCGTTGATCTCAAAACCTTTGAGTGAGTGTCGTGTAAGAACTCAAATCGCTGTTTCAGGTAAGAGGGAGTTAGTGGATTAAATAAAATGTTGTACAGTAAGGAGAAAATATGCCAGCGAGATGCCCTTGTGCGGGTGCACGCGGCCGGCGGCGGCGCGGTGGGGCGGTGAGGCTACGCTAGGGGGCGGTGCGGTGCGGTACCTGGGGAAGCCGGTTAATGGCAATAGGCTCGCCACCTATTACATTGGGACCTAAACATAAACTGGCGAAATGTGGGTGCTAGCACCTCTGCCTACCCCTTCGGGGATATAGGCGTGAGTTTATGTTATGTTATGTTATGTTATTATATACTATATATAATTATACAGGGTGTATTTTCCGCGGTTTTTTATTTATTATAAAATTCGCTCACCGAGAGCCCACGTTAACGTACTGATGGTACAAAGACACGTACAGACAGAAAACAAATAGCCCGGATGTGTGTGTGTGTGACTGTGGGGAGTGCGGTTTGTGCGCGGGCGCAGCGCTACAACTTAGCAATATTATATTCCTAGAGGTTTCCTTGATTTTAAGTTTTAAAATTTATCAATTATTTACTCAGTACAAGAATGCTTCTTGCACATTGTACGTAAGTAGGCATTCATGATACTCAAGTTTCATTTCTGAATTCAGAAACCGACTTATTGATCAGTGGAACAAAACATTCCCAGTTGTTAAATAGTATTGACAAACGGGAAATATCCCAGAGAGAGAGAAAGGGTTAACCAATGGGAATAAAATAACGTGTTCCCAGTAGTTAACAGTGCCAATGGGGTGAAAATTGGGGTTCCTCTAATCTCTTCAAAAAAAAGGCATTTTCATATAATGTCTACCTATTAATACTTGGAACGTGCGCTCATGTGCACATAATGCATATTTAGGTTATTTATGGAAATACAAATATTGAATAAGACACTTTGTACTTAATTATTATTACAATGAGATAGATTACTGCCACTAACTAAGCCACGAATGACGATTTTATTCATTAATCTTTAAGATAACTTTAGTCATTCAAACAAAATCACTTTGAGTATGCAAGAAGAAACCATCCAGAGCATTCATTACGACCTTCTATCTACATTTCCAATTGACATGGTTATTCACATTAATAGTGTAACGCGTCCCGGGATATTTACCACGGTAGTTTGTTGTTTCAGGCGTTTTTGGGTATTAACTGTAACATATACAAAGTCAAAACGCGGCCATAGTGTGCAACATCCCCTGTAGACCTGTAGCGTGCCCATAATCTGCAAATTACGCTTGGTTATATGCATCATCTTAATACAGATAAATGTACAATTGATATACATACATATACAATTGTATGTTGAGTAAGTATAGTCCAAAGTTTTATACATAAATTATGACACAACACCAAAGAAATATATCGTAAGTGTACGTAACCCTATTTTTAAGTCACAATGTTACTAACCCAGATATGGATCTTGTTATCTGAAATAAATGAATTGATTTGAAAAACCCTGCCTCGTACCTGTTGACTATGTGAATTTGAATGTTTATTTTTATCAAAAAATTGAAATTAAAGCTATAAATATTTTGCAAATAAGCGAATCCCGCTTGATCCGATTCCTTGTTTTCTATTTCTTAATCTATTTGAAGGTGAAAGGGTAGGCATGGATGTATTCATATGGCTCTGGCATATACATAAAAGTATGATGATACGATAATCGAAAGAAAGTTCAGTGTTTTTTGAATAGTCAGGAATATTAATACAATCATCAACTTTACTACATTTTAATTATATTATTTATTATTATTTCGGTTTTCATCTAACTTGATTGAACTAAGAATGTTGGAATAAGAATACTTATATAATATAATTTATACGGAGAAGTCAGTGAGAAACAGGTAAGTATACAATATTTATCACCGTCTCCTCCGAGCTTTCTTGATGCCAACTTAACCTTGTTCTGCAAATGACTTCGGTATTGGACGTCACTGGAGATATCGACACCAAGGATCCCGATACTCGGGGAGATGGTAAGCGGTGTGCCCAGGAATTGCGGCGCTACAATGAATGGGGTTTTCTTAGCGGTGAATACACATACTTGTGTCTTAGTGGGGTTGAATTGGACTACAACTACATATTGGTACATTACTACTTGTAGTTTGTAGTGAATGGAAAATGATGTACTCGTATACATTATGATGGTCTAGAAGACAAACATACTAAGTGAAAATTTTTGCACTTAGCATACTTGTCTTCTTTCTCATCAACATAGGGTTCATAATTGAGCGTGCAAAACAGCTCACTTAGTATGTTTATCTTCTAGATCATCGAATATACGCCAGACGCTCATTTGTCAACGAATTCGAGTCGCGAATCGATAACGGTTATTGATACCAGTTACAAATATCATTGAGGAAATTTTTCACTAAAACGTTTTAGACCGGACGGGTCTAGGTGCCTGGAACAAAATGATTGCTTAAGCGTAAAAGATATAGGAAAGTACGTCTGTGGTCACACAGTACTCTTTTTAATTATATTTAAGTCTTCCTTTTGTAAACTTACCGAGTTAGTTATCTACTTTTTGAAATATACTTTTTAGGATTTGTATTAATAGATGTAGTCCAAAAAACTTACAGGAAGACTGATTTTGCAAAGGTGAAGGAATGCCTACTTACTAGCTTCTTTATTCTATAACATAAAACATTTAATGCTTTCATTGAACATTCAAAACATTCAATATTGTTAATTTCACATAATTTTCAAAATAACAATGGGGAACAGATAAACATATGTAAATTACCTTACGGCGGTCCGGGTGGAAGGGATAAAAGGGTAGTAGAGAAGAAGAAGGGTATAAAAGTCAGTAGTTGACTTTTCCTTCCTCCGATCTAGGTTTCTTGAGGGCATTCCATAATGACCATGTGATGTCATTTTAGAATGTCCACCTGGACAATCAAATCAAATCAAATCATATTTATTGTAAATCATAGGTACAGAAGATGTTCACATAATAATTAGTTCAAGCTATGTTTCACCATTTGGGTATACAATATTAAGTAGATTAATAATTTTATTAAGTTATTAAATTGTTAATTTAGTTATCACATAAAATTAAATAAAAAAATTAAAATACAATAGCACAAAAAAAACTACAAACTTAATGTGACATTTTCAAATTTTTTTTTTATTTTTTTTTTACATATAGGACACGTCAATTGGACTTTGCCTTGCCTGATGGTAAGCTGAAGGCAAAGTCCCAGAAAAGAGGGTCACCATTACTTACACATACCGTGTGACAATGGTGACACTCAGCTTGACGGCCTCATCATATGCTTTTTCACGCTCCGCTTAAAGGACCCGGGACTATAGGAAGAAGGAAACACGTGAGCTAGCGAGGTTATCCGACAGAGAACTAAAGTTACCGACATAGCTCGCAGAATAAGCAAGCTGAAGTGGCAGTGGGTTGGCCACGTTTTGTCGAAGGACCGATGGAGCAGACGAGTTCTAGAGTGGAGACCGCGAGAAGGCAAACGGAAGAGATCCTGGGTTGCTGTTTAAAAATACGATTTTACTTTTTAATGTTTTGTGATTCATCAGAATGTTTCACTGACTCTTACCCGTTTGAATAACAATCGGGTTGCACTTTTTACTAGCTCTGCGTAACTTGTACAATCATTATAGCTATATAAACCCCTGTAGCATATCCGGGTTTTATAATTTAGCTATGCCCGACAGAAAGGAGTCTCCGAACCGCTTGGTTCTTGATCGGATGTTTTGCACCGTGTGCGGATGACATCTAAGACCTGCACGTGTTGTCCTGTGTAGGAAAGGGGACCTTGTGCCTTTCAGTACATTATACTATTTCTTATTGTCTCGGATTTGACCATTCACACCGACTTGTTATCTTTACCTATATTATAATCTAAATAAAAATAAATATAATACTCCTTGAAATAAAACCCCGCGAGGGAGTCGGGCTTTGCAAAAACTCTTTCCAGTTTAACAGCATTCATCGCACGCACATATTCACGAGGTGCTTCAAGTGGATGCAAACTTGGATCATAATTCCTCAGAACTAGAAAATATAATATTTGAGTATAAATTAACAATAACCTAATTACCTCTATTATAGGTATTTATAATTTTATTATACAAAAGATTCATCGGGTTAGGTATAGATAGTTCTACTGATATGCGTTTATATCTTTATTGCTTACTACGATACTGAAATGCTTATAATTTCTTTGTCATTTCTTTACAGTCTGTTCTATACTGCCAATATAACCTTCTAAGGTACCTTCCTATCTAACTAGGTACATACCAAACATATAACTTAATCTAGAACGATTCTCCGACCAGTGGCTCTGAATATCACGTATAGTTTATAAAGCGCCCGTTTGACGCTCTTTAATCCGTGGGATGAAAAAACATTGAAATGCGAGTGTGTGATAGGGGATTAAAAATACTCCGACTGAATTCAAAGCACTTGCACTGGAGACCAATGGCCGTTTCAATACACCTTTTAATATTATTTAAAATGTTTATTTGCATAAGAGATTAACGTCAACTGTTATGGAACTGAGAAAGTAGTGGACTATATAATAGAAGTTAGATTTGCTGTTTACTTAAATATCATTTTGATATATCTACTCTCATCTGTATACCAACGATGAATTTTTGTACTTTCCTAAATTCAACAATAATTACTCAATGAGAACAATGGTAATTAAAAAAAATGAGCTGCTTAGTAGCTGTCACTGAGAGCCTATTTAGAAGTTTGCAACATTGAGGTTTGAGGTCATGAACGTGTTGTCGCCCCTCTATTTATCGTTATCGGTAGTAATAGTCATTATTTAATAATAATATTACCTCTACAAGTGCTATCGATATGGGCGCATAGTTCAAGTGTTACATCTGGGTGATGATGTTCGAAGGCTTACTTTTTGCAGATGGCTAAGAGGAAAAATGAGCAGAGATCATGAATTTTTAAATTACATACTGTGGTCAGACGAAACGAATTTTTCCAATAACGGTATCAATGTTAAGTACGTGAATATACCTATATTACAGCAACATAATGTACTAAAGCCAAGCTGCTGAAGCTTATACTTTGATATCATCCTTATAATTTTATTTCCGATAATTCTATGGCGGGTAATTGATATTTCATCGTTTCATTGTTTATATGTATAATAACACACATTGTATTATGCCTAAACATCTAAATGACATTTATTCAAGATTTGACGAGCATCGTTCACATTTATTTAGCCGGTAAAATGTGAATATTTTTCCTCTTCAGCCATTTTTTTAACATAACGTGGGACATTATTCCTCGTCTTCAGGGACTGATAAGTTTGTTAATAATTCAAAATGTTGTCTCAGAGTTATTTCATGTTTTGCGGGATTGAATCAAGCATCCCAGTATGCTGACATTATAAAATGTATCGTCATAATATTTTAGCTCACAGTACGTGCATATGGTCCTACCAGTGCCTTTGGTCCCAAGTCAACCTCATCTAATAAATTGGTGCACCTGCTAAACAACGGTGAGGTTCTACACTCGCGCTGCCGACCCTGTAAGCACAGATTTTCTGTGCCGTCAGTGTAGAAGACAAAGCAGGACAAGCCTTTAGTCTTCCCACTGATAGCACAAATTCTCCAGTGAGCTCTGGTTACCGTATTCACCGCCGGGAACACAACACTAAGTTATTATGGCCGCAGTGTGAATATTGCGCCGTAAATAAATTAACTATTAACTAGTATCATTATCTCATTTTACACAGCGACCACACACTTTCCGACTGTTCATATTCAATAACATTATTAATAAAGCTAAAACCGACATTAAATTCGGATGTCAATTTCACCTGCTTAACTAGCTTGTGTTATGGAATCTAGAATACGGATAAACATACTTAACTACTATGTTTTTTATAAATACATACACATCATACAAAGAAACACCCAGATTAATACAAATATACATATTCATGCATACAAATATTTGTACTGAGCGGGTAACTGTTACCCCAAATGTCCTCAGCCGAGGAGCTCCACTCCCCCCTGTGTATGGCAGACAGCTCACGTCTGACTGCTATGAGTACACCCCCGCCAAGTTTCTCATGTGTATAAGAATAGTTCCTATCACGACGGAACACTATGTATCTATCGTCAAAAAGCTCCTCATCACCGAGGGCCGTGTGTTTGTCTGCCACCTAAGTGGTATAAAAAAAAGTGCGTTTTGTCGGTTCAAGTAGCCTCCCCCACAGGCTCTGGCTGCTGGGCGCGCTCGAGTCGCTGTACGTGGTGTCCCCCTTAACAAATGCAACTTCCTTAAAAGTTTGTTGTATTTCATGTAACGGCGAAAATAGAAACTATGGTCGTTACTGTCCAATACACACTATTTTCTTGCAGATCAAAGACAATTTAGCACAATTTCACAATATCGGAAAGGAAAGTTGGGGCGTTCTTCAGTTCACAAAATTATTGTTTCTAGTTTATAAAACCCTAATTTTAAATTTAAGGTTAGATATACATTAGGAATGTATCCTTGCAACTATTTCTAAATGCACACTGGAGTGGACAATAAAACCTTAAACCTCACCGTTTGGTTTCATTTAGCTCACCTCCGGCAGATTAAAAGTTTCCAATATCCGCTGATTATCCTAGGCATGTGTATCTCCAAGGCGCCCGAACTTTTATGGTAATGTACTTACAAACCAATTTTATTTCTATTTCTTTTAAATAGGAGATACAGACAGAAAAATCAAATTTTTTTTATTATTACATCTGGCGAATGTTTTTTATTATTCTTCGGTGCTAATAATAAGAATAGTGTAGTAGTTTATTTATGTGAACCCTTTGAGTAATTCACAAACAGTGCAATAATCATCCGCAAGGTGTCATCATGCATCATCAACACAATGCTATTTAGACCCATGGAAAGCATAGCTTAACTAGCTTGTGTTATGGAATCTGAAGCACATTAAGCTTTCCAACTGACAAATTGAACAGGAACGAATAATGTTAACACTTGTCCTAAAATCAACATTTGCTTGTTGTCATTGCGACATGGGATGAAATTGATAACGTCGGTAGTGTGCGGCCAGGATTCGAACCCGGGACCTTTCGATCGTAAGGCCCACTTCTTAACCACTAAGCTACCGACGCTGCAACTAAAAAAGCTGTTCAGTGGGCCAGTTGCTGGACGCGTGGGAGATGAGCGTGCGGCAGGCGTGTGCTCCCGGGAACGTCACGTACGGAGCCGTACCTGCGCTGGGACTATAAACCACCACTACACCATCGGAGTACAACGTCATATCGATGCAGCATTGTAATGTTTATAGGCTAGCATGAGGAGTGAAACCAATAGTAGGGCAGATACGCGTAGTAAAAGAACTCTAAAGAGGGTAGATCGATATATTAACTACTAGAAAAAAACTTTTTCTCTGTTCAGCAGTTACTCCAAGTTTAATAACTCAATACAATACTCCAGTTCCTCCGTGATCATGGTGCAACGGTTAAGGTACTTGCCCTTACTGCCCCGTTTCAAAAATACACCCTGTATACCTACTAAGCTAAAACACTATTCAAGATTATTCCCCCTGTCCAGTATTGAACTCGACCAGGTTCTCAGAGCCCCATTAAGAAATGCTGTGTCGTGCCATAGCTGGTCTGTGGGTCCGTTTGTTGTCTACTTTAACTTACCTAGATGCCGTTAAAACTAACAGATAAGGTATCTGTCTCTTGTTACTTGCCTTGCGTACCCTTGCATTTCAGAACTTCTTGCATTCAAGTAGTAGGTATTCCCGGAGACTATGCGTCATATGCAAATATAAAATGGCTCTCGCATATGCAGGACTTTAGGGATTTGTATTAATAATTTAATCACTTAAACCTAAACTTTAAAACGTTTTTTGGGTATATTCACATACTTAAAGGGGTAGTTATGACACACATATTTCTACGTCGCGTTGAGTTCGTCCAGCTTGCAGCATACCAACAGCCCTTAACATCTCTTCGCGACTTAAATGACGACGTGACATGATGACTACAGTCACAAAAATGCACAAACCATACGTAAAAGACGTATTATTGATAATAAACGTTATTTACAATAAAAAAAAATAATTTTTATTTTACTTCTATGACATAAAAGCTGATATTCTTTTGCACTAAGTTCCACTCGATTATATCATGTTTTCAAAATAAAATTTTTTTTTTTGATTGTAAATAATGTTTATTATCAATAATACGTCTTTTACGTATGGTTTGTGCATTTTTGTGACTGTAGTCATCATGTCACGTCGTCATTTAAGTCTCGAAGAGATGTTAAGGGCTGTTGGTATGCCTATCGTACCTAAGTGTCCATGTTTTGCCACCGTAAGTCATAACAGGTAGGACACACTGTTCAAAGACCTTTATTGTTGAATGCTGCCCAACCCAGCCGAATCCTTCTGGCTAGTTCTTTTTACCGAGTTTACAGGTATCCATAACCAAGCTTACCCATAAATAAAACAATATGTACAGCCGTTCTAAGCCTTTAATCAATGTCTACACGCCAAAGGTCATAGAACTGTGGAGACTCTTAACATCGACTTTTACAAAATGACGTCACTAGTACAACGCCATCTAGTCACATTAATTGGAACTAATGTCCAATAACCATTTGCTTTCTCAGATGGTCAAAATTACCTCACTGTAAAGTTGGATGGGTACCGACTACATTTATCAAAAACTTAAATCATAACATTGATCTAAGCTCTAAAAAATCTCCTTTATCGATAAGAATAAAGCTGTAAGGATTAATCGGCGATTGTACGAATGTAGATATCTAGTAAATATCTGGAGATTAATGACACTGAGCTTTTAATTGAGAGTGTCTTGGTAGGGTAGTCCGTAATGTAATTAAAGCCCTTTTGAGGTTTTTAGTTCATTTCGTGGAACGTTAACAATGAACGAGAAACGATATAAGAAAATGTGCCCATTTTTACAGTGAACTTTGTGCAGCACACGGCAGCCTCTCGTACCGTCTGACGCAGATGATCACCGAGCACGGATGCTTCGGAAAGTATCTGCGTCGGATGCAGAAAGAGCCAACGTCCGAGTGCCATCACTGCGACGCGAGCGAGGACTCAGGTCCGCACACGCTCACCGAGTGTCCGGCGTGGGAGACGCCGAGGCAATGGATACCCTGAATTCTGGAAATATATATATAGTACAGAAGTGTTTCCTTCAAAATATTTGGCTGAGCGAGGCTGAGCGTGAATTTAGTGCAGTAGCTAAGTATTTGCCTGAGAAGAGAATATAGTGCAACAAGCTCATCACAACGTGCTTAAGCGATTTAATTGCTACAATATAATATATAATTATACACATATACATACATACATACACATATACATATACATACCTAAAGATATAAGGAAAACTTCGGGAGACGTGTGCAGAATACTAGTACGTGGTAGGAGCAGTACAGTACTCATTATCAAGTTAAGTTAGTTCATATTCAGATATAGCAATAGCTTCCATTTAATATAGCTGCGAAAATGTTTTTACGCTTTTAAGTATTTTTCAACTATTGAGCAAACAAAACATTTTTATGCGAAGCTCGTTCGAAGCAAGGGTTTCCTTGTAAAGACGGGAGTAACTTGTAAATCGCAAATTGATATTAGCAAATAGATAAAATAATATTTATTTATTTAGAGATTGTTTTCACTTTATCTAATTTAGTAGTTTGAGAACTAATTCACGAAAACAAAATCACACAAAGAAGTCATTGATAAAATAATAAACACGCACTCTCTCTTTCTATCATTCTACTACTGTCCTTGAAGGCGGGCGGCGCGTGCGACCACCCCTCCCCGCACCGTTTGATTGTGCAGTTTCTCTGAAGCAAAATAAAAATTATTTTTTTTGATTGTAAATAACGTTAATTATCAATAATACGTCTTTTACGTATGGTTTGTGCATTTTTGTTACTGTAGTCATCATGTCACGTCGTCATTTAAGTCGCGAAGAGATGTTAAGGGCTGTTGGTATGCTAGTCTCCGTGACCTCGGGGTTTACAGTTTCGTTTTATAAGATTTAAAATATCGCAAAGTTTAGAGTTCGATTCACGGTCAAATTTTACTTTTTGAACTTTTAAATATTTTTATATCTTCATGTTAATTACTTACCTATTAAGGGAATGTTGAGATGTATTTGAATTATAGAGGATTTTAGAAATCCTGGCAAATGTAAGGATAGGGCAAGCTCCATCGGGAGCGACGCCTCGAACGCCAACAGTGCCCACACCTCATATATAGTCACATTAAGACTAATCATAAGATTTATAATACTAGTATACACCAAAAAAATCTGTCCCATGTCCCTGTCATGAAAAATATTTTATATATATATATAGCAGGAGGATGATGCTTATGTGTTATTTCCAGGTATCACAATGTTCAATGCCATTGTCAATCCTCCGCAGTCGTTAATATTGGCGTGCGGTGGGTTGCAGCCTCAATTGATCGTCGATGAAAATGAAGCTGAAACATATATCTCCGATTCATCTGCCGACTCCCCTTCTTCCATATCCGAAGACATAGCTCCTACACTACGAGCCCTCGCCTGGCAGTGCATCTCTTCACAGAACTCCGTACATACATTTATAGCCTCGAAGCTCACTTGGTGTTTTAATTTCAAGATCATATTGACAGATTCATTGTGATATTTGGAAGATTGACCTACAAAATACCGCGGCCATAATAAACTCGTGTTGTGTTCCCGGCGCGGTGAATAGGGTAGCCAAAGCTCACTGGAGAGTTTTTGTGCTGTCAGTGGGAAGTTCAAAGGCTTGTACAGTCCTATTTTTACAAACATTTTGGATCTGATTGATATAAGTATGCCTAGATCGACCCTTCGAAACAACTCTCGAATAACCCGGAGCGATTATGTCAAGCTCTAACCGACTAAAAACGCACGCCGTCCGTCCTCACTCGCTCACTGGAGACTGAACCTTTTGCAACAACGTCAAAATATCGGCAACTCAACATGGTAAATATACCGATAGCTTTAATACTAATAAAAATACGACTACCCCCCTAAAAACTATTAAAAAGTTAAAACAATAAGAACAGGAATGGGAGAGATCCCCTACCACAGCAATACTTCGATATTGCCTATGGGATGTGGAGGTCAGATGGCTGTAACTTACTCCACGGAACATATCGAATTCAGCCAAATCTTCAGTCAGACTGGAAAAGCGGACCCAGACTCCGTTGTAGAAGCTTCGGATGCGAGTATGAAAAAGAGGAAACTATGTTCTGTCGGATCACGTGCAGTCTAGGAGGCTAATCGTAACATATTCATACTACATGGCCACGATTCTACTAAAGAAAGACCATTGTCATAACACCAACACTGCTAAATATCCATTAAATTTTAAACTTTAAAACAATGTCGTTAAAGTTCAAAATTAAAAGACTTTTTGTAGCTGTACTAGGTTGCAGCATAGGTATCTTAATTAATGAACTTTTGCCAAATTCCCAGAGAATCTTGCTCGATTTATTGAGGGAACATATTATGACCTGACCCATTTTGAAAACATCTCTTCGCTCCCCATCGTCAAGCGACAATTTGATGGACATTATTAGCATACCAACAGCCCTTAACATCTCTTCGCGACATAAATGACGACGTGACATGATAACTACAGTCACAAAAATGCACAAACCATACGTAAAAGACGTATTATTGATAATAAACGTTATTTACAATAAAAAAAAAAAAAAATTTAGTTTAGTGGCAATAGGCTCGCCACCTATTACATTGGGACCTAAACATAAATTGGCGAAATGTGGGTGCTAGCACCTCTGCCTACCCCTTCGGGGATATAGGCGTGAGTTTATGTTATACATAAATTTACAATTAATTAAAATTTACGATGTCCGCATGGCATGGCAGAATGATTCTTTCAGTGTTGGGTAGTCTATTTATATCATCACGCTACTACTTAAGGGAGCGGAGCGTTGATAATAAATGTTAACAAATCCGGCAATTTTTCATACATATTTTGAAGACTAAAACATACGGGCTCAAAGGGATATGAAGCTTCAATATATACCCCGGGCCCGTCTTTATACCACGAAAACTCATACCATTTCAAAATTTACTAGAAAATATCTAATATTCTCTTTTCTTACAGGGTCGGCAACATAGGTGCGACTATATAGGTATTTAAACTGTCATGGTCACTCACATCAGCATCAAAATAAACGGGATATTTACCATGTTTCATTGTTTTGAGTTTCCGATATTTCGGCGCTGTTGCAAGCGGTAACACGTTAATTAAATTTAATATAACCAAGTAAAATCTACCAGCAAAATATCATTCATTTGCAAAAAAACACAAAGGGATGATATGTGGGTGCTACCGATCCGATAAAACCCTTTCTAACCAGTATTGGAGAACCTCGTATAGTCACTTGGATAAGTGCGGCTGCCTTGACTGAATCTTTACCGAGCACCAATGCAGCTGACTGGACTGATGCTCAACCTAGTACCAGTACGGCTGCTATCGCCACAAGACGCAGGAAGTCTTTAATTACCACCAGCAGAATCAATTCCCCTAAGGATTCTTCCAAAGCACTTTGCGTCTTTTACATTATACTTACAACAAGGGAAATATCACGGGTTCGAATCCCGCTTGAACCGTTTAAATTTCTTTTATGTCTTTATCGAATTGAATAGTTAAAGAAATTTTAAAGCAATCAGTATGTCACCGATTCAAATAGATTATGATAAGAAAACGTGAAATGACTCTGGCGGGACTTGTGATTAGGCTGGAAATTGATGACGATGTAGCTTAGAACCAGAAGACGGATTTAGGATACTTTTCATCCCTTTTGACTAACATCCTATTCAACCACATTCCCGTGTGGTGTGAATAAAAACCCAAAGAAATACAAGCTACTATAAAACGTGCTATAACAATAACGCGATCCAGAAATATTATAGCGGAGTCCCAAGCGCGCTTCACATCGAATAAAATAAATATTGTCATGTAAAAATAAATGTTTTATTAACAGAACATTTACCTACACATAATTACTGGACAAATCATAACAAAATAATATAAAAATATGCGTCACACTCGCGCTGCCGACCATGAAGAAACCTTCTGCTAATGCGGAACGTATCATAAAATGCACTTATATGATAATGTTGTTTATGGTTTTATTTCATTGTAGCTTCTCAATAGTGCTGTTTATCCATATCGAAGTTTAACAAGTAATGTATGTGAAGAGACGACACGTCATCCGAATAAATAAACGGGATATTTACCATGTTTCATTGTTTTGAGTTTCCGATATTTCGGCGCTGTTTCAAGCACCATGATCACGGAGGAACTGGAATAGTGGCGGTGAACAGAGAAAAAGCGCCGAAATATCGGAAACTCAAAACAATGAAACATGGTAAATATCCCGTTTATTTTCGCACGAACATCGCATTGCCTGATACGTATTTCAGGCATTACGTGGTCACCATTGGGTAGTGTCGGCGGCTGTATACCGCAATCATCGACTCGGGAATTGGCCGCAAAGAGATTTACTAGCATATTGGCTTTCTCTTGCGGTCCATGGGCCAGGGATCCATCAGGATTTTGTACCTTTATTTATAAAGTGCTTTTTATGATTATATAATGGTCTATGTAACAACAATGTTCAATAATCTTATAGTTCAATCAATATTAATTGAGTACTAGGTACCTACGTTTAATTAATGTATAGTATTTACGTGGATAGGTACTGAATACTGTTTTTGAATTATTGTATCCAACTTATCAGCCAAGAGGCTTCCATCTATATAAGGGCTTATAAAGACTCCAGGCACAGATATTAAATAACTAATAGTTAGCATACAAAAATGACAATACCTATAATGACATTCGGCGCGTGGAGGAAAACCGTAGCAGAGAGTTCATTCCACAGCTTGAGTGTGCGTGGGATGAAGTTTCTTTCATACCGCATAGTGCGTACCGTCTCATGTTGCAATGTTTGGGGATGAATTACTGAAAACCGATTTCACACGGGTGGAGCCACGGGTATTAGTTGATAAATATAATATTTAATTATGGTTCTCGTTTCAGTGACTAGTTTAATGAAAAAATGGCGCAACCTTCGCGACACATTCAAACGGCATTTGAAAAGAAAAAATAACGGAGAGGACAACAGGAAGCAATACGTGTACTTCAAACACATGTCGTTCTTGCTGCCGCTAGAATATTGTATCCTATATTTCAATTGTACCACTGGCACTATTATCCCCTTAATGTTCTCAGTATAAGGATGACTTATTAAATTATTACTAATAATTTCTTCTGTACTGTTTCACAATAATGATAGTTCATGAAGCAGATAAACCGTCATACCGCACTGCAAAAAAATGGCATTAAATTGTAGACTTTATTTCTATACCCGTAAAGTTCAAAATTAAATGAAACATGGTAAATATCCCGATTATTTTGATACTGATGTGAGTGACCATGATAGTTTAAATGCCTAAATGAAAAGAGTTTCTTTTTTTTTACGTGCGCTAAATCCCCGCGGATACCTCCCCACCGGAGCTGGTAGAAGAGGTTATGTCGGACTCGAACCGACAAAAACGCACGCCGCCTGTGGGTCGTTTTGGTTGCCGAAGGTGAGGTTGATAGGCATATCCCTTGCACACCTGCCGACCCAGGGCCATCTCTCACGATCAGACTAAGCCACGTTATTATTTTCATAGAGGGTTTTATTATAATGTGTTAAAGTTAGTTCTGAGTAGTTTTGAAGATAACTTTTAGCTGCTGATCGATTTTTAAGAATGTTCCATGTAATTTTTTTGATATCTATTTATGAATCTTAAATGATATTAAGTATAAATACAAAAATGAGTTTCGGATATATTTTACTGTTTTTACAGGATCGGCGACGTGGACGTGATACTACTATAAGTATTATTTTCAGGCTGGCATTGCAAACGGCCTCCTAAGTGTGACAAGTGTGAAATATATATAAATATTAAAATAGCTATATTTGTTTTAGTTATTGCTCTTACTACTAAAGTCCTGGCAGAGTAGAATTCGGAGAAATTGGGCCCCGCAGTCACAGGACTCTTGCGACCGGTCGATAAAGCCCCATTTTCTCTGCAGCGGCTAACTTGGGCCCGAAGGCGGTTTAAATATAGTTTTATTGTTGTATAGTGTACATACCTACTTAGTTTCTTGTTAAAAATAACGTTCCATTTTAATGCAAGAGCTTGTGCCAAGCCGTCTGTTGCTTTTGTGATGCTGCGTATTTTTGTGTGTCTTATTTTATTTATTCTTTTTATATTTAGCATAGCATTTCATAAAAATATACTAACACACTAAGTAGGTACTATAAAATAGAAGTATATTACAACCTTCTATGATTAGGCACAAAATTAACGAGGTAGTAAGAAATACAGTAAATAACCGTACTTTAAACGTTTTTAATAATCTGTAGGACCTCCTAAAGCATTAGCAACAGCTCGACAACGGCGTGGCATACTTAGTATGAGATTGTCAATCATCGTCCGTGGAATTTTGGAACCCAGGACCGACTGCTGTATGATGTTTCTCAACTCGAAGAAGAAAGCCTGCCAAAGAATCGTTAAATGTTTAGCAGGTGCATTAACTTTTGTCCTGAAGCTTTTGGTTGGTTGGTCCTAACCTCATGAAGAGAACCCAACAAAGTACAGGTACGTTTTTAGGCTAGGAGGTGAGGTAGGCTGCAAAGTGTAATTTAGGCACCAAACAACATAGAGCCATGGCTTTTTGTAGCTACATTGTAAAAAGATGCGCAATGTCAAAAATTTAAAGCGATGGCTTGTCGGTAGTCATCGTAGTTGTGGCTTCATAGTGGTCACTGATACAAATTAGGGGCAAGTCTGTTAATGAAATAGTGTTCCGGTGGTGTGATGACGCAATAATTTTGCTCTTTTTTCCGGCCTCAGTCGCGAACCGTCAGCGGTTTTGCGCGCTACCCATCTGGCAGTCGTGTATTTTGGTCGCTCGCTAAAGCTGCTGAGGGAAACTTCTGCCAGTCTTGCCTTCCGCCGCTGCAAAAATCCGACGGTAGTCTGGCCCATGGCGCTAAGGAGAAGGCCGATCTTTTGGGTAATCTCTTTGCGTCAAACTCGATTTCAGCAGTAAAGCAAAACTATAGTCCCCAAAGCTCTTATGTCAGCTCCCACGTCATATAACAAAGTGCCTATAACCCATTATATTAAATGTTCGCGTAAATTTGTCATTTTGTAAATGTGCAGTTTTATGGGCACTGGTTTTCCGGGGACGAGTTGGGGACTCTGTAGTCCCCACACACCCGAGAGGGCCAGATCGTGAGAGATGGCCCTGGGTCGGCCGGAGTGCGAGGGATATGCCTGTCAACCTCACCTTCGGCAACCAAAACGATCCACAGGCGGCGTGCGTTTTAGTCGGTTCGTAACACAATTTTTGTCCTCTAAAGATCACGAAAATAATTATAAATTTTGATCAGTTGTAAATTTATTACTGTTCAGCAGTATCTGAGGACAACTCTACTATCTTTTTCGAGTAAACGATACACTCTGATTTAACTTAATGATATTCCAACAAAACAATACCCACATTTCACCAATAATTGTATTCGTCCCACGGAATAGGGGGTAAGCCTATTGCCGTATTTCGGGCCAAGCAAATGGTCGCTTCCCATTATGAGATCTTCTGGCGTGGACTTCTAATCCATGGGGAGTACTGAACATCTTCTCACACTTCACACACGAGTATACGTCCCCTATAGGTCTGGAGAGAGGGCCTGGGGCGCCTAAGACAGCTGCTCGGAGCCTTAAAAATTCAGGTCCCGCGGCTTGCACAGCATGGAGGTATAGGTTACTATAGCCTGGCCATCCCGGTAGAGTCAAGCTGCCAGCGTCTCTAAGGAACTCCGCGAAAGGTAATGGTGGGTATAAGAAAGGTCTTTGAGGCTGAACTCTTGGAGCATCTGGTCGTAGTAAAGCACTAACGGAGAAAGCTTCTGATCTTTTAGGTGGAGGAGACGTGTCTGAAACTCTCTGTTCTTCCAGGTTTTTCAGCACGAGTGTGACTCCCTGCTGTTGCACACGCCCATAGGCCACGGAACCACTTTTTTTTTATACTAGGAGGTAGGACACGGCGATATTTCCGCCTAATTGAGCAGTCCGACTGGGGAAGTACCTCCACCCTACAGAATACCGCGGTTATACAGGATGTTTGCCGTGTCCAACTGCTAACCAGTTACGCTTACAACATAAATTCTTTAACTTTTCTTGCCATTTTGTGATAATTATAAATATTTATAATAAATGTACAGCTTGAATAGTTAATTTTGCATTATTTTGTGTTAAAAGGGATTGTGTGAGCAAATCCATACAATCATTATTATTTCACCCTGCATGGTATATACTAACAATGTCATGCTTAGAACAGCAAATATATTTTTCTATACATAAATTCTTTACTAGCTGTTGCCCGTGGCTCTGCCGGCGTAGAATATTCCTGAGATAATATATTCCATTTATTCAGTTTTTGTTCTTTTCTTATATATATATATATATCGATGATATTTAATATAAAAAGATATCATTGACCTGTATATACTTATTCTTCACTTTGTACGAAGCAAAGAGAGGTTATTTATTAATAATATCCTCAAAGTTGTTATTGAATAAAAATCGTAGGAAGGTACTTAACTAATTCTTCTTCTTAATACGAACCATACAAACCAATTTATCTAAAAATAGATCAATGGAACAGAAACGTTATAAATGACTTTATGAATGTATCTTAATGAATTGCTATTTAACGAGACTTTACCTTGTATTGAGGCCAATAAAGAAACTTACCTAAATTAATTTTGCATGCCTGTGCTTACTGTTTGAACAGATAACAAAGAAAATCCATTCAAGATATTATATCATATATTCAAACAAAAATCTTTGAATTTAAAGATAATTATAACGTTTTTAGTAAATAGTATTTAAGAAATGGGAAAAGTTTGAAGACGAAGTGTCGCGTTCAGCATTTACATGTTTCGCACCTAGTTCCATTATCTATTCTTGAAGTCCAAGTAACCTTGATAACGCAAATGAAGTTGAATGTTTGTTTGAGTATACAATACTGTGATATTAAAGTGAGTGTTAGTAAGCATGTGAAGGTGTTAATATTGAACAAGATGTTCACGTAGATGCAAGTGGTGAAGACAAAATTGAAACAAGTCACGTTTTCAATATTGTCGGTCAAGTTGCCATTCCGTCGCCAACCATACATTTATTTACAGGTACCCAACCACTACCGTCTATCCCAACTACTTTATAAAATACATTATACATCCTAGCTAACTCAGGCGTAATACAAAAAACCAACAATTACAGTGCCACTTACTGGGATCAATAAATGTGTATCGATAACCTTCGCACTAATACAAGTAATAAATAGACAAAGTTTTATCATAATTGGATGAATGAATACCATTAGCGTGGTTCAAATTCTTTTTTTTTATATACCTATTCGTTAATACCTATGTAAGAAAAAGAAAACATTAGTTGAGAGTTCGACGCGGGCGGTACCGCAGGTAATGACTAGTATTATTTAAATCAAAACGTTTGTGGTCGCACAACAGTGTTATTGAAACTAGAATTGAGTAATGATTCCAAATAGCGCCTATTTATTGCGTTGCCTTTTTACCAAAAGGTAATATTGTTATTCGATAATGAGAATAGTACATAAGTTTGTTTATTTTAGTAAAATACATTTTTAAGTAGCATGAGCAGTGAGTAGCTAGAAGTAGTTTAGAGTATCGGTTTCGTGGCGAGGAAGGGAGATTCGTGATTCCTACTAATATACATATAAATGTGAAAGTTCTATCGTGTATTCAATCAAGCGTTAATTCAATCACGCTCGAACAACTGAACGAATCTACCTGAAATTTGGTACAGGAATTTGACTAGTTCAGGAATAACACATAAGCTACTTTTTATCTCATTGGTAGAGGGAACGGATTCAAAATTTCACGCGAGCGAAGTCACGGCATCAGATATGAAATATGTTTTGATTTTTTCTCCATTTATAAACCTTAAAAACAAGGTTGTCTAGGACATTATAAGATACAAACCTTGTCGTGACAAACACAAAAAATATACAATTTCGTTAAAATTTTCTTTCAAACAAAACTTTTAACAAGTCCACAGATAAAGTTATTTAATTGCAAGGGAGTGAAGGCAAAGCACGCAGCTAGTCATATATATGTATTATATAAATACTCGTAGTCCTCGTGTTCATATGACGTAGGTAAATCCAATAACATCATCCTACATGGACACATGATATCTTGGAGAAAAACAGTACCTAAATCCGGCAGGTAGAGCCCCCATCCTTCGACTTGTTTATTATTCTGTGACGTAAACAGGTATCTACGTCACGGATATTTTCGCTCACTTTCCTTTTACTAATAGGTGCTACCTATTAGACAACTATTCCAGGCAGCTTTGCTTGCGACTTCGTCCGCGTGAACTTTGACTTGGGTTCGAATATTTCTGCGCGAAACTCAAAGTATTTTTTATAATAAACATAGTCTAAGTTAAATCTCATAATATTAGCTATCTGCAGGTGGATCCCGTTAAAATCGGTCAAAACAGTCTAGAGACTACCTTATTCATGCAAACAGAAAGATAGATAAACCTACATACATACATATATTATAATCACGCCTTTATCCACGAATGGTTAGGCAGAGTTGAATTACCCTCATTTCACCAATCATTGTTTTCGGCCCCACGTAATAGGGAGTGAGCCTATTGCAGGCACTATTGTTGACTCGAGGTTTGTATCTGTGCCTGAATCTGAGCTGTATATATCTGTCTAATGTTAAACAGCCCTATCCCTTAGTTGCCTTGTACGACACCGCACGGGAAGAGATGGAGTGGCCCAAATTCGCTCTGCAGGGAAAATATTTAAAATAGTCATTTGGAATTCGTAGCGTACCTATGTACAATTTGTACATTCATATGCTAATTTTCATTTACTTCAATTTTATTATATATTCGAATAGTTGGCACATTTAATAATTTTGACGGCTTTGCTATCTTCTTACGTAAATAATACAGTATGCAAAAATAGGCAGAGTTTGATATATTGTTAACAATTGTTTACAACGTTTGGCTTTCGAATAACATTTGACCTGTCGGAAACATCGATATCCACAGTGGAATAACAATTAATCCCGATTTTACAACAATTGGGTATTTTCCAGTAGTTAAAATAAATTATTTAACTGAACTTAGTAAATTAAGAATGGCGAAAGAGCGGTAAAAATTGCGTCGGTTCTTATTTTATCGTTTTCATTTATTTTTAATCATACATCCAACCTGTAACGGTAAATGGTTTGACTATTAAATATTAAGACGTCACAATAATTTATTTCATACATGTTTCCTTATAATTTACCGTTTTGACGTTTAGTAATAAGTTACTAATTTGACTAGTCAGTCGAATACCCAATTATAATTTTAATACATGTATGAATAATATTTATACCTAAATAAATATGACTGAGTTCTTACAAACTGTATTAATGAAATTTTAAACTAGTAAACTATCTACAGTCGCGCTGCCAACCCTGTAAATATAAAAGCGAACTTGACCATGTAAAAGTCTCTGTCAGCTAACGTTTGAGAAAAAATATAATTTCAATAAAATGGTAGAAAAGTATATCGTTTAAGAGACTCTAACATCTTTAACTACCTTCACTGTAAGGTGAGAGGTACAAATATGCGGATATGGCGTGCATTTCTTGAAGTTTTGTTTATGTAGGTACGATAGTTTATTTTTCTATTTCCAAATAACAATAGGTGCTTGATTACTTTTTCTGAATAAAGGGTCCTTTTCTGTACCGCAACATCCTCGAATTGAACTCTGCGGGTCTATAAAGGTCATATTGAGCGATTCTTCTAAAAACTAGTAACTTTCTGAACATCTAGTAGATCTCAATAGATTCTTATTCCCATAATTCGTAAAATGGTCATCTCATATGAGCAGAATTACAACAATTAATTTAGCAATCGCATTGTTACTCCCCATTCTTGATTCAATCAAGATAACTGACATCCGCATACGTCAGTTATCTTGATTTAACCAAAAGCCAGCTATATAAACTTGAGCGCCTCCAAAACGTCTGTATAAGATTTATATTTGGCTTACGCAAATATGATCAAGTTCATTTTAAGGCCTCATTAGACCTTCTTCAAAATACTTAATAAACAATGTTTTGTGTCTAGATTCGTTAATTTAACATAATTAAAGTATTTTTTTTAAATAGGTACAATATACAGACACAACTAATTTACAATTTTATATATTAGTTGATAGCCGGTGGCATGTGAAACTCAGAAAGAATTAGCTGAGGAATACCTCGGGTCACATATCTTGGACCTCAGTCGCAAGAAAAACGAGGCCCTAAGCGCGCGCGGATTGTTTTATTAATAATATATGCTTGGTGAATTTAAGTTCATCCAACGCCGTAGAACACCCATACTACTCAATCAGAGAGTCTTAGGATGACGCCGTTATCATCACGTAATAAACAACGCAGGGCTCGCTATTCTACACCTACAAAGTTCCACAACACAATTCAGAGACTAAGCACCAACACAAACACAAATATTGGCAAGGACATTAGAGAAATTTCCCGGCGCAAAGGTGCCCATGACACTGGCAGCGTTGCCTCGCTGAATCGCGATGGCCATCCTCTGCCCCAGAAACGAGATATCTTGCAGATAAAGTTGCAGAGAACGCAGATTCAAACTTGGACCCTCTAACTTACTTAACCTCCAAGAGGTGCAAACCCCAGATTTGTAACCGACTGTGCCACAAAATCTCCAGTGAGCTCTGGCTACTCTACCGCTAGGAACACAACACGAAGTCAATATGGCCGCGGTATTCTGTAGGGTGGAGGTACTTCCCCAGTCGGACTGCTCAATTGGACGGAAATACCGCCGTGTCCTACCTCCTAGTGACTTTCGAATAAGCTTTTTATATTTTAAATTGTTTTATATTTATGTATTAAACTAACACACTGTAAAAGTAATAAATATTATTTGCAATAAAAAAAAATGTTTTTTCTTCGTAACAATATTTATGGCTAGACTAGGTATACTCCGTGCCACATATACGAGTACATGCGTTACAAGTATTTTCAAAAGAGGAATACATGTAATATAATTAATTTGCGGTGGGCTAGTCGATTGATTATAATTTGGAGAGTACATACCGCCGCGGCGGCGCCGGGGTACTTACTCGGTTCTTTTCGAGCACCCGCCCTTCGTCGCATAGCAACTACTACACCTATCCGCCGAAGAATACCATAAAGGACACAAAACAATGGGACTATTAGGGCATTGTTACAATAATTACTAAGTAAATGACGGCGCGTGCGCACCACGAGTTCAACTCAACAAAATATTTTACCAATAAAAACCCGCATTACTTGTGAGTGTCATAGGCTGTTCATCATCACACTATTGGAAAGGTTCAGTAGCGGGAACGGGACGAGAAATCCTCGCGGGCAACAGTTGGTAACAAATAAAGTTGTGAATAAAATAATATTGACGAATGTAAGTTTATTTTACGGCTGATAGATTCGACAATCGAGAACAGATTTTCACCCTTCTTTAAAGGTACTCCCTTGATTTCAACGTTGCTTAGCCTCGACCTTTGATCATGGAAATTAAGGACAAGCTTTGTCTTGGTTACTTCGGCCTGCAATGTACTCGAATATGTTTTCGCAAATCACTGTTGACAGTCTGTCAGTGGGAAGACTAAAGGCTTGTCCTGCTTTGTCTTCTACTGACGGCACAGAAACTCTGTACTTACAGTGTTGGCAGCGCGACTGTGACTCCTCTGGTGTTACAAACGTCCATAGGTCACGGTAACCACTTTCCATCAGGGTTGTTTGTGATTTGATCGTGAATATTTCTTTTATCTAACTATCGATTATTTACATCATTTTAAGTAAAAGCGCATAGCTGAATACAAGTACCTATTATAACTCTTTGAAACAGATAATTAACAATGGCAGACGTATTAGATATCGAAAATTCAGAGGAATTTGAGGTGATCTTTCAGAGAGCGGTCGGGTCATATGGCAGATTGAGAGTAGATCGAGACTAAATTCTGAACATCTTCTTTCCTTAGTCGCACGATTAAGGCCTGGAATTCATCAGCAAATCAAATCAAATCAAATCAATTTATTGCGATATATGGGGACACAGGTTACAGGTAAATACATTTAGCTTCCACCATATTTCAGCCAGATTGGCTTGCAATAACGTCACACATATTATGATGACAAGTATTTGTTTATTAGAAGATAATTATAACTAGATGACCTGCTCCAGTTTCGCCTGTGGCGTATTTAGAAACTTTATATCACCCTTTTAGGCTCGTAAATAGTTTAGTCTTCAAAAATTGTATGGAAATCTGCCGGATTTGTGGACAATTATGATCACTGCTCCCCTCCCTTAAATGCAATCTATGACATCCTATTTCCAGGATAAAAGTAAATAACTATGTGTTATTCCAGACTATTATATAATCTGTTTATGTTGCAGAATTCAGCCAGATCCGTTCAGCCGTTAGAGCGTGCTTAAATAACAAACATCTTTGTAAACTTTCACATTTATAAACTTAGTTGGATACAAGCTGGAATATGATATAAGTATCTATTGTTTTCTATTGTTTTATTTATTTACATATCCTTTACAAAAACTGAATATAATTAGGAGCGCGCATAACATTGAATAGGAACAAGCCCAATATTACCAAAAGCTTCTACACTAGGCTGAGCCTGTCCTCTAGAAATATTCTCGTATCATAGCGATACATACAAGGTATATGTCGCAATCAACTAACTTAATCCGCACAGTAAATACACCTCCTTCAGACAACATTCAGCCTGCTGAGAGCCGTGCATGATCTGAAATGGTCCACCTCCCTGAGTGTCGATTTCTAGATCTAAGGACAGATTGTATAAGAAGCTTGACAGACTGTCTATACGATCTGTCCTCAGATAAATCACGATTTAAAATAAAGTACCATTCTAAAATACGGACCTTAGTAGGTACGCTAAGGCGGTCTGAATCCAACACTCCGGCGTGGGAGACGCCGAGACGGGAGCTTGACTCTGCTGGGAACCACGCATTATACAACATTATCTAGCGTACTTAGATATAATAGATGACTCAAAAATTACACATACGCAGAATAAACGTTTAGTTGTTTTATTATTTTATCTCTAACAAAGCTTATGTAAGCACACGTTAGCCTCGATTTTAGTTCGTTTAGAAACTGTTAAATGTAATGAGGAATAAAAATGATGCATTGTTGACGTTATTTATAAAGAAACTAACCGACTATGAATAACACAATCACAATCATTAAACAAATATGTTCAGACAATACCGAAAATAACGATAGAAATTATTGTAACGATTATATACCGCCCAAACGAAACGGAATACACTCGAATGAGCGGAACTATAAATATTGCCAAGGTAAACGGATAAAGAATGATCAGTCCAGAAAAGTAATAGCCAAGTCACAAATTGTAAAACACAAACGAGAAAGCAAGTACGCGCACAGTCAGCTTCCAAGATGGCGAGAGACTGCTGACGCCGAACCGAATTATGCATAGCTGTAAACGGTTAAAAATCCTCACGATTATATTACAAACATAACTACCTATAGGTGTTCACATCAAGCGCCATGCGCCATGTGGATGTATCTGGCCCTGCCATATCAATCAAAAATAGAAAGTGTACCTCAAATTTTTTTCCCGAAAAGGATTCATGACTAGGAAATCAATAAGAGAATAATGATGACTACATAGTATGTACATACTGATACTAAACTAAATATATGGTTATAAAGTTTTACACAAACAATCAGAAAGAGAATATATCAGATTTCCTCAAAATTAAAATAATATAATGAATAAGTACTATTTTAATTTTATTTCATACAAAATTATAATGATGTGATAATAGATTCTATCTACATATGTATATCAGGTATATTTTATTTTTATGACCAGCCAATATTTCGAGATTTGTCAAATGACCAATGCAAATGTAATATTTTTAATTATATATAAGTATATATATTTATACAAATATAAAAAAATACACTGAGTAGCCTACGACATGTCAGCCAAACTATGTACACCTACTGCTATGCAATAAAGAATTAACTAAAATAACTATTGAGAATATCTTTTAGTAAAATGAACGCCAATTGAAGCCTAAGTGGTTTATTTTACTCGTTATTTATTATATGATTACTAACCCTATACAAACAAAAACATTTATAGAGTAATGATAGCGCAAGCAAAAATAGTATTGCAAGAAATCAAGAGGAATATCCCCATTCATCATATCATTCATGTTTATAAACTATTTAAACTCTCTAAACTCATTCCTAAACATAAAACTACCCATAACCATTTAAAATCCTACAAAATGTGGGAACATGACGACATCAGTATGAAAAAAAGACGTATCTCGATCAATACTCGTTCCGAATATTCTTCTGTCTAATTTGATCATAAAAAATGTTTACCTGCCGACAACAGAATATAATGTTGTATAAAAGACGTCATACAACTTATAATACCATTATGTTAAGTAACATTCGATTTTATTAACTAGATAAATCCAGACATTTTCACAAAAACACACTGATTATATTATGAATCACAATTAATTTTATAGGCAATGCACCATCAATCAGAACTAAATAATTTCCATGTCTAATAATTAGTGTTTATTCACTTTCTGTACTTCTTTCACTTTGTCATGTTGTCTCGAGTATGTGATACGGCAAAAATAACAGCAAAGTAACATTTTGAGATGTGTACAGAAATAAAATAAAAGTGTTAGAAGTATGGCACAAGCAGGAGATTTCTTTAAACGCGTAGAAACCCCCCCAAGTACCCCCTAGAATCCTCACCCCCATTGGAGCCAGTAGGGGTGGATTATGTCGGCCTAGGACCGACCGCACGGCTGTCTTAGACCATCTTTTCCGGGGATGTGGTAGTTTCTGTTCTGACTCTCACGAGGACCTTAGAACTTCTTCTTTATCGTATCGATGGCAATATATTTGTACTTAGTTGTATAAGATGTGGGCAGCCCAATACTCGGCGACCTTTACCGCTGCCTCATTTCCTGCGGTAAGGTTTCCAGTTGTGCATGTGTAGAGGCACAACGAGTACGACAATAGTACCTAAGATCGATATTCATTACTGAGTATCGTTCTGGAACATTCTAGTCAATGACTTCCATTCATCTATACTAGATAAGCTGAATAGAATACAAATTGTGGGTGGGTGAGGCGGGAATGTTATGTCATGTACCTTTCATACAAGAAATTGTTTAAAATATAAGGTTCCCAGGGGTCACAGATTTATAAAATGTCTATGGGCTGTTGCGGCACATGCAAGTCTGCGACGCCACAGATCCATTGCGCATCATCGACTACGTAGCCTTCACCTGAACCAATTCAATACTACAATATCTCGAAAAATGCAGGCATAGAAACCATTCCATGACACACACACGAGATGTCTGAGGTCAATCGAGAAATTGAGGCTGAGAATGCCAATACATTCAACTGCTTTTGTTGATAAGTCATTCTCAGTCAAGGCTGTGCGCTTATGGAACGCATTGCCATTGAGTATCAGACGAGCAAAATCCCTAAACGTATTTAAACTCTTAGGTGGCAGACTAGCACACGGCCCATCTGATGGGAAGTGGTTACCGTGGCCTATGGGCGTATGCAACACCAGGGGTGTTACACTCGCGCTGCCGACCACGAAGAAACCTTCTGATGCCCCTCTTGAAGAACCCCATATTGTAGGAAAAGTCCAAACCCTCCATAAGGAAATGCAGATGACCGAAGACAAAGGTCCAAAGAAAAGATCCAAAGGCAAAAAGAAAATGAGAAAAAGGGCAAAGGCGGTTCCAATTTGGAAACCTGTAACAAAATTGCATGTCATTAGAACAAACTCCAATATGAACACGAGGTCCTAATTTTTTTATAAATTTGTGCGATCTTAAAATTTAATAATCATAATCACAATTTTACTTGCGACAAACAAATGACTTCTTTAAATACATAGGAAAGTAATTGTTTTAAATAAGTAGGTGAAGTATTTTGCGAGGGGGGACTACTCCACCAAATCCTAGTAATTTTCCATATACAGGAGAATTATTGTAAATATACAGCATCAATTTATTTTCAAGAAAATTTCTATTAATTTTTTTGTGGTGACTTTAATTGGCTTATGACGGATCCAAGTGGGGACTCTGCGCAGTCCGGAGCTACCTCCAAGGGGTCGGGTATTTGAAATACGCTATGAAAAAATCTATTGAAAGCGTTACAGATATCTTCGCCGTTGAAAATGTACACGATCGAATGTAAGGAGTGAAAATAATGTAAGGAGTGAAAATGTACACGGTCGAATATAAGGAGTAACATAGTTTTAAAATAACAAAGTCGGTATGTAAATTCGAACAATGGTAGACTTAAAACAAATAAACATATAGCACAAATAACAATGCTTTATAACTGTGTGGGTTCATGATTGTGCAAAATTGTTGTGAAAGGAAATTATAGTAATTTATTGTCTTGCCGGCGCGATCTATTGTACTAGCCTTATTAATATTAATTATTCTACATTTACAATTATTCTACATACGAAAAAACTTGCATAGTGACATTTAACAATCGGTCCCTTCCCATGCTGTATTGTTACTTCTGAAATGTAAATAAAGTCTAATTAAATCTATTAATCATGGCGTGCCAGACACTTTAAGCCGTCGGTCCTGGTTGCCATACGGACATCTATGGCAGTCGTTTCAGGTAGTTGGAGCCCTTAAACAGTTCAACAACTGACCTAGCTGCAATGCTTCTATATCACCTTTGGGTTGTGGAGGTCTGATAGCAATCGCTTCACGGAAGTTCAGCCAAATCCGAAGTTAGACTATATCTGCATATGTTTTGTTGATTAATGGAGAAGGCTCTTGCGTAGCATTTCCTTTCGGTATTGGAAGGTTAGACGATAGTAGCTTCTATAAAGTTATATATAACAATAACACCAAAATACGCCAATTAGCTAACTCCCCATTACGTGGGACCTTATACAATGATTGTTGAAATTTTGGTGTTAATTACAAATCTGCGACTATTTTCTTTTAAAAAAAGAGAGTAATTTCTTACCAGAATGTTCAATGAATTTCACTATAAAAAAATAGGATATGAAAGAGTTAATTTTAGTATTTGATGATGAAGCCACATCGTTTCCTACTGTTCATAATTGGTTTGGCGAATTAAAGGAATCACACCAATTTACTGACGATGTCCGTGAAGGGCGTCCCTCAACGGCGACCCCTTTTTTGCGTGTGGAAAGCCCCTCGTGTTTCACCTCACCGCATCGTATCTATCGGTGATATGGGTGTACCAGACTTGAACTGGCTAAAACAAGTTATATGGTACAGGAAACCTGGTGTAGATAGGTACTCTATAAAGGAAATACAAGAGACTTCGATCGCTCTTTTTGGGGATCAGATCCCCCTTTCCCTAAAAAGAGGCGCTCATGGAAACACATCTCGCCAGCACTTTGAACCTACTTCTAATAAGACAACAGCTGACCACAACGATCACCCACAGACGACCCCTTGGGCTTTTAATATATTTCCGAAAAACCTGCTTTGTTATAAGCTGAAACAGGTTAATGCAATGAACTAAGGACAAAGCAGAAGAAGTAATTCAAAAATCGTAGAAGAGGCAATGATATTAATTTAATAATAATATTATAAACAATAGACCAGATATAACACTAACGCTGAAAGCTGAAAATACCACATATTTAATAGATATTTCAATTCCTAACTCTGAAAACATAAAGAAAAAATACATACCGTATTTTCAATAAACTGGACATAGATAATAATCTCAATAGTAGGAAATAATATTACCTAACAAGATCAATGAATTATAAAACAGTTATTATTCCATATTACCAAAATATCGGATAACCGAGCAACGACACGTGCCGAACTTTTAGTGCATCCTGAGGCTTCTCATTCAACTGTTGGTGTGGTATAATGTCCAATCGAGTCATAATGGTGGAATTTTATGAAGGGAAACTGAATTCTGCCATGTATAATGAAGTCATTTTACACCATCTTGAAAACGAGATGGACGAATGGCCCCTGTCGGAATTGCGAAAAGTTCATTTTCAACAAGATGGTGCTCCAAAACGACCCACAGGCGGCGTGCGTTTTAGTCGGTTCGAGTCCGACATAACCTCCTCCACCGGCTAATTGAAATGTAACATGACTTGAAGGCCCACATGCGGCAGGGCAGATAAGCTACGAGGTTTGTTGAGCTGCATGCAATATTTAGAGGTATATATAGAACAACTTAACCGAGTGTGTCTGTTAGATTACGCCCGACTATGCGGCGGAGGTAGAGAGGCACACCGTGGTACACGAGTGCCTCCCTGATGCAACTCCAGGGCAAGGTGTTGAACGCGTTGGAGATGTCCAAGGACACCGCCAACGTCACCTCACCCCGGGCAACTGCCTCCTCCGCCAAAGTCCTCACGCGCATGATGGCATCCACGCACAAGATTTGCCACTGTCGGCATTCATCAATCTGATATCATCAGCATACATGACAACCCTTGCCATGATGATGATGACGATAATAGTGAAAGGTTTCATATCGCTAACAGTCGGATGATGTCAATATAAGATTCTGGAACCCCTTTGGAACTCGCCTCTGGGCCAGGCACGATCTGGCGCGGGAGTCACCCGACTTCTCCCTATAGTTTTGTCTCCACACTTCGACACCCCAGTCTCCACTGTTGTATTAAATGAATTGCATGTACTTACCACACTCTGCACAGACGTGTACTCGAGGCCCGTGCGTGTGTAGGTGTTTCCTTATTAAAATTTATTTTTAAATTTCGAACAACTCTGTAATCTACTTTATTCTATTTTTATTTATTTGCTGCCAGTTATTTGCAAAACAAGATTTACAAGAAAAAAAAAATTGGGGTCATCTTGTTCCCTAGACTTTGTTGAGGTGTTTATATTCGAATTCGGCAGACCTCGTCCTGCCCGAAAAAGCAACGCCAGCAACAAATTTGGACCGGATTCAATTGTGTTTTCAAACCATCCAGAGAGGAACCTATTGAAATATGCACACAATATTTCATCCAAACTGAGTGAGGCCAAGCAGCTAAGTCGAGAGGTTTGGCCGAGCCCGGCTCGTATTGTGAACGCTGATCCACCTCAGCGTTGTCAGACTGTCAACATTGACAATATTAGGTATACTACTTAATCAATTAGGTTAAGGAACTACATGCCAATCAGCTCGCTGTCAGGGTTAGCCAGGACCGTGGGATGTGAAAGCGAAGAGTCGGAAAGCAAAAATATCAAAGACTCATTTGAGTGTTCCATTGAAATATACATAACTTTTAATATTCATATTCATTCATTTATTCATTTATTTGCTTAAATATGGTTATACAGGTGTTAGGTACAATAGTTATACATTATTTAACTATATTAATACATAATTTAACTATTTTCACTTTAACAAAGTATGTCAAATCACACATAACTCTGCGCTCAATATGCGTAAAAAGAGGAATAAAGATTTCTCTTCGTGTATTAATACTTGTTTGTGTACTACTCAATAGCGTATATGAATACCTGTTACTTATAATTGTATTGTTCATTTAAATTGATAGCCTTAACAGTTACATGAGCAAGCAATGCTTACAAAGCTCGAATTCTTTACTGATTTTTGAGTGTTCCACTTTGGTTAAGCCTTTGATTACTGGTTTTCGCACGTAATGCTGATTTGACAACCAGACATCGTAAAACATGTACGAAGTAACATTAGTAATTTCGTAACAATAGATAGTATATCAATGTTACACTGTAGTAATTTCACTGCCTATTAAAGTATTAGCACACTGATAGCGTTGAATACTCGTAACACATTACACTATGCCCGGGGTCCTTTGGGTGCAGGATATTATTTATGGCATTGCATTGCATTGCACTTAAGAAACATATATGCAACACTTCGCTTTCTGAGGACTGCCTTGTGACTGTACTTAAACATATATTATATGTACCTACGTATTCTGATTTCAGTATTCTCAACACAAACACTTGATAATATTAGCTGTACATTGTGAAATATTCCCACTGTAACAATGAATATCTTCACACGGTTAGAGAACTATAGAGGTTTATTCGTAAATTTGTATCTTATAAATCTTATAACATGGAACAAATATTATGACATAATCAAGCCCACATCTTTTTCAACAAAAATCACCATCAAAAATTGTGCACGTAGGTTTTGAGACCTAAAATGTGTAGTCTACTGACTTGCTTTTTGCTTTTTTAAGCAACACATTTGTTATAAACATATTTTCTGCTCGATATTCTATCTTAGTTCAAGTTCGAAATATCTATTTAGATTCTTTTGTACGGTTTTGAGTTTTTGACACTACTTCGACCATACTTTAATTCTCAACTAATGAACAAGTGAGTGAATGAGACGCCGTTTGCATTATCATTGTGAATTGTTTGCAGTTCATTACCTGGGTTCAACATAAACTGGCGAAATGTGGGTGCTTACGCCCTACAGAATACCGCGGCCATTTTAACCTCGTGTTGATCGCCAATCCGTTTTGCAGGTCATACGGCAGTGAGATTTATTATCTCACATTTTCGCGTTATAAATTACTTCCTCTTATGGCAGATAACCGAAGGACATTTTGGCTAAATTTGCCCGTTAATGATAACTCTGTCGATTGATGATCCGTCGATTGAGATGTCGTCTGTCGATAACGAATATGAAGAAGATGGTGATAAATAGACAATAGTTTACTGCAAATAAAAGTAGTTCATTAGTTATATATTTGTTTGGTGTTACCAATGTAGAAAAAAGAAAGTCATTTAATGAGAAATCTAGAGGTGGTACGGTTTAAATGGCGGTACTATATACTCTCCTTTCCCCTTTATGACAGTCACCAACGCAAGTTATAAACGTCAAATTGCCACGACCAAAGGCTTTTCCTGCTTTGCCTTCTGCACTGATGGCACAGAAATTCTTTGTTCTCACAGGGATGGCAGCACAAGTGTGACTTCCTTAGGGGCCCATAGGCCATAGTAAATAAAAAATGTTGTATAAAAATGTACTAGGCTCACAGAAACATTAAAGGGCTTTTCCTAATGTTATTTCTTACTCTTTCTATACCGCGTCTCCTACACGCTGCGTGTTTCATGGCAGCAGTGATAGATATGACAAACCAGCAAATTCCTACGAATAATTCAAACACATCTAGATATATTCTAGAACGTTGTCCGCGCCTATTCAAAGAGTTTTACATAACATAGTGGCTAGGGGTAACAGTAATTCCCCACGCTAGGTGAACATAGCAGCTTTCAGAGAATTAACACCCACATTTCACCAATCATTGAATTCAGTCCCACGTAATAGGGGGTGAGCCTATTGCCGTCTTCCGGGCACTATTGTTGACTCGAGCAATCCATCTAAAGCTGAGTCTGGACTGTATTTATCTGTCTGGTGTTAAACAGTCCTATCTCTTAGTCGCTTTGTACGACACCGCATGGGATGTGATAGTTCATAAGGGTGGGAACCGTGCCTCTGTCGAAAACTATCGCCCAATATCGATGCTACCTACCCTTTCTAAGCTCTTCGAGAGACTAGTGCATAACGAAATATATCCCTTGTTACATAACATCATTATACCACAACATGGATTTGTGAAACGCCGATCTGCAACATCAGGGGAGTTACACTCGTGCTGCCGACCCTGTAAGAACAGTGAGTTTTTGTGCCGCCGTACGCTCTGGCTACTCTACTCACCGCCGGGAAAACAACACGTGGTTATTACATACATGGTATTATCATGATATACGAGGTGTTTCCTCAGTCGGACTGCACAATTGAAACGGGAATATAATTTCTTAACTTTTCATTTTAAAAATATTTATTTAGTGTTATTACTTGTACGATGGTACGCAACCCTTCATCACACACACATGAAGAAGTACCCCTCGCTATTAAAATAGTAAATGAAGTTACAACATCAAAGGCTCTGCTGATTTAATGTTATGTGAGGGTCCTTCCGACTTCATACATATAAGAGGAAGAAATAAATTATGGGTTAAATGAAAGTTATTTTGCTTATAAATGGTGTGAGCAATGATTGGAGCCGGGTGGTTACCGGCAGAGTAGAATTTGGACCACCCTATCTTTACCCATGCGATGTCATACAAGGCGACTAAGGGATAGGACTGTTTAACATCAGACATATATATACATAATTATACTAAGTAAGACATGAGAGAAATATTTACGTTTTAATGAAGTTTTTTACATTTGTCCTAGTTACCATTTGACATTGTTGGTCCTCTGCCCCAACCAATGCAATGCTCAAAAATAAATAAAAAAATGAAATTTATTCACATATTTATTTTTATTATGTTTAAAACCCCATGTTGGCAATGGGTTAGTTCCATTTAGCTCATAATGTATTTAATTAATGATTCAATTTTTAAATAAGCATTCTGCGCCTATAAAAGTTGTTACTTTCTCTTATCAATGAAAATAATAAATTGTGTTTCTTTCTTCACTCTAACTCTTATTAAAATTGCTTCTTTATTGTTCGTAAATTATTACTCTTCCTTTGAAATAGTATTTGTTTGATTTTCAGTACATGTTTCTGTCATTTTATTATTACTACATCCCTTTTATAAATATTAAAATGCCATACCAAATCATGCAATCTTGAATAGGTAACAAACATATAATATATCTATTATTTATCGCTGCATCTACAAATTTTGACTTGAAAAGAAAGATAGCTTAAGTAAATATTAGCATACCTTAGAAGTATTAGGTTCTATGGTGAAGACTGCCTTGCTTGGGTTGATAGTTTGCTGAAGACGGTCCGTCTGTGAAGGCGCAGGGGAACCGTACCTGTAATTCAAATCGTTTGAACAATATCTAAGATCAACTAAATACCTAATATTTTTTTGTAGATAGTAAGTTTTGTAGTTTTTTTTCTATAAGTCCCTATTAACAAACATCTTAAGCGGAAAATATAGGTAGTTAGGTATAAAAAAGGCAATCCTGTCAACTGTCGTTTCGTATTCTGAGAGCACACGTCTAACCTAAAATTAGTTCGACACGACCAAAATTCGCTAAATTACTTAACTTAGTCCTTTTTCAGTTAAACGGTATTCTGTTGTACGTTTTAATTGTCAAATATGGTATTCAAAGCTTACATTTTTGAACTTACTTACTTATAATAAGCTTTATAGGACTGGCGCACGAAAAAGAATGAAACGTAATATTTAGAAAGCTTATTGTAAGATAATTTTAAGTGAAAATGTTTTTGGGAGAAACGCTGCGGAAGTATCTGGGAGGTCAAGTTTTAATCCGTCTAAAATTCAGCACGCTTACCTTAAGCGTACTCGCGAAATCGAAAATTATTTGGAACTTTTTTATGTTTGAAGCGTTTAGTTTACATGGCTTCAAAATAAATGAATATACAGTCCAAGTGGCGCTTTCTGCAATAATTAATAAGTAATTTTATACTTCTGTAAAGATTTCAGTAAATAAATCACTTAAAAAAATAAAAGAAATTAATGCAAGTTTTAAATTATGAAAAGCAACTTCAGCTTCTTCATTCCAGAAAAGAGATTTTTTAGAATTCTTGCTTCCGGCCGTTAATTTTGTTAAGGGCGAAGCAATATCAGCAAACTTATCAATGAATCTACGGTGAGCACACAATTATGCATGCGTAAGCCGTTTCTAAGGAGTTACCGCAAGATTGCGAGGTCGTAGGGTCAACAGCGTCAGATAACACTCCAACTCCAACGAATAAAATATCGAGAGGTGTTATGGCATACAAAACAGGGCTCTCAGAAGCGATTTATGAATATTTTGAAGGGAACCTGTTAATAGCAGATTATTTTGTTATCAATCTCAATAATTTTGTATGTCAAGCTCCATTGCACTCATTGCAATGTTTACCAACATTTATGTGCCTCATATTTCCTATGTGTTAGCTAAATTTTTTCATGTCTCTTTGTTTCATACATTGTATTATTAAAAAATTCAGAGTACAGAGTTTCTGTGCCGTCAGTAGAAGACAAAGCAGGACAAGCCTTTAGTCTTCCCACTGACAGCACAAATTCTCCAGTGAGCTCTGGCTACCCTACTCACTGCTGGGAACACAACACGAAGTTATTATAGCCGCGGTATTCTGTAGATAGGACAAAGAGAATGGAAGGGAAAGTGGGGCCTACATTCAATTTGGTTTCGCTATACTGTCGGATACCTAAAAAATGTTTTTTAATCTTATTTTTTACAGGATCAAGTGTGTAACGCCATTATGCTGAAGGAATGAGGCTTGTGTTTAAACGGCCACCAGAACTTTAGAACAATAATGTAGCAATATAGCAATTTTACTACCGTTAATAGAGCTATTTTATACAATAGTTATTTAGCTAATTTTAGGTCATCATAACGGATAAATGTTCACTAACTAGTGTTGAAATACATTAGCGCCGTTAATGCGACAGTTTTTTAAGGTCGTGATCAGACTTAAAATCTTATGTTTATATGATCGCAATCAGTTGTGTAGAACTGTAGATATGAACAAAAGTAGCGTTAACCGACATCCGTGCTGCCAGAATCCCGGCCGAAAGGCTATAGTATCGCCTCGTATATATATTTACGCCTTTAAATCCCTGAGAGACGCAATCGGTGACACCATTGTCAGATTCAGATTAATGTATATTAAAAAATCATAAATAAACCGCTTTTGTTTTATTTGAGTAGGTATATACAATAAATTTGTTAAATCTCCTTTATTTTATTATCGCAAACAACTTAAATGTAAAAATCATAATTATATTGATATTTTCAAAATTAATGTTCCGACATTTCTTACCCTTCAAACTTTCATACTCAAGGTTGTCAGTACAGGATCCTTCCCGAGGTGGGCTAGATCGAGAGAGATGGCCCTGAGTCGTCGGGGGTGCGAGGGATATGCCTGCCAACATCACCTCCGGTAAACAACAATCACTCCTAGACGTCGTATGTTTTGGTGCTCAGAGGAAGTGCAGCCCAGTCATCTACACTGATGCTCCGTGCAGTTGCAGTCCAGTCATCTACACTGGGGTTCAGCGAAGGGTTAATCACGGCAGCCGCACTGGTGTTCGGCGACTGTGTATTCGAGGCAGCCGCACTGGTGCTCGGCCAAGTATCAATAAAAAATGTTATTAAAATTATAAGTTATCATAAAAAATGCTCCGCCAAAGTACAATCATTTAACGAAACAGGAATGTGTGACGAGTGCCAGACAACTAGTAGCGAAGGTATGCCCATCGTGGTTGATGTGTCGAAGTCCTCTCCCGAAAAAAAAATACTTGCCGAGGTTAATGAAAAACTAGCAGTAGTTTTCAAAATGAAGAAAACGCTAATACTCCTCCATGTACAGCCAGTCGTGCCTTTTCGGACACTTTCCGGCTGCGCATAAAGTTGTGTAGTGCCCCATTCACTCTATTTCCAGCCATCACTCTCCTTTCAACATCTTCTTCATGCTTTCCATCTCTCGTAAACAATGTTCCCAAATATATGAACTTTCTGGCTAACCCTCCGGGAATAAAGGCGTGATTATATGTATGTATGTTTGTATGTAAATACGAAATCTAGTCATACTACGAACGTCTTTTTAAAACAATAATATAAATTAGTGTCAAACTTGAACCAAACTAAGTATACGAATTCGTAGCTGACTGCAGACCGCAGCCTTGTGGGTCCAGATGGCCGGCTTCCACGCACGACTTGCAGCAGAATCTGATGAAAAAGATATCAGAGTTAGGGTTTCAAAAATTACGCTTTGGGGGAAAAAATTGGAGGTACTGTGTGAAAAGATACACGAGTGGGTGAACCAGAATGTTTTGTAATTATGAACAATTAAATGAAATTATGACTCTAAACATAACGACTATTTAAAAAGTTAGGCTTCATTCCCATAGCGATAGTATTGATAGGCATCGCTATGGGAATGAAGCCAACGTCTTAATAGCTCTGACTAGTAACTCCAATTAACAGGTTTTTAAATGTTTGATTTACTTTGTACCCGGTTACCAATATTCACCTAACACTATTCAGTAAAGTTCTTTTTATTTATTATTTGAATTTACTTATCATTTTAATCAGGTAGGCCTGTGCTTGTCTGTTAAATTCGTGGTGTAGAATAAATAACCTCTTTAGAGCCTTTCTCAGCTTAGCTGAGATTGGTGTACTGTGGAATTAACGAAAACACATAGGGTACTAAGGCGGTATAGTGAGCTGTTTGAAAAGCAAGGTGATGTGGGGTGCGGGTTGGGTAACCTCCACGTTGGCTTACCTGTTTCTTTTCCCTCTGGACCGCGGTCCTGGGGAACGGAAGCGGGGAGGCTGGTGCACCCTGGACGACGGTTAGTAGACTCTGACTCCAAGGAGAAGGAGCTCTGCTAGCCGTCGACCAATAACCCGACAAGCCCTTTTTAGGGCTAGCTGACCCTGAGGGGGTCGTGGTATGGCGGACCTGCAAGGCCCGCGGGAAGGGATTCGTAGAATCCCTTCCATCCCAAACAGCCCTTTTTAGGGCTAGCCTGTCGCTCCCGGTATCCCTCTGCTTTCAGAGGGGACATGGGGGCGACACAAGGATCCATGGGATCCAGGGACGGGCCGGCCTACTGCTCGCGCAGAGGCTGGCAGGCATTCGTGCCACCGTCGGTGCTGGGAGAGTTGGCTGCTCTCCCGCGTTGCGTAACCTCCAGGATATCGACAACGACCTGAGTGCTAGCCACACTTGGGAAGCCGATATTCTGAAGGCCGCGGGGCTTGCCTTAATTGGCCGGCCCGCGACAAGGAAAAGTCTGAAAAACCCGACAGCGAAGTCGCTTAAAACCTACGGATACCAGGGGACCTCCGTAGTATGTACCCCGCTTCCCGGAATGGCCGTCACCCGGGGAGTGTAATTTTATCGGTTCTACTCGTGGGATTTACATGGAAGATTCAATACTAACATTAAAACCCAAACCAAGCAGAACAGTCTGCGCGGAGGTCGCGCAGCACCACGACGCGGAGGTCGCGTCCCAAACCGCGGTGTCGGAGGAATTCGACACCGCCACGGAGAGGAGTAGGGCGAACAGCCCGGTGGGCCTACAGACCCGGAAATCTGTACGGCGGAAGAGGAGATTCAGGAAGAAGTCTCTTCCTCCTCCTTCCCCTCCACCACAGAAGACGGAGTCGGACTTGGAGCTCACCTTGACCGACTCCTCTTCCACCAGCAGCAGTCACGACGGTGACGAGACGCTGCATCCACCACCGCCGAAGCTGCTAGCGGTCAGCCGCACGCAGCTGCAGCGTGGTGATAGCCTCAGGGCCCCGGAGGATGTGGAAGCGCCGCCGAGTTCCTCCACCTCGGCGGCGTCCTTACCCTTGCCTCGCGCCGACAGTATATCCAAGGAGGTGATAGAAGCCCTAGAAGGTTGGGCCGGGGCCCGCACCGATTCTCCGACGCCGGAGGAGCACCGGGTCACGCAGGCGACGACGCGGCTTGTCGAGCTGTTCGACCTCCTGAAGGCGGAGTTAGCCGAGTTGCAGCTCGACAGGGCTCATTTGGGCAGGAGGCACCTGGAGCTCCTGGAGAGCAATGAGCGGATGGCGGCCGATTACCGCAAGGAGATGGGGAGGATGGCGGCCGATCTGGCGAGCCTCCAAGCGGTCGTCGCTGGGCTGCCAGCGGAGCGCGTTACGCGGTCGGCGCGGCGGCGACTGGTGGCGCAGCCGACGCCGCCGGCGCATCCACTGTTGCCCGTGCGATCGAGGTCGCCACTGCGGCCGGAGCCGCTGTTGCAGCCGACGCCGTCGGGACGGCCGGCGCGGCCGCTGTTGCCCGTGCGGTCGAGGTCACCGCTGCGGCCGGAGCCTCTAGCGCCGTTGGAGTCGCCGCGGCCGGAGCCGCCGAAGTCGCCGGCCCGACCAGCTCGGCAGGAGTCGCCGGTGCTGCGGCCGGCTCGGCCTGCGGACCCGTTGGCGCTCTGCATGGCGGCAATAGCTGCCATGGAGAAGCGCCAGGAGGAGGCGCTGGCGGAGCAGCGGGCGTGGCGGGTGGCGCAGGAGGAGCGCACCCGGAGCTGGCTGGAGTCCATAATGGACTCCAGCCGCCGACCGCCCCTGGCGGCTCCGGCCGGATATGCCGGGGCGGTTAAGAGGGGCCCCACCTGTCCGGTAGTGGCGGGGTCCCCGCAGGGGTCGGCCAGCAGCCCGTCCGCTGCGTTTGCCGCCCCTGCCGCTCCACCCGCTCGGGCGGCTCTCGCTGCGGGGGCTGGGAGCCCCCCCCAGGATGCGCAAGTTGCCCGGCCCAGGGGAAGGGGGAAGGGGAAGGGCAAGGGGAAGAAGTCCCCAGCCCTAGCCCCGGCCCCAGCTCTGGCCCGAACTTCGGCGGGTATAGCCGCCACGAGCTCCTCGCCGGAGGGGGGCTGGGAGGTTGCCGGCGCCTCCAAAAAGCGGCGCAAGGCGAACCGAAAGGCAGCCAAAAAGGCCAGGAGGGCCGAGGCTGCTGCGAGGGGAGTGCCGGGGAGGCTGCGCGTCCCCCGCTCAACCGCCGTCGTCCTTACGATGACGGCGGAGGCGGCGGATAGGGGCGTGCAGTACGCCCAAATTGTCACGCAGGCGAGAGCCTGCGTCGACATGAGGGCACTCGATATGCCGGGCCCCATCCGGGTGAAACCCACTCGGACGGGTGCTCGGTTATTCGAGATCCCCGGCGCGTCAAGCGGTCCCCAGGCCGATGCCCTAGCGGCTAGGCTTCGGGAAACGCTGGACGCAGCCGACGTCCGGGTGTCCAGGCCCAACAAGTGCGCAGAAATGCGCATTTCGGACCTGGACGACTCCATCACGGCGGAGCAAATCCGCCTCACCGTGGCGGAGGCCGGGGGCTGCCCCCTAGAGGCGGTGAAGGTCGGAGCAATCCGCTTCGGCCGCCGCGGACTGGGGGCGGCAGTTGTCGGCTGCCCCATCGCAGCAGCCAAAAAGGCTGCCGACCGAGGGTTCCTCGCCGTGGGAGGCGTGGTGCGGGTGCAGGTCCGGCTCCTGCAGGCTCGACCGACTAGGTGTTTTAGGTGCCTGTCGGTCGGCCACGTGGGGGTGCAGTGCACGGCGGCGGTGACGGTCGGTGACCGCTGCTTCCGCTGTGGCCAACCCGGTCATACGGCCGGTGGTTGCGAAGCTCCGCTGCACTGCTTCAGGTGTGCAGCGGGGGGCAAACCGGCCGACCATGGGGTTGGTAGCAAGGCCTGCACCGGGGGGGAGCCGAAGCCGCAAGGCGGGAGCTCCACCCAAAGTTCGCGGCGGGATGCGGAGATGGTTCCATAATGGATCCTCAGCTCCGCATCCTGCAGGCGAACGTGGGCCACGGTGCCGATGCTCAGGGTCTTCTGCTCCAGAGCATGGCACAGTGGTCCGTACACGTCGCCGCTGTCGCCGATCCGTACACCCACCGGCACCTGGGGCCTGCCTGGGTGGTCGACCTGGACGGGTCGGCGGCACTGGTGTATAACGCCGCTATGGGTGCCCCCCCCCCTGTTGTCGTGGCAAGGGAGCATGGCATCGTAGCGGCGCGTGTGGGGGAGATTGCGGTCGTGGCCGTCTATTTCACGCCGAGCCTACACCGACGCATAGGGGAGTACCGGCAGTCGCTGGAGCGACTGACCGACGTCGTCAACGCCTGTCATCCTCATCCGGTTCTTGTGCTCGGGGACTTCAACGCCTGGTCAGTGACCTGGGGGTCCCGGCACACGAACCCACGAGGAAGGGCTCTGGAGAGCTGGGCTGCTAATCACGGTCTAGTTCTCCAGAATCGCGGGGCCGAAGCCACGTTCGTGGCCGCGGAGCGCAGTTCGATTATCGACCTATCGTTCGCAGGCGCTTCGCTGTCGCACCGTGTGCGGGACTGGCGTGTTGTTGTGGGGGTGGAGACACTGGCGGATCACCGATACGTTCGGTTTGATGTCTCCCCCCCCGCGGGTGATGCGCCGGTCATACCGGCCCCACGCGAGCCACGCTGGGTGCTTGGGAGACTGAATCGGGAGGTCCTCCTGGAGGCCGCCATCGTACAGGCCTGGGCCATTGCGCCGGACAGGCCTGTCGATATCGACGATGAGGCGGTGTGGTTCCGGGAGGCCATGACTCGTGTCTGCGATGCGGGTATGCCTAGGGCACCACCCTACAGTCCGAGGCGTCGGGTCTACTGGTGGTCTGCGGAGATCGCGAGGCTACGGCAAGCCTGCGTGATCGCGCACCGCCGGTGGACCAGACTCCGTAGGAGGCGTAGCCGAACCGCAGATACGGAGCCCCGAGTGGCGGAGCTTCATGTGGGATACAGGGAGGCCAGAGATGCCCTCCGAGCGGAGATTAAGCGGGCGAAAGCCGCGGCTTATAAGGAGCTCATGGAGACGCTGGAGCGGGACCCATGGGGGCGGCCTTACCTTATGGTAAGAGGAAAGCTGCGCCCCCGGGCCCCGCCGTTGACACGGGTTCTCCAGCCAGCTCTGCTCGGTGGAGTGGTCGAGTCCCTGTTCCCGGCGCGAGCGGAACACGTTCCGCCGCAGATGACTCCGCCACCTCGGTCGCCTGTGGCGCCCAGTGTGGTAGTTGACGACGAAGTCCCCGAGGTCACTTGGGTAGAACTGGAGCTGGCGGTGCGAAGGCTTAGAGCCAAGAAGAGCACCGCCCCGGGACCCGACGGCATTCCAGGCCGCGCGTGGGTCCTAGCTCTGGGAGAAGACGGTCTCGAACCCCGACTTAGAGGGTTCCTCAGCGCATGCTTGGAGCGGGGCCAGTTTCCGAAGATGTGGAAGACGGGGAAACTGGTCCTCATCCGAAAGGAGGGTCGCCCGGCGGACGAACCGTCCGGCTACCGGCCCATTGTGTTGCTCGACGAGGTGGGCAAGCTCTTTGAAAGAGTTATTGCGAAGCGCCTCGTCGAGCACCTCTCTGGTAGGGGGCCGGACCTGGCGGATGCCCAATATGGCTTCCGCCGGTGGCGGTCCACCGTGGATGCCATCATGCGCGTGAGGACTTTGGCGGAGGAGGCAGTTGCCCGGGGCGAGGTGACGTTGGCGGTGTCCTTGGACATCTCCAACGCGTTCAACACCTTGCCCTGGAGTTGCATCAGAGAGGCACTCGTGTACCACGGTGTGCCTCTCTACCTCCGCCGCATAGTCGGGGCGTACCTGACGGAGAGAGCCGTCATCTACCCAAGTGCGACCGGCGTCGGTCGGCGTGAGATGTCGTGCGGTGTTCCACAGGGATCGGTTCTCGGGCCGCTACTGTGGAACATTGGATACGACTGGGTGCTTCGCGGTGAGCTTGCGGACGGCGCCGCCGTCACGTGCTATGCGGACGACACGCTAGTGACGGCGAGCGGGGCTACACACCGCGAAGCGATCCTGAGGGCCACGACCGCGGTTGCTCAAGTCGTGGAACGGATCCGGCGGCTGGGCCTTGAGGTGGCTTTGCATAAATCCGAGGCCATGTTCTTTCATGGACCTCGGCGCACGCCACCACCTGGTTCCAGTCTGACAGTGGGAGGCACTCTCATCGGCATCAAGCCCCAGATGAAATATCTGGGGCTCGTGCTTGACGGCCGGTGGGACTTCGGGAAGCACTTCCGAAGTCTGGGCCCCAAATTGGCGGGCACAGCCAACGCTCTGGCGCGGCTACTGCCCAACCTGAGGGGCCCGGAGGACTCCTGCAGGAGACTCTACGCGGGTGTCGTGCGGTCCATGGCCCTGTACGGGTGTCCCGTGTGGGCGGACACCCTGAGTGATCGGCACATGCTCCTGCTGCAGCGTCCGCAGCGGAAGTTGGCGTGCCGCATCATAAGGGGGTACCGCACGATATCCTTCAACGCGGCGAGTCTCCTCGCCGGATCCCCACCATGGATCCTGGAAGCGAGATGCCTTTCGGCGCTATACCGGTTCCGAAGGGCGGCGCGGGAGCGGGGTCACGATCCCGAGCCCGAAGAAATTCGGGCCGTGAGATCCCGGCTCCACAGGGAAATGGTGGCGGAATGGGAGAGACGACTTGGGCAACCAAGCGCAGGGCACGCCGTAGTAACGGCGGTAAGACCCATCATGGGGGAGTGGCTAGAGAGGCCACACGGCAGCCTCTCGTACCGTCTGACGCAGATGATCACCGAGCACGGATGCTTCGGAAAGTATCTGCGTCGGATGCAGAAAGAGCCAACGTCCGAGTGCCATCACTGCGACGCGAGCGAGGACTCAGGTCCGCACACGCTCACCGAGTGTCCGGCGTGGGAGACGCCGAGGCGGGAGCTTGTGGCGGCCCTGGGAGTGAGGGTTCTCACGCTCTCCACCTTGCTCGCGGCGATGGTTCGCTGCGCGGATGCGTGGGCGGCCGGCGCCTCCTTCTGCGAGCAAGTAATGCTCGTGAAGGAGGAGGCGGGGCGAGAGCGGCAGCGGGAGCGACGAAGGATCGCTAGACAAGCTGCCCGCGCACGAAGGCAACTCGGGCGTCGGAGGTCGATGAACGACCTCCGCCCCCCATGAGCGCCGGCCTGGGGGTGACAGGTGAAGCCGCCTGTCACCCTGGCAGAAGCAGGCCACGGCGGCGGCGCGCGTGGCGCGCCTCCCCGTTTCCGGGGACGAGTTGGGGACTCTGTGGTCCCCACACCCGAGAAGAGGGCCAGATCGTGAGAGATGGCCCTGGGTCGGCCGGGGTGCGAGGGATATGCCTGTCAACCTCACCTTCGGCAACCGAAACGACCCACAGGCGGCGTGCGTTTTAGTCGGTTCGAGTCCGACATAACCTCCTCCACCGGCTCCGGTGGGGAGGTATCCGTGGGGATTTTGCGCACGTAAAAAAAAAAAAAAAAAAAAAAAAAGCAAGGTGATGTACGATTCGTGTAAATTATGACATCTGGCTCGAAAACAACACTTCCTCTCGCATGTCCGCACGAGGCCCCACTCTCATCCTTCGAGACCAGCAGCATCCGCAACATTGTGACTTTAGCGGCTGTCATCGTGCTTTGATAAAACTACTGTCATTACAAAGACAAAAATACAGATTTAGTCACTAAATGGCTTCAATAACGAAATCTGTTTGTCCTGTATAGTTTGTTAGATAATGTAATGCGGTTTAATTACATGTCTGACTACATTATTACTGATGTTGGTGAACTGTTATTAAATTACATACGACTTATTTATTCCTTATAAGTAGTATATATAAAATTTATATATATTATATATATCGACGCTTGAAAGGCAAAAATTACTAAGCGACAGAAATTCCAAAAATGAGTTATATATATCAATGGATTAATAATTTTTTTCTGCGTTGTTTAGTCTAATCGGTGTGCTTCTACGACGAGTTTTATGTCGCTTAGATATTGCGAAATTTATACCAAATCATGAATTTTGTGCTCACTAACCGACGCAAAAATAGGTATTTTTAGGCAATTTTAGACTTAGGAAAATTAAAATATTGAAAATATCTACTTAGTTTATTTTTCATGTTTTAAATTTTTTACTTGTTTGGACTTAATTATTTTCACTTGTTCGAAAATATCTTTACGTAAACGCTTAGTAGATTCTACCCGTAAAAAGTATTTGTGAATTGTACTAACAGTGTATTTAACTTGATGCCATTATTTTTCGAAAGTGCAACTTGTATAATTTTACCCATATTAATATGTAATATTATTGGCGCTTAGATGCTTTTACTAATTTGACACATATTAATTGTTCTAATGTAGATATTTTTACTTGATAGCTTTTGTTATTAACTATGTCGGTTAGATAATTTTACCTATTTTATTTGAATATTTAAGAATGGCGTTAAGATATTTTTTTCCTGTACATAAAATATATCTTACGTCGCTAAGGTACAATGCAAATTCCAAAATGTCGGTTGCGTATGAGCAACAACCGCATGGCACGTATCGAGACGAATGACATTCGGGCGTTCCGCGTCGCTTAGTGAGGACGTTCGTCCCGTTTATCACTTATTCTGCCGAGGCACATGAAGACGTGGTGAGTAGTCAAGCAAATTACATTACCCATTCATTTATATATTACGCTTTTAGTATTTATTCCATAATAGTGCCTACTTCGTTTTATAGACAGGTAATACCTATTTATAATAGATATTTTTTTCTTACCTACAGTTAAAACCATGACTCACGAACGGAAACGTCGAAGCTCTTCAATAGTTGAGATGGCTTTGGTCAAAGCCGGTATAGAACAAAAGAAGTGTCGTAAACAATAGAATTTTGATCTAGACGTAGTAAGGAACTCTGATCCAACGCTGAACGTTGACGATACAAGACATGAAGGAGAAGTACTTTCGAACCGTCCGAACATTGAAACATCTGATTTTAACATAAGCCAACCTGCGGTGTCGTTTAATAACATTATTATCACAAACCAATTTAACCAATCGCAAGCTTCCACTAGTATTGACGACTCAAATCATTTTGCTATTCCTGCTCCTACTGACAGCTTATGCACTGCCACCAATTACACTGAAACTGATCCTGAAACAGTTGCTAATGATAATATATTAGCTGATTGTAATTTTAGTGTTTGTAGTAGCTTAACCCTTGGACCAGAAACTGAAGAATCAGAAGCATTGAAACACCAAATCCAAGTTGAAGACACAACGTCCCTGTCGTTAGATCACGCAGGACCTTCTACATCGGCTAGCCAAAGCAAAGAATCTAATGAATCTAATTTAATTAAAAATAAAGTTGGTAAGAGAAAATTCAAGAAAAAAAAACAGTACATAGATTACATAATATCAGATGTAGAAGATTTTTCTACGTTCTATGGTGATGTAGATGATTCAGATGATTGGTCAGAAGGGCAAGAAGTAGAGTCAGAGGACAGCTTGCAATCTGAAAGAAAAACTAAAAAAACAAAAGGTGCACTAAGAAAAACACAAAAAAAAGTCAACACGTTGAAGAAGATGTTAATGATGAAGTAGTTGGAGAATCAGCTAACAAAACAAAAAAAAATAATTCAAGAAAAAAACGGTCTCAAAATAGAACTTCTGGTCTTGAATATATAACAAAGAAAGGTGTAGTTGTACCAGCAAAAACTATTTTAGCTAACCCTTGTTGTGGTAAGAAATGTGGCAATGACTGCGGGTCTGTGACTGAAGAAAGAAGGCAGAGTTTATTTAATTTCTTTTGGAGGCTGGAAAAAGTACGTCGTCGTGATTGGTTAGTGTCTCTTTCTCAAAAAGAAAATGTTAAACGCAAACGCTCAGATTCTGATAAACGAAACTATACAGTCAAATATTTTATTAATGAAGGAGTAGGTAGAAGATATGTTTGCCAACAATTTTTTGCAGCTACTTTAAATATTTCAGATAAAACAATTTATAGTATTGTGAAAAACGCTACTTGGGGATGTGCAAAAGAAGATATGAGAGGAAAATGTGAACCACCAAATAAAACTAAAGAATCAACCTTAGATGCTGTTAAGAAGTTTATTAAAAATTTACCAGCTGTACCTTCGCACTATTGTCGCCAAGATTCGAGCAAAGTATATCTTTCCCAAGAATTTAAAAATATGTCAAATTTATACAACCTTTACAAAAAGCATTATGTAGAACAGGGTATAGATAGACGTTGTGAGTGAGAGAATTTTTCGTAAAATATTTCAAGAGAACTTTAACATTGGCTTTCACGTGCCTAAAAAAGACAAGTGCCTAAAGTGTCTACAGTTTGAAAAGAATGATAATCCTGAAAAACAAAAAGAGAAGCAAGACCATGAAATAGAAAAAGAAGAAAGTTATGCCCGTTTTAAAGTTCACAAAAATATTCACAAAGATGATCCTTCAACTCTTTGTATTAGTTTCGATCTCGAAAAAGTCCTAAATACACCTTATGCCCAATCTATGCTGCTGTACTACAGTAGAAAACTAGCAGTGTATAATTTGTGTTTTTATGAAAATGGAACTCGCAACGTTTTCTGTTTCTATTGGGATGAGAGTAACGGCAAGCGTGGCGCTAACGAGGTTGCGACTATACTTCATAAATATATTCAATCAGTGGATGCTAGAGGGAACATCACTCGATTACTTTTATACTGCGACTGTTGTCCGGGCCAAAATCGTAACCGTACTGTATTGGCAATGTTGCATTCCTTGTTACAAGAGTGCAAGAATTTAAACACCATTCAAATAAACTTCCTTTTGACTGGACACACTTACATGCCCGATAGTGTCCATGCTATTATAGAAAATAAATTAAAAAATACAACCGTCTATGCACCATCACAATGGTTTACTGTTTTTGCAACAGCTAGGCAGAATCCATCACCTTTTGCAGTGGAAAGGCTGAGTTATGAAGATTTTTATAGATGGGATAGTATTAGTGACAAATATTTTAAGGGTAATCTCACAGGAAAAATAAGCAAGGTCCGTGTTATGACTTTCAAAAAGGACAAGCAAGTTGTTAAATATAAAACATCTATGAATGCCACTGCACCATCTTTTGATATTGAAGTTCAGTCAAAAACCAAGGTATCATCACTTCTACCGTGTTATAGATCTCAGTTGCCCATAGCAAAAGCCAAATATGATGATCTTGTCAAACTTTGCACTGATAAAGTGATTCCTAATTGCTTCAAGCACGAATTTGTAAACATTCCACGAGCAACTAACGCAAAAGATTGGCTACCTGAATCAGATGTTGAAGATAGTGAATTGAAATGTTAAAATAAGTATCTTTTTAAAACGAGAACTCACGATATTTTTTTGTTTTTAAAGACAGATTGATTATTCCTGCCCTAAAATTATGTAAGTTTTTATATTATTGTTATTTGTTATGTGAGAATGTTTTGGTTGTCAAAAGTTTATGGCAATTTAAGTTGTCATAATGCAGAGCAGTTGAGCTATTTTGTTTGTTATTGTTTTGAAAGATAATTTGTTTTGATACTCATGTTAATCTAATTATAAGATTTCAAACTACAAAGCGTTTTATAATTTTTTTTTTTGTTTATAATTTTCTTTTGTGTTTTTGGATTTGTAACTTGATTATTTTGATCTCAGAATTAGTAGAACTTAATAAGAGTAGATAGTCCCTAAGGAGTTATTTTGTTTATTGTGTTTGTTTATGTGGTAACAACAGTCAAATAATAAATAAGTGATCGAAGATTGATTTTCAATAAAAAATACCCATATTTAACAAAGTTTAAGTTCATTTATGTTCCCACACGTTAAAAAAAAGTACTTTATATTTAAATATTGACGCTTACGAACTAAGATTTTTCATTTTATTATTTAAGATAGGTACATTTTGTATTAAAGAGATTTAAAGTAAATAACATTTAGATAACTTACCGTATTTTATTTTAGAAACTCTTAGATCATTTAGATAAATACTCTTGTCTATAAATTCTTAAGTGTTTGTATTTATTTACTTTTGCCTGTTATTTCAAAAATCTTTATCAATAGCTTAAATAATTTTACATGTTGCTCCAAACTTATCAGATGCAATTTAAATAATGTTACTTGTTTGTACATAACATTCAGTGATAGCTTAGATAGTTTTACCTGTTTATAAAATGGTTTTTTTTTTATCTAAGCGACGTAAACTGCCTTTTATTCGAGAGCTACAGGGCTCATTTTAATATCAAAAATAGCTATAAAAATTAGGTACGTATGTATGTTAACAGAATCTAAATCCGTCTATATTGTAATTTTTAATAAATTTTTATCAAAAAATTTTAACTTCAAATCACACTCCTGTAAAGTTCATACAATGTCGCTTAGTAATTTTTGCCTTTCAAGCGTCGATATACATGATAAAAAGTAGTGAAGAATACTTATGCGCGAATAATGCTATCAAGATGTACAGTAAAAAAAAGGCGTACATTAGTCCCACCTTCCCCTTTCCTACACAGGACAACACGTGCAGGTCTTAGGTGTCATCCGCACACAGTGCAAAACATCCGATCAAGAACCAAGCTGTTTGGAGACTCTTTCCTCTGTCGCACCATTAAGGCCTGGAATTCAGGATCCCGTGCGTAAATTGGGATTACCACGATTATTCCAATAAACAATTTATGGATGTAGGCCAAGTCCAGCAGTGGGCTACGGTAGGCCGAATTGAATGAATGGTTTGGTTAACAGGTATCTATAACTTCTTGATTTTCGTTGTCTAGATAATTTCAAATATACTGTATGCGTTCTGTAATTGGCTGGCATTTTCTTAGGCAATTACCAGACCAATTATACTTTGATTATACATTAAAACTGAAAATTGCAGCCATGGCCTCAATGCTTTTCTTTTATACCACTTGGTTGACAGACAAGCACATGGCCCACCTTATGGAAAGTAAAAATTATCTAACTTTTTTAGTCATACATTAATCTAAAAGACTAAGGTGTATGTGATATTCTGTTTCTTTTTATTATATTTTCCGAACTTGGTCAGTGTACAGCGTTGTCATCTAGTCTTTAGTAATTTATTTTTCTTTTTTTTTTATTATTAGTTTGTGTAAAATCGCCACCAGCTCCTGGATCTTGAGAGTCAGCTGGTGCCATAGTCTGCAAGTTATAAGTACAATATAGTTATTGGTAATGTCTTGATGGCAGTAAAATCACAAACTAATCTATTTCTTTTATACCATTAAAAAAATGCCATCTCCTTAACCACAGTGCGGTTGCCTCGACTAAACCTTCGCCGTGCACCAGTGCGGCTGCTTCAACTAAACCTTGGGCTTGCACCAGTGCGGCTGCCTTGACTGAATCTTTACCGAGCACCAATGCAGCTGACTGGACTGATGCTCAACCTAGTACCAGTACGGCTGCTATCGCCACAAGACGCAGGAAGTCTTTAATTACCACCAGCAGAATCAATTCCCCTAAGGATTCTTCCAAAGCAGATTTGTTGAATACATTTTATTTATGTAGGCAATGTAGGACCACGTTGTCAAAAATACAGAAAACTACTTGACTCGCGCCGGTTTTGCCCGTGGTATACTTCGGAACCATGTACTGTTTTCATCATATTTTTTTATGAATCTTCATATACAACTTTCAGAATATTAAGATATGTAAGGCTCTTCAAAAGGCTTCCAAGTTCAAATAGCAAAAGGTCCTTTTGATTGCACTCGCAAAGGTCTCTCATTTGGTCGTTTCCTACCCGTAGACGTACTAGGCTGATTATCACTCATCACGAATGTTTTTTATTATAAATATTATTTTACTCAAAAATACGTTATAATTTTATAATATATACGTTCAAAAGTAACTACAAACAAAAAGAATGTCTTAGTTAATTTAGACAAGAGATATAGTGGTACTAAAAATCACTGGCTTTGTAGGTAAGTAGATTACATGTAACTTGAGATAAACATTAATTAATTTAAGTTACTTACTCAAAACTACTCGTATTATGAAGTTTAACAAAATTTACTGTAGTAGTTATGACTATATTACTTAAAGCTGACCTAGTTTTCAGTTATGGGTTTGGGGTTTTAATTAGTCTATGTGTTAGTAGTTATTACAGTGACAACTAATACAGAGCGCGCTGCAGTAAACATCGTTTATGCAAATCCATGTGGCCATTTTTGTGTCGGGGCTTTTTAAATCTTTTATTTAAGTTCTTGTTTCTCTTACAGCGTATGATACAACCTTCTATGATTAGGCACAAAAATAAAGAGGTAGTAAGAAATACAGTAATTAACCGTACTTTAAACGTTTTTAATAATCTGTAGGACCTCCTAAAGCATTAGCAACAGCTCGACAACGGCGTGGCATACTTAGTATGAGATTGTCAATCATCGTCTGTGGAATATGGCTCGATTACGAGCATCACCTATATATTTTATATATAATATATATACATATTATATATATAATATTAGCAATGTATATACTATATATATACATACATATAATAATATATAATAAGATGATACTGATACATAATATATGGTATGGTATATCAGTGTTATATCATATTATTATAGAAAATTACGAATGTAAATGGAAATATATAAAAGGAAGAAGGTAGTGAATCGATAGCTTCGACTTCTACACAATAAACGTCCGAGATACCGTTGGAAAATGCTCTAGATGCACTGGATTCTGTGTGTTTTTCTTATCTTTAACATGCTACGTTCCATTGCTCGTTGGCATGTTATTATTTTATTTTTTACCTTACAGGTGAATTTCCACGTCTGGCAAGCATATGTGAGACATGGTAAAATGCACGAGTCCATCATTTTCTTTTTCACTTCTATTGGCATAAATAATGGCCTCCTCAGATTTAAAATAAATAAATAACATCATGGCAGTTTAAAACTTTATTCAATGTCATTGTAATATAACCTGTTATTTTTATTCACTTCTATTTTCTAAATGCGATACTAGATACAAATATAAAACAATTATAATTTAGTCCATACACTGGTCTGGAAGAGATCGCAGACTGCGATAAGACCGCCCATTGTATCTAACATGCATGTATCCTATGTTTGGTGTACAATGAAGAGTGTTTATCTGATCTAATCAATCAAGTAACCTCTTGCAGTAGGTACTGTAAAAAGTATATATTTATCAGGCTGTATAGATAGTACTGGACATAGGCCTCATCCTGGGTAGTGAAATAGGCGGTCGTTACGGGAAGTTGGAGTCCTAAAAGTCCAAAAACTGGTCTAACTGCAAAACATCGACAGAGGAGGGGTGTGGAGGTCACATAGTAGAACTCTCCTACATCATGCAGACTCGAGTGATGAGACAGAGGATGTTTTTCGTTCATCAGAGACTGCGTCTCCAGACTGTTCATACGGTAGTGATGGTAGTAAGTCTGGGGATGAAGATGACAAAAGGAAAATCTTTAAAAGACCACCAGGAAGACCAAAGGGAAGCGGTCGGAAGACTTTCAAGCGTCCCAGGAGTGTTTCGACCTGTGGTTGCTCGAGTTCTGCCTGTACCACGTCTCCTCCTGTAAGAACCTGTCTCTACAAACCTTCTGTATATTCTAGAAACCGTAGACTGGTTTAAATTTAAATTTCTACCAATCGTTCGTTGATCCAAGCCCTCCCGCACCAATGCTACAATTTGTGAATAAACGGGATATTTACCATGTTTCACTATTTTGAGCTTCCGATATTTCGGCGCTGTTGCAAGCACCATGATCACGGAGGAACTGGAGTAGTGGCGGCCGCCACAATAGTGAAACATGGTAAATATCCCGTTTATTCTGATACTGAAACCTTCATAGATGTTCAAATGACGTCATCATTTACAAAACAATGACGAAACAATAACCATTCGGATCCTTATTCGACTTGATCAATCGTAACGTAACCATTATATGCTCGTTACTTAAGTGAAAAACTATTTCAATTTAATTTTTTTATATCACTTCGGTGGCAGACAAGCACAAGGTCCACCTGATGGGAAGTGGTTACCGTGGCCTATGGACTTGTGCAACACCAGGGGCGTCACACTCGCGCTGCCGACCCTGAAGAAACCTCCTAATGCCCCTTTTGAAGAACCCCATATTGTAGGCGCATGGGAAGACCGCAGCAGTGAGTTCATTCTACAGCTTGAGTGTGCGTGGGATGAAGTTTCTTTCATACCGCACCGTGCGTACCGTCTCAGGTTGCAATGTGTGGGGATGAATTCCCTACCTACGGCGAGCGGTGCGATGATAGAATGTTGCTGTGGGCATCAAACAATTCATCTGAACACAAACCGTTGTATAGGCGGGGATCAGCCATTACTGCTAATGACTTCGCTACGGTGCATGCTCGCGACAGGGTTGGCACTTGGATAGTCTTCAAATTTTTAGTTACAAGAATTTACAAGAAATAGCTTCTTCAATCAAGATTGTCCTGCTGTTTACTTTTAACTAAACATCACATTCATATTGATCACATTGTGCATAAAATGATACTAATTGAACTTTTACTTTTGTCACTGTACCGTCTTAAAGTTGTCGACGATTTGCATGTTATTGTTAACCTTTAAAATTTGTTAGCTTGTTGTTTAAATTGATCTATGTTATAAATTATTTGTGTAGTTACCCGATACATGTTGGGTGCTTCTCTTATTTAGTGCCTACTGAATTTGTTCTTGTGAAGAATGAAGATTTTAATTATTATAAAGTCATAAAAATTAATATACAAGAAAATTAGAAAAATTTTAACAGAATTTAAATAGAAAATTACAATTAGATTGGCTATATTCACAAAAATGTATTCAATGAATAACTTTTACAATGTCTTTGTTAGTACTCCTAGAGCTAGGTGTTGTCAATCACCATTCATCTTGCACAGTTTCAGAGGCGGCCTTTATTTCTACTAGGCTATTGTGACATATTGCTGTACCGTGTATATTTTTTAAGTAAAATAAAATGTTTTCTTTCTTTCCTTCTTTCAGGTTGGCTGTGATCTTGTCTGTATCAAAAAAAAAAGAAGAATTGAAGAAGAGAAATGCTAGTAGCTCAGTAGGTACAAACTTATCTAGTGAAAGTATGGCTAGGATTTTGTAACAGGTTACATTAATTAAAATGGTTATACGCAATACAATTTCATTTTCAAACTATCTAATAAAGTCATATTGAATCAAAAAATTAGATACTAAATTTAAAAATCATTCGTTCCGTGATTAGTGTCAGAATTTTGATTATTTCCGTGAAGCCTGACCGTGCTACCAACCCTGTAAGAACAGATGAGTTTCTGTGCCATCGGTACCGAAGATAAAACAGGACAAGCCTTTGGCCTTCCCACTGACAGTACAAACTCTCCAGTGAGCTCTGGCTACCCTAATCACCGCCGGGAACACAAATCAAAGTTGTTAAAGGAGACCGTTTGCATTCCACGTCATAATTTTTAGTACGTTTTTCATTTTTGAATGTATTGAAAAGGTAATTGTTTGTTCTCAATGTTTCTTAACCTTTGGTCAAAGGAAGTCAACATGCTTAAAATTCTACTAATATTTTCGTCTGTAGTAGTGTTATCAGAATTCGGGGACACCGTTGGCTGTGACAGTGACTGCGTTGCTTTTGTCATTTGCGCAAAAGACACGCTATAATATTTATTAAATTGTTGTCTATAAGGGATAAGAGGTTAGAATACTTATTAGAGCAGCCGACTGCTTTCAACCATATGCAGTTATTGTTGCTGAGCTATAAGCAAGATGGAGGGTACTTGGACAGACTAATATGCTGGGCCGTCTTCGCCTTGTGCAAACGAAGCCTGCTATTGTCCCGCCTGTTTCGCGGAACCGCTGCTTCCAAGGTCGGAAACAGATGAGGATTACATTTCACAAACATTGCTCCTTCAAAAATATACATGCTTGGTAGTGTTAAGATTTTATATTCCTGAAAATAACCATAAGCGATCATTCAGTTGAATTGAAATACAGGATGCATTATTCACCCAGTATTCTTGGGCAAAGAGGATTTGTTGACCGCCCAAAGAACAGGTGTCAGAAGCCATGACCAAGACTTGTTGAAACTAATGGGTAACAGCGGCCAGCCCATCTTTCAACTGACCGTTATAGCAGTCTACCAGTCAATGCTATTTCAGATAACAGTTATTTATCTATATAAGATCTGTTGTGACGATTGGAGTTAGCATCAATTTTTTCGCCATTGGAGTTAAATTGCTACGATTTCCGCTTTCCGGCCTAGACTTCTGTAGCTTGGTCTAGTCTGCACATGGGATAGACAGGAAGAGTTCACTATTAACAAGTAGCTGTATAAATATATACCTGGGATGCTAGCAGTTTGTCACACAGATCATCATCAAGAGATGCATCTTCTCCAAGAGCCGACAGTGTTCAGTGCAAAAAAGGATAGACTTATGTATTCGTGAAAATGGACATCATTTTGAGCAATTTATTTCATAATATCGATATAAATTCTTTAAAGGTAACGACAGTGGACTCTTCATCATCAGACGATTCCTCCGGTGAGTCCGGCAGTGACTCTGAAGAAAGTGACGATGTAAGTTTTAATTTTTAAAATCCTTGAAGTTTTTTAAAACATGTAACTTAAACAAATAACGTAATTAACCAATATTTACAATAATATAAAATTAATAATAAAAAAGTTAAAATAATAAGTAAAAATAATATAAAAGTTTTCAAGCTTTGAAATATTCCTTCCCATTGATGTCGACTGGTAACATGCCCAAAAGGCTGGCGGTATTACCCCGTTGGATGACAATGCCAATCAGTTGTGCGAAAAAGAAGCCAGCCTTTTGGTCACGCGAAGTATCAACAAGTCGTTTTGCTATTTCTTTTTTGACGATTTAAAAAAAAAAACTAACTTTAATAATTCTTACAGCGCACCGAAGATGTGGTATATAGTATATTTACCGGCACATATCTTGACCACAAACGTACCACAAAATATACTCTTTACACGAATCCGCATGTCTTACGGTAAGGCGCCAGACAGACAGAAATTCCAGACGTGGTTGAGCACCCCCTAAAAGCCTCTCTGGTTACGCCCATGTGATACAATATAGAATGTATGTGTGGATCTTGGTATTTTATACGTAATATGTTTTTATTTACTATTTTATTTATGGTATAGGCAGAAGTGTGTTGAAAATCTACAATCTACAAGAAAAAGTAATATTTTAAGAAGGAAACACGTGAGCTGGTAGCCTAATATTAGTAGGCTACATTTCTTATATTTGTAATATATTTTTTGCTACAAGTTGTATAATAGTCCTTTTAATTTTATTTTAATTGTTTAATAATATAATTAAATAGTATAATATTACTGATACCAATGAATTTGGGTTATGGCCAAAAGCCAAGATAACCGACTTCAAAGCAGGCTAAAATTATACAATTTTAAACTGGATTATAATCCAAAGTGAAACCTTAAATCTTTGTTTTAGATTTATGACTAGCCATGCCGTGGACGTCGTTAGTGTGAGAATACTATGTCTTTTAATACTTCCCTTTACAAGTTCGCGTCAGCAATCCGAAGTTTTATGAAGAAATGTCCAGTTGGTGCGAACTGTAAGTTTTATATTAAGGTATGAAATGATATGGATTTTAACGACTACTATAAATTTATTATTTGGATCCAAATGGATATACGTATGAAATGTAATAACTCCACATAAGTATAAGTAACGTCGATATAACGTGTACTGTTCCTAAAAAGACTAAATCCTTTGAATAAAAACAACGTCTTATCAACAATTTGACAAATTCGCAAAACGATATTTTAAATCGGCACCCACGTGGTGCGTAGGCGGGCTAGCACGGCCCACCTGATGGACAGTGGTTACCGTGGATTCGCGCTGCCGACTCTGTAATCACAGAGTTTCTGTGCCGTCAGTGAAGAAGACAAAGCAGAACATGCCTTTAGTCTTCTTACTGACAGCACGAATTCTCCAGTGAGCTCTGGCTACCCTACTCACCGCCGGGTACACTCTGCCGGGAACCACGCGGCTATCCGTATTTTTGTTCAATAATTAGTCACATTGTACTTGTTTTACTTGTGTTTACTGATTGCGTACATTACCTATAAATACAAATAAGTACATACTGTTGCTTAAAATCGTTTGATGGTTTACGCTAAATTTGCCAATGAGATATCGTATCGGATTCATGGCTTGTAAAACTCGATGAAAGGGATACCGGGTTCTATTGCCGACTGAAAAATGATATCCATACATTCGTTTCAATGTTCGGTGATAAAAATGAGGTTTCAGTTTTTGTTCGAACTAACTGTTATTTTTTTATATTACCTATACATAGTGGATTTTTCTAATTCTGCCTGGAGGGAAAGTAAGTACTTACTCTAAATACTGGAGGCATGGAATTTTATTCAAAAGAAACTATCTATATTTTTGAAATAAACAAAATCTGAATATGGCGGCGCGGCGATGTCATTTTTAGTTCTGAGTTTTACCGCGGGACTTATTTACTGGCGCGGTGTGTATGTTTGTGGTAGCTCAAACTGACCGTACAACTCCCGTACAACTCCAGTTAATATATAAATATATGTGTGATTTATTTCCATCCTAGTATTCGGTGAAACCACTCGGCGTCATTCGTCCCACACTGTGTTTCTGCCCATAGGCCACAGTAATCACTTCCCATCAGGTGGACCGTGAGCTTGTCTGCCACCTAAGTGGTATAAAAAAACTGATAGAAGACTGATCGAATGCCTATGATGTAGGGTTGCCTATGAGTTGTATCCAGTTGTATTCTTATATAACATTTCTCGAACAAACCAACCCTGGCTGGGTTCACACCGACCGTCGAGTACGAGCCCCAGATATTTCATCTAGGGCTTAATGCCAATGAGAGTGCCTCCCACTGTATGACTGGAATCAGGTGGTGGCTTGCGCCGAGGTCCATGAAAGAACACGGATTTATACAAACAGCACTGGTGCTTAAAAACAATCATTCAAGAATAGGATATATTATCATACTTCTCAACATTTTACCATAACATTTAACCGGAGTAAGATTTTTGCAGTCTAGAGGTTGAGAATGTATGAATTCCAACTCGCATTTCTGACAAAAAAGTCTTGACAGACAGACTTACCCCCTTCCCCGGATCGAGGACTTGTTCGCAATATTAGGAGGGAGGGAACATTATACAAAGCTCGACTTATCTAATGCCTTTCAGCAATGTGTTTTGTCAGAGGAATCACGGCCCTTAACGGCGATTACCACTCACGTAGGGACATTTTTATATAAGCGTGTGTCGTACGGGATAAAGTAAGAAAAAATTCAACAAATGAATTTAGGACACCCCCATTTTTTTATAAATCAATATAAATAGGAGTGGTTGAAAGCTATAAAGACACAATCACGAATATAATCAACCTTCTAGTCAGCCCGGTACATATGGTGATTTCTTTCTATAATTCCCAACAGCAAGGGTGGCACCAATTTATATTTAAGTATTCGATTAGCATGTCAATTATTTTACTGGTGGTAGAGATTTGACGGCACAAATTTGTCACAAATTTCGACCGGGTTGGTACCACCGTGCAATATTGCGAAAAACCCTTCATAGTAATTCAATTTCGGTTAGAGTAAGTAGATTGTAGTTATATTGTAATTTTATTAGTATACCTATTAGCCATATTGTACAGCACATACATGAATCAAACTTAGAACTAACGCTGTTGAATAGTTAACATGTTTATGAATAGTTGCTGATTAGAACTAGATATAGAAATTACGTTTTGTTTTTAACACGTTAATGTTTTTGAAGGTTCTCAGGAATGCTGACAGTTCCATCATCAGGCGAGTAGGATTTGCATCATTTTGTCCTATACCCAGAATTAAATAGTTTTCTTCTGTATCTATCACATTTCCATTTTCGCAGGACTTAAGTATTTCATCCGTTAGTGCAAAAGGTTTTATCATAGCAAATACTTTGCTGTTCCATTGACATTCTTATTCCTTTTATGTGATAACTAGTTAAGACGTATGAAGGTGTTCGGCTTAAACAAAAAGTTATAGTAATCACACCACGAGAAAATATTAGAAGTAAGAATTGTATTGTCACAAAGTTAAAATTAGCATTTTTACCGTCTTCATCAATTACAATCTTTTTATTAGTTAATGACAATTGGGTTTTGTTACAGACGATGATTTAACTACCATTAATATGTACTATTTAATGTCACGAATATTTACAAGAAAAACGTGCTTCAGTGCATTATTGATTCTTATTACATAATCTGGCAATTTTATACAGTCCGGAGGATGGCGCATCAGCATTCTGAAGATATTGTTGTATAACACTCGCAGTGCATCGGTTGCCCGGCGGGTATGTTTCATCCAGAGACCGTCCGAGTAAAAGGACTGGCAGTATGCCTTAAACAGTGTATTTTGATTTTACACACAGTCGCCAATGCATGTTATAAACGTCAAATACCATGCATTTGTCACTATATTCTACAATACGCTGGCCAACAAATTTCCACTTCTCTAGGGGTAGAGCGTGGATATGTTACACAGTAAATGTTTCGACAAAAATCTGAGCAGTGCTTAACAAGATAATTGTGTTATTCTTGTACGTTTCTTATATTATATTTAGCTATAAAGCGGAACAGCCACACTTTCAAGCCCACAACCACCGTTTTTCATCGCGGAAGCAGAAGAGCGCGCGCGGGTATATATATCCTGCATATATTACGTTATTGTGTATCGGTTACGGACTGTTTGGTATTTATATTAGCTGTATTTAGATGTGAATATGTTTTGATAAGTTTCAATTGTAACTAATTAAATAATGTTTCTAGGTATATAATATGTATACATAAATATAGTCACGTCCGTCTTTTATTATGTTTATTATCTTATAGATTCAATTTTTCCTATTTTTCAATAAATTCAAAATTTCATTAAACTACTGAATAGTTATACGTTATACCTTCTTAATTTATGAAGATTCTTAAAGAGTGAAAAGAATAACAATATACTGTAATTGAATTTTCTGTAACATAGGTCTTACAATAATAGCTACTGTGAAAGGAATTCATAATTACTAACGACGACGCGACGTTGTATATTTCGGTAAAGCCTAACTAGTTTTGTTCCCAAAGGTGCTGTTCATTAAGAATAGCGCTAATTAACACTCTTTTTGTGTTATAATGGTCAGTGCTATAGAGAAGATAGGATTGTCAGTCGGTAGTTAAGGGAAAAGAGGACGGGTGAAGTGATTTAAATAATGAGGTTTGTTTTAAAAAATGAAGCCTAGTGGTATGAGTAATGGACTGCTGAGACGAGGTCTCGGGTTCAAAGTCAAAGTCAAAGTTCGATCCTAAATTTTACCATGGCACACACCAATGACTTTTCGATGCTTTTCGAAGTTATGTGTGTATTTATCGCAGGTTTATAAGTGCCCGGATAATGGCAATAGGCTCGCCACCTATTGGACCACCGTTGGGACCTAAACATAAACTGGCGAAATGTGGATGGTAGCAGTGTGTTTGTGTTATGTTATGTTTTAAAAAGATCTTTATTATTACATAAAACTTACAATCACGTACAGAATCATGGACTGTATGCTCACTGAGTCGCCTTCTACGGTAACCACAGGAAGAGATGAAGTGACACTATTACTCTTATCCGGAACCAACGCGGTAATTTTTTATTTTTTACGGGAAGCGACATGGTATTAGTAGTAATTGTGGCTTACGTTGTGTTGTGAGCTCTGGCTACCCTACTCACCACCGGTATAATAACACAACACGAGATTATTGAGCATCCCACGCTCACTGGCTGACCCGGGGTGAGAGGCGTTGCCGCCTTCATTGCCCAGAGTGCATAGCATGGAGGTTCCGGAACACGTAATCGGATTGCGTTCCCGTTGCATCTTATATTCAGCAGACCCCCCTACTTCAGCTGACATACTTTGAACCTCTGTTGCGAATCCTAATAAAAATTATCTTGGTTCAAGGAATCCTATATTGAACTAATATAATTTTCTTTTTATTTATTTTACCGTCACTACTATCGAGGGATGTCAAGATATTCAAAATCTGGCAAACTTCTCTTAACTTTTACTTAAAAGCACATCATAGGAACAATGTCCTAACATATCCATTTTAGGTTTTTGTGCTTGCATTTTTATTCGTAACCGTGGCAACCATCTTAGCCTAGGTTAAAAAGTTTCACTCACCATCAAAACACGCGTATTTGATGTAGACTGCTCCCGGTGAGAAGCTCTTGGACGGCGGATAGTCTTCCATCAGAAGAAAGTTGCAATGGTTCCAATGCTTCATCTAGATAGATTATATATAATATATATATAGATAGATAGATAGACGGCTCGAGATATTTCTGTCTGCTTACAAGGAAATATTTTGCATTTTAAACAACTAACTTTTCTGAACGTTTTATTGTGCGCTTCTTTCAATTTGAAATAATAAAAGTGGAAGGAGGAAGTGTTCGCATTGAAATTTTTATCAAATTTGATGTTTGAAGAGGGCCGTCTCATAAGAGACGGTCCTGGGCCGGCCGGGGTGCGAGGTATATGTTTCAGATAATCTCCCCTCCGGCAACCTGCGGCCCACACAGTCGGCGTGCGTTTTAGTCGGTTCGAGTCCGACATAACCTCCTACACCGTCACCGCCACCATCTCATTTCCTACAAACTTGTTATCTGATCTGATCAAAAAATGTCTTTAAAAACTTTGTATAAAATAAAGATGCTGTTAAACTTGACTTCTCATGCGGTGTCGTACAAGACGATTAAGGGATAGGGCTGTTTAACATCAGACAGATATATACAGCCCAGACTCAGCCTCAGGTGCATGGTTTGAGTCAATAATAGTGCCCGGAATACGGCAGTAGGCTCAACATAAACTGGCGAAATATGGGTGCTAGCACCTCTGCCTACCCCTTCGGGGATATAAGCGTGAGTTTATGTTATGTTAAAATTAGTATGCAACAAAGCATTAAGCAGTCTTCTCATATTATATAATACGCAAGCAGAGATACTTAATATGAATCATTGCTTTTCCTACGGTAATGGATTTTTTTGTTATTTGTTTGGCTTCTTGCAGAGCATTTGCCACTGTTGATGATAGTGATGATGATGATCAATGAGATGAATGCTGTCTCAGTAAATTTGTGGGGACCGGCAATGTTCATTGTTATGCAGACGATAGCACTTTGCATGGGAGTTATCATGGACATCCTGCGGCCAAGCAGTCGGATATCGCGGAGAAAAGGCAGCTTCTTGTCACTGAGCTTGACGGGATCCTGAATCACATTTCTCAATGGGGCTCTGAGAACCTGGTTGAGTTCAATGCCAAGAAGACGCAGGCATGTGCGTTTACAGCAAAAGTATCTTCTTTCCTTCCCCTCCCCACTCTTCAGAGCACGCCACTGCCACTGCAGGACAATCTCAATATCCTAGGTATGGATGTTCGCTGCAACCTGAATAACAAAAACTACATCGAAAGTATCATCAAAACAGCCTCACGAAAACTCGGAGTCCTGAACAGAGTGAGACGGTTTTTCACGCCGGAGCAGCGGTGTCTTCTATACAAGACACAAATTCGCTCCTGTACTCCCTGTAAATAATTCAAATTTCGATGTAAGGTACATCTGGATCACTTTCCTACTGGGATTTCTGCTTAAAAGTTCTTGGCGTATCCTACCATTATTTATTTGGGTGTGTTCCTGATTCTGTTATATGAATTACAGAATCAGGAATACAGAACATAGAAAACAGGATTTTATTATATAAAAAAATTTATAAAGAGCTTTAGCTCTATTTTTATTCATTACGTTATAAAATTACTATGTGATGGATTTTTCCTTATTTTTTTGTTTATTTCTCTTACTCAAGTTCTCTAATGAAAAAGATATAAGTATTGAACTTCAAAATATGGATGAAAAATTACCGGGTTTGTTAACATTTATTATCAATGCTCCGCTCCCTTAAGTAGTAGCGTGATAACATATAGCCTAAAACCTTCCTCGATAAATGGACTACCCAACACTGAAAGAATCATTCAAATCGGACCAGTAGTTCCAGAGATTAGCGCGTTCAAACAAACAAACAAACTCTGCAGTTTCTCAGATTACGTTTCTGTAACTTTGTAACGGTGCGTCGTACGCGAAAACGGATTAGCGCAATCGACTCAGCATGGCCGCAAACCCCCGAATAGACACCAAACTTTTTTTTTTTTTTTTTTTTTTTTTTTTAGCCGTGACGTCCGGCATAGACATGTTTACAGGCAGGATATATACGGAAAATAAATACGTGGAGCGCACTATAAGTTTCCGGAATGAATATGAAAAAATACTATTAAAGGTACAAAATTAATTTATTGTTTTTCAAAATAATCTCCCTTGGCGTCTATGCACTTTTTCATTCGATCAAACCAGTTTTACCCCTTTAACGCTTCTAAAATGTGCATAGTAAATCAGGAAACGATACATGACTATTGCACGAGGTTTCATCACTAGTTATTAGACATTGGATATATTTATTAATTGCAAGCTATCACACATGGTCTTTTTACTCTTATCCAACCATGGCGCGATTTAATTGTACCTGTTACCGTTTGCAATTTATGTGCGGCCCAAGGTCCAATGGATGAGGTAATTGCAACCATGCCCCATATTCCCAGATGTGAATTGTGGCAAAAAAATATTTCTATCTTTTCTTTAGATCCTAACATTACTTCTCCCTAGATTAAATATCGGGATGCTTAAATTACAGTTTGAATATAACCTGAAAGTTTAATGTCTTGATTATCATAGTATAAAAGAACAATGTCTTACCTCCAAGTTTGGTTAGATAAAATGTAGTTTTTGCGGAGGACTGCCACCGGTATAATTTAACGTACTAGTTGTTTAAATTGTACTATAGGTATTTAAATTGTACCAGACAGTAAAATATTTTATATATAAAGCTTATTTGAAAAAAAAAACTGTTAAAATATCAATTTCTTTAAATAATAATTCGTTGAGTGGTTCCCGGCGGAGTAGAATATGGACCACCACATCTCTTCCCATGCGGTGTCGTACAAGGCGACTAAGGGATAGGGCTGTTTAACATAAGACAGATACTAGTATATACAGTCCATACTCAGCCTCAGAGGCAGTGGGCTGATTGATTGATTGACCCCCTTAGCTAAGTGCTCACTCAAAAGATAGATAGTATAATGTATGAAATTAATGCGAAAAAAAATGTTCGATTACGAAAGCCATCCAACGCCCTAGCCATTAAACTACAACCGCACTTTCTAATACTGCATTTATTTTATTGAGTGCCTCTCGCTTCATTCACTCTCATTACATTCTTCATGCATGCTCGTCGGTTTAGAGTACTCCTGACCTGCTCCTTTTCTAAAACTTCCCCGATTTGGTCTTCCCCTTCCGACGGTACCATCCAGGTATATCTTGTTTACTAAAAATATTTCAGAAGGTTCCCATGGCACAGAACAGATAATACCACTCTTACACGACCTTGTTTTAATACTCAGTTGACTTCAGCTAGTTGTTCACCCTCAGAAAGAACGATCGCGCAGTCGTCCTGATCGTTGCGTTTGTTCTGGTCCCATCCGAGGTCTTTCGAATCTGGAGTCAGATTTTTTGCTCTTCCAATATAATTGCGACGCGGCTGAACGTCGACATTTTCCGTGAAGCTGCTATTATCTGACCACTCATCATACAGTAATCAGAGAGACTTTCTGCAGTGGGCATTCTCCAAAAAGGGTTTTCTTTCGTTTGCATCTTAGCGAGAACTTACGAAGCAGCTACTCTAACATATATTAATATCATTAACATCTTATTAATTACAAAAATACTGTCTGGACTAGACATCAATCAGACTAAGATATTAACATTTACCAAAATAATACGACCATATTGTGAGAACTCAAAGTTTGGAATAATCACAAATCTAGACCATGTGGTAATTAAATAACCGCATATTTTTGAAAACCATGAAGTGATCGTATTTAACAATTAGCAAAATAAGCGAATTTATAATTGTAGGCATACCTATCATTAACTAATAATTATATATGATGGTCAGGAAAAGAGAAATGGAAGGGAGGTAATTATTAATTTATCATGGGATTCCTTGATCATAGACCAAAATGTAATTACTCCATTCTATAGAATCCATGTAAGCCAATATGGCATTGCGATTTGTTAGCCATGCCATAAGTACCTGTGTACGTGACATTTGATATATGTAAGTGACATTCATAGCAATACACTATTTTTCATAAAGTTTAACCATTTGGTTACCAATATCACTTTCTCAATTCCATTTCTCTTTGGGCGTGTACCAATATAATTCTATATTGCGATCGAAAAGCGTGATCCGGTGTAGGGACCAATCGCGTTTGTTCGAACATCAATAATAACAATCATACTGAAAAGATCGCTATATATATTGACTTCTTATACGCGCCCTTTGACTGCAGTATATAGATACATACAGTCGTACATATTTTCAAAAGTATGTATTTATTGTGCCTATATTAATTATTTATCTCCAAAAATTCTTCTTGAATAATTAATTATATATCAATTATAAGGTTTATTAAATTAACCTGCATTTTTGACTTTTATATCCGTTGAGTGCTAAGACTAGCACTTCCGTGTCGCTTAATGACATTTTGTATTGTGGTCAAAATCTTCAAGGTAATTTATTTGACATAATTGTAAATTTTCGCTTATTCGCTGTTGCACTCTCTGCAGATATTCGACAAATGTTTTTGTGCCTTGAAGTGCGCAAATCCGATCGTAGGTTTCAACGATTTTTGTATAGATTTTAGTAAAATTTTGTTCGTTGAAGAGTCGAAAGTGTGACAATTAGTTGAGCTTGACCATGAGGGATAACCAACAGTTGGCTACAATAGGCCAATCTTGTAGGGTCGGTTTTAATACTCTAGTAAACTGTAAAGTCTAGTAATTTGGGCAGCGACGCAGTGATGTGTCACAAGGTAAAAACAAAAGACAGTCAGATGAAACAAACTGTTTTCTACAGCCAAAGAGTTATATTTTCAAATGTTGTAATAAATTTTTAAATATTGTTTATGTAAGTGGCCAGTTCCGGAAACTTTTAGTGTAACCTATGTATTAACGCATTCGAGAAATTGATATCGACTAACCATCGGATACCAGCTCATCTCCAAACTGATTTGGGTACTGAGTTCTATAATTCAGCATTTCAAAAGCTTATAAAGAACTATAACATTGATCACTACTCAACTTTTTCATCGAAAAAGGCTTCAATCGTAGAACGTGTTATAGATTAGGCAGATACAACAGACGTATATTTTTTTTTAGGATTAGACTACCTTTAAGTAGACATATTTACCTTTTCTATCGAAGTTCAAGGAGTTACGAACAACAAATTATAATTAAATCTAACAGTTTTCATATTCAAAATTATATACAACCAATTTACAGTAAAATAACTAAATTATATATTAATTCACAAATAGCGTCAACTAGCAATTAATACTTTGCAACGATATTAAGTACAAGTTGTAAAATAGATTATAATTTTATACTATTCGACAGCAATATTGCAGCAATTCTTTAAAATAAATATCTAATACTAGCTGTTGCTAGCGGCTCTGTACACGTGGATGTCGCTTATCGCGCAAAAACTCAAAATTTATACACACAGAAAAACCTAGAACATACATATAATCCACGCCATTATCCCCGGAGTGTTAGGCAGAGGTGAATTAACACCCACATTTCACCAATCATTAAATTCGGTCCCACCTAATTAGGGAATGAGCCCATTACCGTATACAACAGATTGTGTGGCGCGAGAGTAAACACGACGCTTTAGGTATATATCAGTTGAATACTATAACTTATGGCATCGCGTCGGCTCCGTACCTCGCCATGAGGTGTTTACGGCAACTGGCAATGGATTGCGCTGATAAACAAGCTTCTTCTTTAATCTTAAATTCGTTCTACGTTGACGATTTAATTTTTTCTCATAATAATAAAGACGAATTGTTATTATTATGTGAAAGCATTCGAAACACTTTAAAGTCTGGTTGTTTTCCATTACGCATTTACGCATTACGGTTGTTTTCTATTTACAAAGTCGTTATCACTTGATAAGACAGCGCAATGTAAAACACTCGGTCTGGGTTGGTGGGCCCCAATTGCTATACGAACATCTGTGGTATTCGTAACGGGTTGTAAAAGCCCTAAAAAGTTCTACAATCTGGTTTAACTATAGGTTGTGGAGATCAGACGGTATTTCATAGTTAGACTGCAAAGGTACTAAGTTCGTAAAAGTCTCAGAGGATTCACAAGGCAAAGCCTATGAGAAAAAATCTGAAAAAAAAAATGCCTCACGTCCAATCTTAGAACCTGAAGAGTATCGAAAGACCTTTGAATGGAAATATGACATGCCATTCACGACTTCAGGTAAGAGACAATATATTCAGGTCATATTTACCTGGAAGGTGTATATGCTCTTGCCGAACTGCTTCCTCTCCAGCGTGTAAGGGATGGTGGCGTCCATACAGCCCTGGCAGAGACCTATCATCTGTGACGCGATTCCAATGCGACCCTCGTTCAGGAAACCTGCCGCGTATTTGTACCTGCAAAGGAGAAGATCAATTATTTAAGGCACGTCAAATATGATTTCACCTCGTCTGTTAAGATAAAGTTAAAGTTTGAATTCTCAACTTCGAGAGGAAAGCATCCCGCCAGAGCTTTATTCATGAATCACCAGGTGTACCTGGCGCGCACGAATTATTTTGAAATGATCTAAGCTTGGTGAATTTGAGCTCGCCCACTATCTCAGTACATCATGCTATCCTCAAAACACACCCAAGAAACGTGTACTGTACGTATACAGCACATTTTGAACACGTTTTTGGTTCAAGATATATGTACCAAAACGCACGCCGCCTGTGGGTCATTTTGGTTGCCGAAGGTGAGGTTGACAGGCATATCCCTCGCACCCCGGCCGACCCAGGGCCATCTCTCACGATCTGGCCCTCGTCTCGGGTGTGGGGACTAAAGAGTCCCCAACTCGACCCCGGAAACGGGGAGGCGCAGCCGTTATATTTATTTTTAAAGATAGGTATTGCTACTTTATGTAACTTTGCAAATTAGGCCAGCATGTCCATCTGCTAACCCATTGTGGTCCACTATACAGTCCACTACACTGTCCTCTCCAAGATTCATCATTCTTCCTATTTGTTACTAATACCACAGACTTTTTGTTGAAAAATGTTGAAAGTAATCTTTTTCTTACTAATACTTGAGTTAATCAAGACATTACCCTTTAATTTTTTTTTGACGTGCGCAAAATCCCCACGGATACCTCTCCACCGGAGCCGGTGAGAGAGGTTATGTCGGACTCGGACCGACTAAAACGCACGCCGCCTGTGGGTCGTTTTGGTTGCCGAAGGTGAGGTTGATAGGCATATCCCTCGCATCCCGGCCAACCCAGGGCCATCTCTCACGATCTGGCCCTCTTCTCGGGTGTGGGGACTACAGAGTCCCCAACTCGTCCCCGGAAACTCCCCCATGATGGGTCTTACCGCCGCTACTACGGCGCGCCCTAAGACATTACACTCGGAAAAACTCAGATGTAACAATGGAGGATTTCGATACAATTTACATACAATAAATAAAAAGCAAACTTCTCTATGGAGGTGTGTGCATCGAGGCGTGTGTTCATCAACCATTACGTTGGATGCAAAGAAAATTAGAGTGATACGCGAGAATTATCATGTAGTACAGGTAAATTGACGCTAGACAATAAACATAAGAGTTTAAGTTTTACGTTTGTAACTCCAGCTTGTTGAGTCCGCCTCAGCTATTGACATTGAAGATTCTTCAATTGCAACATCGTGTGTGCTTTCACATTAATAATTATGGTATCAGGTAAAATCATACCACATACTCAGGTCTGTTACTTCTTGAAACGGTGCAAAAATCAAACTTCTAAGTCAACGCAATCAAAATATATTAGTTTATGTAGCATAAGTGCGTCCCTGAATACAATTTTGTGCGTATTGAATGAAATTTTAATGCATTAAGAATGCTCACTATTCAAAGTGATAAAGAAATGTTAGGTTGGTTAGAATCGATGGTCTTTTCCATCTTAGGCACACAGTTTTTTAAAACTGTTCTTTATTTATTAATTCTTTTCTACCTTACTTTCTACATAATTGTATGACTATCTACTTGATCTCCGAAACGAAAAATATTTCATATGCTTGTACTACTCCCCTGTTATTGCACACGTCCATAGGCCACGGTAACCACTTTCCATCAGGTAGGCCGTATGCTTGTCTGTCACCTAAGTGGTATAAAAAAAACATCAGTGTCACAATAAACGGGATATTTACCATATTTCATTGTTTTGAGTTTTCAATATTTCGGCGCTGTTGCAAGCACCATGATCACGGAGGAACTGGAGTAGTGGCGGTGAACAGAGAAAAAGTTCCTCCATGATCATGGTGCTTGCAACAGCGCCGAAATATCGGAAACTCAAAACAATGAAACATGGTAAATATCCCGTTTATTCTCCATCTCTTTCCATGCAGTGTCGTACAAGGCGACTAAGGGATAGGGCTGTATACTCGCAGGTAGTGTGGAACCTCATAGCCATAGGAGGGACTTTGCCTCGCTCTGTGTATTCTCTTGACGAGCCGTGTGCTGCTCGCAATTGTAATACTTAGAATATTTAACATGATTTTTGCTGCAGCTATTTGATTAGGGGCTAATTGATTAAATACATTTTCTAATAAAAAATTTACTTACCGAAATGAATAGTAGGTATTTTTACTTGATATCTCCCTTTCCGGCACCCGGCGGCGTCCACTGAATGTAGTGAGATTTTTAATGTTTTCAATGCGTATGTAAGATGTTTTAATCAGTATCATATCAGTAGTCGACGTCAAATTTCATTTAAACGTTAAATGGTGATATTCAAATTAAATATTTCTAGAGTACTTATCTCAACCCAAATCAGGTGTGAGTTCCTACGCTTTTATAATTTATACCAGTAGTACTTAAGTGGTATGTGGAATTAACTTTCTATAACTATCGTATGGCGGGATAGTCTAGTCACTATTTTTGAATACAGATTTATTTCAGTAGGCTACCGCTCATTCCAAAAAAAATTAATCATCCGCATGGCGGCCTCTGCCGGGAACCACGCGGCGACATACATACATACCTTTAAATTAGCTGCAACATGGAATACAGTGATTCAAAACATGCAACCTCGCTTTTCTGCGCAGTCGGATAGACACCGAACAGTTTGCTTACAGAATAGGCACACTGTGAGTGTGGAATGTAAGTGTCCTAAAAATAATCCTTATAGAAGAACTATAAGGTAAGTTTTCAATCATACAATTATACTATAAGTCATTACATTTCCTCCTAAGTAACTTCGTATTGTGTATGTGGGAGTGTAATGTACGTGTGTAGTGTATATATACGTTATGTGAGTGTTGTCAAAAATATTTAAGTACCTATCTATAAACTTTTAAATTGAAATAAATAAGAATGTGGTTTATTATGGTTAACAGATGTATAAATAGTTTCAAAATCCTCAAAAAAGAAAGTTGTATCTTCTTCACCTTAGCGTTAATCCCTGTCTCACGTTACGCAGATTCATACGCTAGCTCTATGCGTTCCATCAATGTAATTATTTAAGTCTAAGGGCTGCTGATACTACTACTATAACTCTATGAATAATCTGGTCATATCTATTTCTTACAAATAAAAACGAATCGCGAACGGTCGCGATTTATAAATAGTCTGTAATTATTAGATGGTAGACTCGCAGTAAAGGTTCTGCGTACCTATCTCCACCTATCTCACATGCGGAATGGGGTCACTCAGATATCAGGCGAGACAACATAAACTAGGTCCCAGGATGAAATTCAATTCAATTCATTTATTTATTTGCTTGTAATGTGGTACAGCAAAAGATGGAAATAAAAAATATAGGTCATAAAGATCGGTAATAAAAAATAAAATTGAGATAAATATGCCGTGTTTGGTATCAACGGGCTTCATTAGCAAATTCCAAATATGTATAAATTATATCTGTTGTATTTAGGTAAACACACAGGTATTATTCATAATTATACAACGCTTCGGGAATTTTCTCGATTACATCATGGAACTTATTATTTTTGCCGACATTTTGGATGCGTTTTCAATTTATTTTGTTCACGCGTTATATTCATATTGCGATCTTACAACTTGTTCATTGAAATTATATATATTGAATGGCAATTATTATCTACATTAAATGTACAACGTAACTAACGTATTTAATTGGATAACGAGTAGCTTCAAAAAGACACATAATTTTTTTTGAAATTTGTGACCCCGGAAACGGGGAGGCACGCCAGGCGCGCCACCGCCGCGGCCTGCTTCTGCCAGGGTGACAGGCGGCTCCACCTGTCACCCCCAGGCCGGCGCTCATGGGGGGCGGAGGTCGTTCATCGACCTCCGACGCCCGAGTTGAAATCAAATTTAAAGCTGTCACATAGTTCCCCCGGTGTCTAATGTAACTTCAGTATACAGCGTGTGTCATCGTGATTGTATCTCTTGTCAGGTGTATCCGACGTCGATTGCCGGAGGAGGTATCGAGAAATGCATCAATATTCACACACAGACTAGCGCTGTGGTCGACGCTGTGTGCTTACAGAATTGCACAGTATATCGATCTTGATCAGCCAAAGTACTCAAAAATATTTTCTGATGCTATCTGTAACAACGTACCAATACTGATATAAACAAGTTTATGGTGGGTATAATCAGTTACTTGTAATTTAATTGAACGAATAGAATTGAAAGATTTGAGTGAGACTTGTGTATTGTAATCAAAACCAAATGTCTGTTCCGTCCACTAGTATATAATCAAGTTTATGGTTCCGTCAACCTGTCGAAAGTTTTGAGACGTTCGTTTATCGCGGTGGGTTTTAATGATTAGCCAGTACAAGGCGACTAAGGTATGTTGAACATCAGACAAATATATACAGCCCCGACGCCTCAGATGTATGGCTTGAGTCGAATATAGTGCCCGCAAGACGGCAATAGGCTTACTCCCTATTACGTGGGACCGAATTCAATGATCGGCGAAATGTGGAACTTGCCATGTCAGAGTCTATGTTTGGTCTATATATATGTATAATAATCTATGGTAAGGGTGTGAAAAGCTCAAAAGATGATGAGCATTCATAAACAAATAAAAGGATATTTTCTGAAACTATATTTATTATTATTAATTATAAGTTTATAACATGACTTAATCGTTACAAAACAGTTTAAACATTTAGATAAATCTACACGCCTTCGCTTACCGTTTATCTGTAACGTTCATCTTGTTTTTTTTTCTTTTCATGACCTATGCGAGAGGTGGGGGGGAGGACATAAAGAGAGTTTCTGTGCTCCCAGTGCAGAAGACAAAGCTAGGCTTCGTACCAACATAGACAAGCTGGGGTTGTGTGACTGGCTGGCGTGGCGGGCAACATAGTTTTTCTACAGATAGGTAGGAAAACATATTCTATGTGAATATCAGCAGGAATTATATATAAAACTCATAGTTACCACTCTCAGATAGTTACCTTAACTGATTTAACTAGAAGTTACAATCATCTCATGTGAGAAAATTGTCGGCCATTGGAAATGCAGATTTGCCGTCAAATCTATTTCAGCTAAAAGCTAATTGCTATGAATAATAATAACATAATATTATGCTAATGATAGGACATAAACTATATATAGACAGAGAACTGCATGAAGGCACAACTGCCATGGTATTAATTATTATGGTTCGACACCTAATCTTTATTGTGCGTATTATTATTATTACTATTATTTATTTATTTTTTCACTATATAGTTAATTTTTACTTGATTATGTGAAGGTCAGGGTCTAAATCAATGTCACCATCAGCGTGTTGGTATATTTCTTGATTAACGAACGAAAATACGACACAGGCTCTCTTTTCGAGTTTTAGTTTAGATATGACAGAATTCACCGAAATAAATTATTAAGGTCATTAGATATAATTTATTAGGCAAAACAGAACGAACAACTGTTGCATCTTCTACTTATATGCAATATAATAAAATACTATAAAACAACATCGTAAATACTGCCTAAAACTGTTAAAAACAGTATTTTATCTTTGTTTTTATACTGATTTCGCTGAAATGTAATGCAATTATAAACATTTTATTGCAGTGATGTAATTTAATGCAGTGCAATCTATACTATAATATATATAATAAGTATAATATTATAAAGAGATAAGATTTGTATTTTTGTATGTAACGAATAAACTCAAAAAGTACTGGACCGGCATACGACCACGGCTATCCTTGATATTTTTCGTGTTTAACCAGCGGAAGACCAAGACACTTCTAATGATACCTCATTTGTCCAGTTCTAATAAGAAGTCCAGGAGCTATGAGGGAGTAGATGAACCTACATACATACAAACACACTTACATACATCACTGACAGCACAAATTCTCCAGTGAGCTCTGGCTACCCTACTCACCGCTGGGAACACAACACGAAGTTATTATAACCGCGGTATTCTGTAAGGCGGAGGTACTACCCCAGTCGGACTGCTCAATCGGGCGGAAATACCGCCGTGTCCTACCTCCTGTACAAGTTAGTTTGGATAGTAATTGTGATAAATTTGTTGTCATACTTTCACCAAGATACTGTTGTATAGTTTCTGCTGCTTCAGTGGTAATTCTTAGGCCTTTATCATAAACACCTTGCAAAAGTTTTTCGCACAAATTGAAGATATACAGACAATTGTGTTTTTGTAAAAACACAAAAAAACTATTTAAGAAGTTTAGTGATAGAGAATAAACGACTTCATAAACTAAAAACTATAAAATAACATAATAAAGATAAGAAAAAGATTACTGAATTTACAGATGCAGTTCGGGCGCGAGCGAAGCGAGCGCATGTTCACCGCGGGCCCCTAACAAAACTTCAGAAACTTACCAAACTGATTCCATTTAAAGGAAATTAAAATATATTTTCAATTAAATCATTGTTTTTAATTTTTTTCTCTACGTTATTAAACACAACTTCAAGTAGGTTAGGCGGGGACTCTGTAGTCCCCACACCCGAGAAGAGGGCCAGATCGTGAGAGATGGCCCTGGGTCGGCCGGGGTGCGAGGTATATGCCTGTCAACCTCACCTTTGGCAACCAAAGCGACCCACAGGTGGCGTGCGTTTTAGTGACGCTGTTAAACAACTAATACAAGCAATTACGTTTAGCTGGAAGGGTTAGAGGGAATATTAGTAATTTCGGTTCTAATATTCTTTAAAAAAAAAGAAGTAGATATGTGAAAATTATGGATAACATGTAAATACCAAATCATATAAAAGGGCCAAAAATTTTGATACAGAAAGACAAAATTTGGTACAGTTTTGTGGCATAACAAATGGCGGCCTTATTGCACAAGGCAATCTCTACCAGGCAACCATGGGATGGAGTGAGTTAGATAAATAGATAGATATATTGGGCAGCTTCCGGTGTACATATATTATTTATTTTATATTATTATTTATACTCTGATATCAACAATATTGAAGAACATCATAATGTCTACAAAAAACTCCGCGGTAGCATATGTCCAACTATTGAATTCTTAAGGATCTATGATTATTTGCAAGTACACCCAATGTTACGTCATTAGAATCTGCATTTAAAATAATGTTTTTTGCACAAAATTAAATAAGCATGACGCCAGGCGCACTTTGCTGCCAAATCGGGGAAGTGCGCCTAGTATTAATATTTGACAGAAACGATCGGTGCTCAATTCTGAACGAAATGGTGTGAAAAAAAAGGATCCAAATAAGGTTAAAAGCAGGTAAAAGGCGGAGTTGTTTGCGCCGCCATTTATTGGCCGATTATGATTAAATATGGCATGAATATTTTGAGTTTGTACCCGGGGTACATTAAGTAGGCTGTATCGGCCGGGCATGATATTTGCGTCTCCGTCAGAAAAAACAAGGTGGGCTGCGCGGTCTCTAAATGGAGATGAACCGCTTTGAGGTTGGTGTGTAGGCCCCTGATGTTACACCCTGTTTCTGTGCCGTCAGTGTAGAAGACAAAGTAGGATAAGCCTTTAGTTTCCAACTGACAGCACGAATTCTCCAGCGAGCTCTGGCTATCCTACTTACCGCCAGGAATACAACACAAAGTTATTATGGCCGCAGTATTCTATAGGGTGGAGCTAACCCAAAACATACGTAGTGTCTTTAAAAACTTTGATACATTTACTACATTACAACATAGAATAAATACTAACCTAGACGTCATTGTCTTGACGGAATGTAAGCTATCTTTACCATATAGCATACCACTAATGCCGGGATATAACATGTACAGAACTCATTTGGGCGGAAATGAAAAACATTTTTCTGTCATTATTATAAGTAAGTCATGTGGGAACAGTAATGGTAGCCATTTCATGCCCTTTTAACTTATATCTGATCTCTCAGATAAAGACACTCTTGATGTGCTGTATCAATTATAGTTTAAATCGATATGATGCTACCGAGAAATACCAAACGTCATTAAAAGACTTCCCCAGTCGGACTGCTCAATCGGGCGGAAATACCGCCGTGTCCTACCTCCTTCAAATTTTGCAAGTATGGTATGGTACAGAGAAAGAATACAGCTGGTAAAATATTTTGCTCACGATATTTTACGACAAGTTGCATTCTAAATAAATAGTCACGAGTTGGCTTTTCTACTTGACTTTTTATTAATTAAAGACGAGAAAATCTAAGATATGAAAATCAAATCAAATCAATCAGCCCACCGCAATCCACTGCTGGACATAGGCCTCTCCCAATGTGCGCCATTTTCTCCGATCCTCCGATCCTCCGTCTTCCGCTTATGCTTATAACAATGGATGATATTGCAGGTATTTTCTGGCTATCCCATTAGAGTTTCATTAATAGAACATTAGGGGTCTGATGGTAAGCTAAGGTCAAAGTATCAGGCAAGAGGGTCACCATTACAGACACTAAGTAATGTTACAATGGTGGCACACAGTTTGGCGGCCTCATCAGGACTTTGTACCTGTAATAGAATTTTTAAAATCAGAATATAAGCAAGCATACCAGCAAAAATTTATATAGGGCTGATTGTCATTTATTTAGAAAGTGTCATAACTATTTCACCGCAAGGCCTGGCACAGAAAAAACAACATTATATGCTTATTTAAAATGTATGGTTCTTTTGAGTTGTAAGTTTATCAAATCAAGTCTAGTTTCCCTATAAAAATAAATTGTAGTTTTTAGGGCAGCAATGAAAAATATAAGCAAACAAAAATGAAGAAGGAACGGACAGGTGACAACTGTCGCCCATTCAAATTATAAGTATCACCAAATGGATTACACTTAGACCGATTGTGATCAAACAAACAAGATTTTAAGTCTGATAGTCAGTAGTCTTCTGTTCTTTGCGAACAAACAGACAATAACACATAAAAAATATTTTTGTATTTAGTATCGTTAATATAACATAATATAATAAATAAATGTATACAGAGAGAATAATATACAGAGAGATTGGAATCTGAATGTGAAGAGATTTAACATAGCGGGGTTCAATGTGAAAATAGCGAAGTGAAGGCATCTGTAATTACTGAGAATGAAAAAAGGGATACACGTAAAGAGAGAGTATGTGAAGAGATTGATCGTGTAGAATCTGAATGTGAAGAGATTTAACATAGCGGGATTGGTATATATATATATATATATATATATATATATATATATATATATATCATAAAATATGTCTGTATAATTTTCATGCCTCGCTAACTAAAATAAATTGAATTAACCAAATATAAGTGACTTCCTTTTTTGCTCCGTACAGCCTGTCTGTAGTATATAGTACATAGTCTCTGATAACAAAAACCATTGAAGTGCAAATCAGCTACCATGAAATATTAATCCGAAACTTTGGACTCGTACAAAACACGAACGAAAGACATTGAGATACCATAAAGTTACTTCGGGATTTTTTCGTCAGGATATTGGTTGAACGACCTACGTACCGTATTCAAACTCGGTTGCGGGATAAATTCATTTAATCGTACCGAAATTTCGGGCACGTATGTTTCATGGTAAACCTAGTTTCTGGCGAACGACAAGCCATCAGTAGGGTAAAACTAACCTGTCTCACGACGGTCTAAACCCAGCTCACGTTCCCTTTTGATGGGTGAACAATCCAACGCTTGGCGAATTTTGCTTCGCAATGATAGGAAGAGCCGACATCGAAGGATCAAAAAGCGAATTTTCAAAAATCAAATATCTTTAAAACTATTTATCGTAAGAATATTTCACTTTACCAGTTCATTATATTATTATAGAGTGGTCATTTGTCAACAATAAAAAAAAAAGTCAAATAGTCGTTCGAAATCGAAGCGCTAATCCCGTTCGACTCTTCCCTGTCTGCTGAGAAGGTTTACAAAATGTACATTATATTTTAATATATAGGCAAAAACCAAAATAAGGGCAATATTCATAAAAGTTTTATTATTCAGAAAATGTGCACATTTCAAGATTTGTAATTGAATTAGTAAAAATATAAGTATATGTGCTAATATGAGTTCACTAGCGAATACTTACTTAGTATTTATTAAAAGTTAAGATATTTTTTTTAAAGAAATGAACTTCATATGGCAATAGATAAGGTGCTTTCAATTTCTCATGAGTGCCATTTACCTATCAAATATAAAAATGTTTACTTTAATAGTAGGTTTTTATCTAATAAGACAATAATTTCAAATTTGATAATAAGATCATTTCTGTCGGGGTAATCGCCCTCTAACCTTATGTTATCGTGAGTAATAAAACGGATAGGTTAATATTTCAACGCTTCACAGTTTGCAAGAGATCTATTACTTTGGCCCTATTGTTGAGGTTGACAGGCATATCCCTCGCACCCCGGCCGACTCAGGGCCATCTCTCACGATCTGGCCCTCTCCTCTCACTTCTTGTTTGTCCATCCTCTCTGTGTATTCAATAGGTCTGAGGGTGGAATGCTTCCATAATATAATTTATGTTATACCTTAGAGGGCCAAGTCAACTTCATCTGCAGGTCGGAACACCTACTAAACAACAGACTAGGTTCTAGTTGAGGCTTTCCTTTCAGGGTTCAGGGAAGTCAGCCCCGAAAAACTGCCATACCAATCAAAAACAATAAGCGGTCCTCAGGCTTCAAAGTGTCTGGCTACCCTACTCACCGCTGGGAATACAACACGAAGTTATTATAGCAGCGGTATTCTGTAGGGCGGAGGTACTTCGCCAGTCGGACTGCTCAATTGGACGGAAATATCGCCGTGACCTACCTCCCTTTTCGTCAAATACGACCATAATCATGAAAATTAGAGGAAAATATGAGTCAAGGCGGGAAAATTAACATAGAATTTTTTATTGTTACAACGTCATTGATGGCTAAGAAACAAGAAAATACTTAGTCGGATGATCTAGCGCTACCTCAGTTCAATTGCTATCAATTTGTTCAATAGTGTTCAAAAATACCAAAATAGAACAATAAACTGACTATTCGCAGCTTTTGAAATGAATCACAGTACAAAATTTACTTGTAACAATTTTATGATATGATACACCCACTCAAAACAAGGTTAAAGTATTCATAGTCGAGTGACGCAGAATCTGGTTCCACGTGTTATTAGAACAATATGTATCACATTCAAATGTTGGTGTTTCGAAAGTAGTGACGCCGAGACGGCCGATGACACTAGAAGTGTTATGAATGAAATAAAAAGAGTAAGCTCCCGCCGATTGCTTCCTGTCGACTTAGAGAATAGGCCCACGTGTCCCTCCCTTCCTCTCACTGTAACTTAAATTTTAACTCGGTACGCTTGTACCGTTTTTTGTATGCTGTACGTGTAAATGTGACATTTTTTTTATAAAAAAATATGAGCAAACAACACTAAAATAAGTTAAATGATTTGAAAAGTTCTTACTATTTTGAAGTCGGTTAATAATGCTTATAGACTTCAATCAATAGGAAACGAATTACATATATACTTATCACTTGTCGCATCGGCAAGATGTCTTCTACTACAGCATAAACAGATTAACTCGTTTGAGTGAGACTCTTTTGAGAGAGAGATTTGTATATTACAGGATAGCTCTACAGCATTTTATCGAATACGTTATCACTTACGACAAAGCCTTTTTAGAATGGCCACGCCATAAGCTTCTATTTATCTAAAGAAAGTAACAACACAAAAACTACTTGATCCAAAAGTATCGACATTTATTGGGATGGACACCCACCTTTATGAAAGTACCTAAATGGATTAAAATAATAATTACTCTCCTCAACCTAGAAATCACGGAGAAATCGGTGTATATCTATGTAGTATGTAAAAAGAGAAATACGTGTCGAATTGAGGTCCTCCTCTTATTTTGAAATTGGTTATAAATACATAGTTTGGTTATTCTAACTACTAGATTCATAGTATAACAATAAAATCAGTCACAATAGCACCACCCAGACAGAATGTTATAAAAAAAAAAACAACATCCGAAGTAATATTATAAAAGCGAAAGTTTATTTATCTGGGTGTTTGAAAATATGCATTCACGCAAAAATATTGTGATATTTGGTGTCCCTACCTATTGTTTATAACCCAGGATATAAAGGAGATGGATTCGCTTTCATACATTCTTGGGCCTAAATGTAAAAAGTTGAGAGTGGCCTCAAGTGAGAGCTTAAATATTATTAAACCATCCCTGAAAAATCTGCAGATTTTGAACATCACAGAGCAGAGCTATAAGAGATTTAGTAAGTGAGGTTAACCACCCTGCACACTTCTTTAATGAAGCCTTCATAACCTCTTAGATGCTCACCATAGTATGAACGTGCCTGTTTTATCTGATATGTCCCTAAATATATTAGAATTAATTCATTTTCTGTAATCTGGGGAAAATCATTTAAGTTATCATTGTGAACCGTAATTGTAATAACTGATTGACTGAAAGTCAGGAAGCTGTCAGTTGTCACGGCACAGATTAATACGACTTATACAGTTGATAAACCTGAGAATTATTTAATCGATTAACGAAAATCAATTCAGAATTTATAATAATTACACTGTTATTATATTTTTTTAATGTGTTTTATTGTTATTATTATGTTTTTTTTTTTTACATAGGACACGCCAACTTGACCTCACCTCGCCTGATGGTAAGCTAAAGGCAAAGTCTCAGGAAAGAGGGTCACCATTACAGACACTAAGTGCTACAATGGTGGCACTCAGCTTGGCGGCCTCATCAGATGCTTTTTCACCATAATGTAATATGAAACCAGGAGATTACATTTTAATAATTTGTGCTCTTGTTGACAGCGCTTTTACGACGAATGTACAGCCAGTATCAGTTATAAATTTCCCTGTACCTGCGTATCCTCCACTTGTCTCAAGTATCTCCGTATTTCTAATGTATTCATGATCGCGTTACGATGTTATCAGGCTCGTAGATTATAAGCAAATAATGAGATCAACAATAATTTAACATATTATAGGGTCTACAAAAACTTGTACGAGCTCCCTTTGCTGATACGCAAATACCTTCAACAGTCGTCGAGGCTATCCTTTGGCTTTTCTTTCACAATATATTGGTGTTCATGGGTAAGAATGATTATAACAAGTAAGGTTCGTGACAAATTGTTAAGAATATTTGGGAAATTTCGTAGGAGGAGAATTTTATCATGACGGTAATTCCGTCCAGTTCAACGAAAAATATATATATTCGAATATTATCAATACAATAATACTACAAATATTACACAAACTACAACAAACAATATAGATACACAACACAATCGTTTCAAAATACAAAATACTACATTAACACAACTACACAACTACGTCGCGCTCAAAAACCACCTTACCTGGGGAAAAAGTAGTCGTAAAACTGGTTTAAATTGACGTCAAGGCTTGTGGAACCTTCAGAGAAATTGGTTGAGTGTATTTGTGAAAAAAGGGGCAAGAAGAGAAAACCTGGAAGTTATTGTATGGTCCCCGCGGAAGAGTATTGCGAGGAGTGCGGTGGCTTTAGCCCGACGTGGTGTAGAATGCCTGGTTTTTTATTTGAAAGGTCTTAGACAGATCTAAAAGTTACGAAACTTTTTTTTGTGAGGTAATCTCCGCCCGCCTGGCTGCTGTTATGTCAAATTCGGACGCCAACCGCATGCCGTTTCGGGTCTTTAGATCCTGGGGTGTAAAATTGCCTATAGTTCATGCCAAATAGATAAGTTTGATAGCAGGCGGTTCGCTACTGACAATTATAAACCGAAAGAATAATTAATGGGTACTACCTGCTGTCAAACTTATTTCGATCTTTTAGACAGCAGTCAGGTTAATTGTAAATTTAATTGCAATAACAATTTGCCCAACACTGGTCTACAGAGTCTCAATACATGTATATAACAAGTAATTATATTTTGACAAGTTTTGTATCAAACAAGTTTACAATTTGTTTGATCCAACAAAGGTTAACAAGGTATAACACTAATCACTAGCCTGGTCAGTCTAAGAATTGGTGACTCTTCTCAGTGCCTAAATTTAGATACATATGCAAACCCAGAAAGCGCTGTTATGCAAATAAAACACTTGATTTGTGCTCAGGGGCAATCTGTAGCTCCATCGTCTATACACGTAACTATCACCTGAACATTTACAGAAGCTCGTAAAAGCTTTTAGCACAGATCTGCTCTCCATTTCAAAGATAAAAAAGTTCAGAACTACCTACTTATACTTTACGTAAGACGTAATTTGACGTGAATTATTGAGCGAACAAGTAAAATAATATGCTGAAGGTGTTGAAGCTTGCCAACTCGCTCACGGATTACGTGTGAGCCGTCATGAAATGTGCGTCCATTATTCAGAAAATATTGTATAACCGCGAAAAATGAAAATATTTTAAGAAAGGACGTAGTCTTGGACTATTATAAGCTACGGAACTTAGTGTCTGTAATTTGCCGATATTTTTGAATTACATTCAGACATACTGACAGAAAAATATATATAAAAAAGAGTATTTCATCGTTACGTTATGCTTAGGTTGCAAATATTTTATGCATACCTTGTATATTTAAGTACTACAAGTCAAAAAATATCGTGTATATTTTTGAACAGTTCGATAAATTTTCGAACGTCACTTAAAGCGTTTTCTCACTATCCGATCCGCCTCCCTCACTCTTGGTACTTGGCTATAGATATGCAGCTCCATATCCTATCACCGATCGTACTGTTCTGGGTGTTAACTGGACGAAGACGCATCGCATGGACCGCGCTGGTCGGCAGTCTTATAGCTGTATTGACTGCATCAACCGTCTTTAACTTTATGAGAAATTTTCCGTCAGGTCCTGTGAGATAATAGCCAAATAATAAATTGGAAAGCGGACCTCGGGCTCCGATGTGAATTCCTCGGATGATGATGATTAGGTTGGATAATGGGTCTAAATGATCGTTAACCTGCAAACAAAGTATTGGTTTCTTATTGTCGAATTTTAATATCGATAATATAAATAGAAATCTGTGATAAAGTTCAGTTAGATATACCAGTCCTGATTTAGTTAAGAAGCATTTCTTAAAACAAATGCTCATGTTGTCTTGATTGACTTCTTCTTGTTTTATATTGCATTCTTTGAATTATTAATCATTTGCCATTTGAACTCCACTTACCCGGCTATAATTATTGCGGACCTGGAACAAAACTTTCAAAACGTTTACTGCGTGGTGATAAAGGTGTAAATAAGCTAGACGAAGCATGTATGTATCACGACATTGCATACGAAAACTATACAGACTTGTCTAATCGTCACAAAGCCGATTACACAGAGTTATGTAAAAAATCAGACTAAGAAACACAAGGCTCAGATTGTAGGCTGGAATAGGTATGTGCGGGAGGCTCACATGAGGGCTAGGTCTGGCTATCAGAACTGGCTCTTGCACAATAAACCTACTTCTGGGCCCATCCACGAGGATATGTACATTTCCGCCCGATTGAGCAGTCCGACTGGGGTAGTACCTCCGCCCTACAGAATACCGCGGTTATAATAACTTCGTGTTGTGTTCCCAGCGGTGAGTAGGGTAGCCAGAGCTCACTGGAGAATTTGTGCTGTCAGTGGGAAGACTAAAGGCTTGTCCTGCTTTGTCTTCTGCTGACGGCACAGAAACTCTGTACTTACAGGGTTGGCAGCGCGACTGTGACTCCTCTGGTGTTACAGACGTCCATAGGTCACGGTAACCACTTTCCATCAGGTGGGCCGTGTGTTTGTCTGCCAACTAAGTGGTGTAATTTCGAAAACGAATTATATATTAAAGTCCCGAATCCGAACCTATTTATGGATATCATACACTATGGGGTAGACAAGAGTCGAGGAAAAATCATCCTCATGAACCCATGAGGATGATTTTTCGTCGACTCTTGTAGTAGCAGTAGTCGACTCTTGTTAATACTGAAGAAGTACAACTACGCTCGCACTCTTTGTGACACGAACGGGTGCGATCTAAATGGTACTTCTAGTCTCCTTTAGTCTAGGGGTGAAAGCTTCTGATGCGACTGGGATTAACGCAAGGATAAGGAAGTGGAGAAGCGGAGAAGAGAAGAAGCCCCGTGGTTTCCGGCAGAGGGCACATTTTTTTTTTATATCACTTAGGTGCCAGACAAGCGCACGGCCCACTTGATGGAAAGTGGTTTCCCGGGCCTATGGACGTGTGTAACACCAGAGAAGCTACACTCGCGCTGCCGACCTTGTAAGCACAGAGTTCTTTATTTTCTGTAGGCGCCTTAACAAGTTTCATGTGTAGACAAATCATCTTTTCTTAAGTATTTAATTAACATATTGGTGCATTTTTGCCATGTTATAAGAATCTAACTTTACAAGTATAGGTATGGAAAAAAAAATTTTACAATAAAATTCAACTAACGACTAAACAATTTTCCGTTATTTAACGGATGTTCACAAAAGTATATTCCCAGAGGGTATCAAATTGAACTGTTGCCTATGTCGTACTCGAACCGACTACAGACCCACTCCGCCTCAGGTCATCAGTTGTCTAGGCTGAGGTAGCGTATATTATGGTCCTTGCTGTTCAATACCTAATCATGGGATAGGAGCTTTGAATCAAAATCAAAGACACTGCGAAGCCTGAGAAATTAGTACCTTCTGGTCCTGATTTACTAGGAAAAAATCGTCCAGATACACCAGTATTCGAAGACCTTGTGCTCGTAGGATTTCCGCAATCCAATTGGACACTGTGGCAAACATTT